>VDFB02271358.1:315257496-315344660 GCA_007258455.2 Sequoia sempervirens | reverse complement strand
TGTTTGTGGAAGCATGGTGTGGCATGTATATGTGGATTTAGGTCTAAATTAAGGTGTGATTTCATCCTCCTTCATTACTCTCCACCACAAGAATGGTTGGTGTTGACCTAATTTGAATTTGCATGTCTGAGGTGTGTAGCCGACCTTGAAAGATGTTTCTAAAGTTACGAATGGTATAAAGGCAAGGTGAATTGTTGGTGAAGAGAGTGTAGATGCAAGGACATGTTGAGATGTGATTTTAATTAGATGCATAGATCTAAAGTGCAAGCTTAATTCCTTTGACTCCAATGCAATGAGTAGAAGGGTCTACACTTGTAGAGTACCTAAAGTTTTTGATAGTAATGAGCTGGAGGTAATTGATGGTGCAAAAGTTGTAGTGGTGGATATTTTTTGTTGCTTTGGGATGGATTTATCATTATAACAATATTTTGTCTTCTTCTTTCTAATCTGGTAGTGAGCCATTGACAGTGAGCCCTTCTTTCTTTTGGGAAATGAGCCCTCTAGTAGTGAGCCTATTGTATTTGGTGTTGCAATTACTTTATATTGTGAGATAATCATCATCATGTTTTTTTCCCTTCTTTCATTTTCCACATAGATCTGGTGTTCTCATGTGTTTGGATGTGTTTGCATTACTTTTTCTCATGTTTATATTCTTCTAATACATGATAAGGGTTTAAAGGCTATTAAGGGTTTAAGGATTAATTTAGATCTGAATGTTAATGAGGATTTTGATATTTTAATGTACAACTAATTCACCCCACCCCCTCTCAGTTGTCTTGTTCATTCAACAATTGGTATTAGAGAAAGGTTCATTAGAACAAAGCTTAATCACTTGAGGTAGATCTAGGATGGCACACAAGAAGGAGGCTCCTCTATCTAATGGATTATATTATGCATTCTAGAAAAAAAGGATGGAATTTTCCTTGTTTCTCTAGGGTTTGGAGTTTAAAAGTTTGTTGAAATTGGATATACAATGTCTGCAAATGGTTTGAGCACTAATGATGAGATAAAGGCATATGAGAACAATGCTAAAGCAAGGTATGCTCTTTTGAGTGGTCTTTCTAATTCATAATTTATGCAAGTTATGAGTCTTAAAACTGCTAGTGAGCTATAGAAAAAGCTGGAAAGTATCTATGAAGGAGATGATAAAGTTAAGCAAGTAAAGATACAAAATCTGAAGACTAAGTTTGAAACCATAAGGATGACAGAAGATGAAGATATTACATGCTACATGCATAGAGTCTTCAAAGTTGTCAATTCCATCAGAGCCATGGTGGAAAACTTTGAAGAAGATGACGTGGTAAAGAAGGTATTCAAAACTCTTCCTAAATCTTATAGTCATAAGGTTTCTGCTATTGAAGAAGCTTAGAATTTAGATTATTATTCTAGAGGTCATTTTTTGGGTGCTTTAACTAATTTTTAATTGAGAGAGTTTGGTCCAAGTGATTCAAGAAGAGACTTTTTTTTAAGTTGGCAAAGTAGAGAAGAATGGGGAATCTAGTCTAGATGAGTTTCATGAGCTAGAAGCAAACTATGTGAGAAGATTGAAAAAGGGCATTGGAAATTATAGAGGTAAGTTACCTTTCAAATGTTTCAATTGTGGAAATATAGGTCATTATGCTTTAAGATGTCTATTCAAAGCTTCAAATGACATATTTAAGGAGAATAAAGGTAAATCAATTAAGAGAATTTATTATGTTAAAGAAGATGCCAATATATCTGATGATGAATCTAATTACCTAGATGATGAAAATGATGAATGATTGTTCATGGCTCTAAATGTTGAAACTAATTTTGCTAACTCTAAGAGATGTATGAAGGAATTTGCTCTAAAATCAAGTCATAATGGAACTATGGTGACTTATTTTTATGTTAGAGAGAAAAAAACTACTAGATTATTAACATAGGATGCTCAAATCACATGATAGGTGATAAGAGTAAGTTTGTTAAACTTGAGAAGTTTGAAGGTGGTCTTATTAAGTTTGGTAATGGTATATTTTCTAAGATATGTGGAAAAGGTTCAATCAGTTTTGATTTAAAGCATAATATGGATGATGTTATTTATGTTAAGGGTCTCCAACATAATATTCTACTTGTAGGAAAAAATGTGTAGCAAATTATATAATATTGTATTTCAGGATGTGTTATGCCTTGCATAACCACCCCATTTTAAATTTGATTAAAATGAGACCCTCTTTTGCTTTCGCTCTTTGTGTTTTTCCCCCTTCGATTTTGAGGTTTTTCTTTGCCTTGGCATGTGCTTAATATGTTTATCTTGCTTGCCCAATTTTTTTCCCCAAGTTGCATATTGAAAAATCTTATGTTTTGGGCAAAGTAGGGGAAGCAGTTAATGCAAAGTTGCATCGAAAGTCATGCTTCCTCATTGTTTCGCTTTGCCTTTTCTTCACGTGTTTTGGTCTGATTTATGTGGGAGATCCTAGGCCAATTTGGTTGGTGCTCGTGCATTTAATGCACATTTGACTTTGTTTCGAATTCTTCTAGGGCTGACTTGTTATGTGACCGACTTATTGTAAACCCTAACTGGGCCGACGCAGCTGGCGAGTTTTATTAATATGGTGTTTTGCCTCTTTTGTAAGAGGGAGAAAAGGGTGTAAGGGATATCAAAAAAGAAATTTATGGTTTTTAAGTAAGTTAGACGATTTTTTTTTGCAGATCAGCAGCAGCAGGAGGAGGTGATGTATCTTCCTGATTTTCTTAGCATGGATGGAGATAATTTGAAGACACAGGTTTCTGTACACTAGTGATCTTGCCAAATTTGTAAATGTTGCTTATCTGTTTCATTGACAGTAGGAGCAACCAGACTTAAACCTACTTGATATTATGCTCTAGAATGGTATTCATTTTTGGTTAATCATTTGATTTGAAAAGCTTTCAAGGAATGAAATTTTATCTTATGTTTTGTTTGAATGATGATTTGTAATCTACTGTTAAAGTTTGCACTGTGAATGAATGAATGATGTGGTTTATAGGTTGTTCCCTTATTCCTTAGGGGATATGGCATACAACTCGTACATAAATCTTCCACAAGGTTCTATTCTGAGCTGGACAGATCTGAAGAATGCTTTCATTAATTAGTTCAGAGTTTATGTGGATCCAACCATTTTGTTCCATCAATTTGCTACCATTAGGAAGGAGCCATGTGAATCACTGCCCTTGTTTAATACAAGGTTTCAACGAATGTATAGGAGATTGCAGGACCCTTATCTAGTTGCTGAGAATAGTTTCATTCAGGCATATTTTAGAGTTATAGACCCTTTTCTTGGCTTGTTCCTACAAAGGACTTATCAGTCGACATATATTGATTCTCTATCTAAAGTTTATCATCTAGCCATCAAGCTACAACATCAAACTAGCTCTCAACAAGGGAACTTGGGAGGAGGTTTTCTTTCTATGGGGTATCAGATGCCTAACCCAACCCCTTTATTCAATACTATCACATGGATTTCTCCTTCCCATTATGGACCTATGTCTGAGTTGTAGACTCAATCTCCTATTCCATTCTTTGCCAATGGAGCTCCTGACTTCTCGAAACAATCACAGGCTCATCACAGTCCACATGGTCATCATGATCAAGCTAGAATACCAAATCATGTCGGTCAGCCACCTGTTGCTAAGAATGCTAAGAGTGAAAGGATAGTTCAACTCACAAACGAGGTGGAGACCCTAAAGAAAACTTTGTCTCAAGTCACAAATGACATGGCTCAGCTTAAATTGAACCCCTCTCAGAACCAAGGTAATTATGCTAATCAAGGTAATTACCCTAATCAAAATAATAATAATTAGGGTAATTATTAGAACAACAACAATCACAGCCAGAGGAATTATCAAGGCCAAAAATTCCCTAACAAAGGCTATCAAAATCAGAATAGAGGATATAACTAGAGGCCTAATAACAACAAAAAATGGATCACAGGTCCAAATAATTGTGGGGTTTCTCACAATTATCAAGCTAATGAGGACATGCCACATACTGCAAATGTGGTTGACCTCAATTTTGTGACTAACTGGTGCAGGTTGCATGATACTGCAACTCATTCTGAGGTGAACTGTCCTGAAATGGAGAAGGTTGTGAAGATGGCATAGGTAGATGCCCAAACGTTCCAAGGGAATTCAAATAAAGAAGGTGGCTCATTAGATACATCAATGGCTTATGACCTCTTTGAAGAAGAACCTTCATTCCCAGTGCAAAATGAGAATGAACCAGAGGAAGATGTGTATGATGCCCAAGCCTTTCAGACAAAGGGAGGACACTTCCTAAGAAACCAGAATAAGGGTTCGTTCACTACATCAGCACCACTTAACCACATGGTGCCTCTGAATCAGAGTGTTGATGACAACCCTCCTACACCGAAGGGTCCGCCTGACTTCCCTAGCAAAGGTAATTCATCTGGTGTTTTCAAATATAATGCAAGTTATAACACATAATTTGATATTGTTTATGAGATGCAGAAATAGAAAACCTCTTTATCATACTTTGAAATCCTAAAATGGTGCCCTTCCCAATGAGATATAGTGTTGAAAGCTTTGGAAGAAGCTGATAAATCAAAAGGGAAAACCAGGGTGGCACCCACTACAGACATGAACGCAGCTTTGTTCAGAAACAAGGTAGGGACCCCACCATTTCTTTTAAGTTTGAGAATCTGTGGGAAGAATCTGCACAATGTTCTGCTAGATTCAGGGGCTTCTAGCAATGTTATGCCATTTTTTGTATGCAAGAAATTGGGATTGAATCCTGTCCAAACAAACAAGAAGGTCATCCAACTTGATAAAATAGAGGTTAATGTAGTTGGAGAATTGAGAAATATACATGTACAAGTAGGGTCTGACCCTAGGATTCAAACCAATATGGATATTCAGGTAGCAAAAATTCCTGAGACTTACGGTATGCTTTTGAGCAGAGATCTAATGAAGAGTATAGGGGGATATCTCTCCCTTGAATTTTTGCATATGTGGCTACCATGGGGGGGAATTCCTACACAGATTAGGATTGAGAATGAACCTCGCCTCAAACATATCATCACTGAATATGACTGTCCCAACGAGCTAGCTTATTTTGAAACCGAGATAGGGGTTTATAAAAGAGAGGAAATTCTGACTCTTTTGGTTCTTGATTCTAATTATTTGTCAATGCAAGAATTCCCTAATCCCATGATTAGTGTAAACCAGCAGGTATTGATTAGGAAGCTGCAACAGGATCAGCTGGTCTTAGGGGAAGATATCGATTTGTGGAGTCTTCTACTCCCAAATTGGTGCAAGGTGCACTACCAAAATCATTCAGAATTGACCTGCCAACCCTGCATCAATGTTCTAAATCATGTTTTCCAAACTAAAGAAACTAGCCCAAGTCACCTTGAGACCGTTTCAGATCACTTCTCATTTGAAGCCAAAAGTGCAATAATGTTAACAAGGGATAATATACCTTCAGAGGAATTCCCTCCTCAAACTGAACTTACCCCCGTCATAATACCAGACCAACATAGTTATGTTGAGCAACCCCTGGGTTTTTTTGATACCCCTACACTCACAAGTATACCAAAACCCAAGGGGTTAATCAAAGATACAGATAACTGTCAGAAAGATATCCTAGGATTACATGATATATCTGAGCGGGAATTGGATATTGCACCTGATGAACCTATTGAACACCCATTCCCAATATTTGATGCAAAAGATCAAGTGGCCCCACCTATGGTTCATCTTATCCAAGCACCCACAACAAGCTCAAAGAGATAAACCCCAACTCATAATCAGCTATGGACCCTCACATTTGATGGATCCAAATCTAAAACAAAGTGTGGTGCTAGAATTTAGTTAAGCAACCCAAAAGGGAAAACATATTTTGCTTCTTATAGATTACAGTTTGGATGCACTAACAATATAGCAGAATATGAAGCATTGGCTTGGGGACTGATGTTCACACATTAGAAGAAAGTTACTGCCTTGATGGTTAAAGGAGATTCAGAAGTGATTATCAAGAAAGTACTAAGCCAGTACACATGTCACAATAAAAGGCTGGCAGCTCATAGAAATTGGGTGTGGAACCTGATTGAAGACTTTGATTCTTTTGGGATTAGTTTAATCCCTACAGAGGAGAATCAAATAGCTGATTCATTAGTTGTTGCTGCAAGTACCCTGGAGCCCATGCAAGGCTCCAAGCTTAAGAGATTCTCAGTAGAATTGATATCCACCCTGGCTGTCCCTGATAATGTCAAGAACTTTCAAGTCTTCAATGATGATTGACATATCCTTGCTTTTCTAGCAAGCTCAGATGTTTTCGAGGGACAAATCATCGATGAGTCCGACAGGGATCAAGGAGACTGGAACCCCGAAGACTGCGATACAGAAGGTGTCCTCCATGTAAAAAGCAATAACATTCCCAAGGAAATGGTGGCCTTAGAAAGAATTTTTGATTCAGATCCAAGGGCTCGGGAAAAGGTATCAATCAAAGATAAGGGGGGTGAATATGAAACTGTTAACTTAGCTGACTCTAGCCCTAAAAGGAATGTTTACATAGGGAAAGCCTACCTTGAAGCAATTAGAGAAGATATATTGAGGGCACTAAGGAAAGATATTGCTGCAATAGCTTGGGGATATGAAGATCTAAAAACATTTGATACTTTTTTGATAACTCATACTATTCTTTTGAAGCCTGAAGCTAGGCCATTTCGGCAGAAACAACATCTTGTCAATGCCCTGATTGAACCACTGATCTTTAAGGAAGTTTAGAAATTGCTTTCTGCAAGAATAATCTTCCCTGTACGACATTCAACATGGGTGGCTAACTTGGTTCCAATTCGTAAAAAGAATGGGGAGATCAGGCTATGTGTAGATTTCAGGAATCTAAATAGAGCTTCGAAAAAAGACAACTACCCACTCCCTTCTCTGGATGAAGTCTTGCAAACTGTCAATGGGTCTCAAATGATGTCATTCTTGGATGGTTATTCTAGGTACAATCAAGTGATCGTTAATTATGAAGACAAAATGAATACAACTTTCACTACTAAGTGGGGAACATTTGCGTACAGGAGGATGCCATTTAGTTTGATAAACGTTGGAGCAACCTTTCAGTGTGCAATGGACGTAGCATTCAAAGATTTGATTGGTAAGTGCATCATCATTTATATGGATGACCTAATAGTGTTTTCTAAAGATAGACTAAACCATGCTGCAAAATTGGCTAAAGTTCTTGAAAGATGTACCCAATATGGTGTTTCTCTGAATCCTAAAAAGTGTGTGTTCGGGGTTTCTGAAGGGAAACTTTTGGGACACATAATCTTGGAAAGAGGGATATCAATAGATCTAGATTGAGTTGAGTCTATTCTGAAGTTAACCATGCCAGGAAGTAAGAAGGAGATGAGATCTTTCTTCGGAAAGATCAACTTTGTAAGGAAGTTTATCACAGGTTTTGCAGAAATTGTTAAACCTTTGAACAAAATGATGAAGAAAGATGCTAGAATAGAATGAAGTAATAAGGCAAAGGCTGCTTTTTCTCAGATTAAGCAATCCATTTTGGAGGTGCTAGTCCTCACCAGTCCTAACTACTTGAATCTATTTTATATTTATTCTTTTGCTTCTGAACACTCATGTGTAGCTATCCTGACACAACGAAGAGAGGAGGGGGATGAAAGGCCAATTGCCTTCATGAGCTCTCCATTTAAGAATGCTGAAGTCAAGTACCCACCTCTTGATAAACAATATTTTTCATTGGTTAGAGCTATCAATAAGTTCAGGCATTGCATCCTTCGAAGTCAGATCATTTTTGTGGTTCATGATGCTGCTGTGAAGTCTCTACTTATGCAGAGCGAGTTGGGACAACGAAGGGGGAAATGGATGGCTATTTTGCAGGAGTTTGATCTGGAGATTCACCCTATCAAACTTGTCTGAGGTCAAGGCCTATCTAAAGCAATGTCGGATGCTAGTAAGAACATTACTTGTCAGCAGTACACAACACGGTCCTTTTCTAATGACTCTTGGTATGCCGATATTATTTATTTCATGCTCAATAATCGGTGCCTAGATGGAATGAATACAACTCATAGGAGAGCACTGAGAATGAAAAGCTCCCATTATATTCTCAAAGGAGGATTGTTATACAGAAAGAATTTTGAGGGGGTTTATCTATGATGCCTTGATCAACAAGAAGCTAAACACGCAATTGCTGAATTTCATGGGAAACATGGCACAGGTCATGGTTCTGCGGATTCTTTAGCACATCAAATCCTTAGATCTGGTTATTATTGGCCATGTGTGTTTAAGGATTCCCACCAACATGTAAGGACATGTCATATATGTCAAAATTCTACATCAAGAGAGCGTCATTCAGCCATGCCATTGCAGCCTGTTTATGAGGTAAGACCATTTTCCCAATGGGCACTTGATTTTATTGGGGTAATTAACCCAAATTCTTCTACAGGACATAAATTCATTTTGACTACCATGGATTACTACACGAGATGGACAAAAGATATACCTTGCAAGAATAGCACAACAGAGGTAGTAATCAAGTTCCTCACTGAATGCGTCACAACCAGGTTTGGAGTACCCTTTGCACTAGTATGTGACAATGGCCTTGCCTTTTCTTCTGCTAAGTTTATTTCATGGGCTTATGATCATAGGATTGTTTTAAAGTATTCTTCAAACTATTATCCACAAGGAAATGGAGTTGCAGAATCAACTAATAAGAATCTCCTAGGTGTAATCAAAATATTTTTAGAGAACAATCCTAGAGACTTGCATACCCAGTTAAGATTCGTGTTATGGGAAGATAGGACTAGGATCAAGGCTGCGTTGAAGACTTCACTGTTTAAGCTAGTGTATGGCCAAGAGCCTGTGTTCCCTATTCACTTGCAAATACCTGTCCTAAAATTTATGCATGAATTTTACTCTAGTGATGATAGGATTGAAGTAAGGTTAGTTGGCTTACTGAAATTAGAAGAGCAGAGAGATGTTGATTTGCAGCAATTCTTTAGGCACCAGGTTGTTGTCAAACGTTGGTTTGACAAAAGAGCCAAAGTCAAGGATTTCAGGATATCAGACCTTGTCTTACTGTGGGATAAAGCCAATGAAAAGAAGGGTGACCACCAAAAGTTTGATAAGCTCTGGTTGGGTCCCTATAAAATTGTTGAAATCCTAGGAGAAAATGCTTTTCGGCTGAGTAGTTTAACAGGAGAACCTGTTCCATTGCCTGTCAATGGATAGTTTCTCAAACATTATTTTGGGTCGTAAAAGGTTTGGTATTTTGTTGGGTTGTATATATGTAAATAGTTTGTTGTTATGTTGGTTTTGTCTTTTCCTTGTGTTGTTTTTTTCTTTTTGTTCCTTTTTTTTTTTGTGGGGACCTTCATTTTATTCAATTGGGTAAGGGGGTTGTTATGTGAAGTATACTTTGGTTACTAGGAGAGACGTTGGTTTAGATATTTTTAGGTTTTCTGATTGGATGATTTTGTTCTAAATTCATTGTTTTATGTCCATTGTCAATAAGAGTTGTGGAAAGTCATTGAGAACAAGGTGTAAAGTAAGCAATCTTCACTAACTACGATTGGATCTGTCACAAATCATCAGAAACATCTCTTTTTGTAATGGTATATTTGTCTTAGGACGATGGTGTTGCAAGATTTGAGTGAAAAATCTGATTCCCCAGATGTTGTTATGAGGTCCATGGTAGTTTTCAACCTAATATAGATGTTGGACATCTGACATATTGAGAAAAGAGAACTATCTAAGAAAAGAAAAATCAATACTAAATGGGTGATTCCAGTATCTCTATTGAGGCTATGGATGCCTGAATGGCAATAGAACAATGTTGTGAGAAAACTAGAGGTATCTCCGTCAGAGCTATGGACGCTTGACTGGCAGCAGAGCAATGCCCAGGATATCATTGCACAATAGTTAAAGGGAATCAACTCATGTAGTTCAAATCCTGCGCATAATCATTCAAAAGATGAGGAAAACTTTGTAAAAGGGTGATGCACCATCAAGCACACACATAGATTCAGGGGTAGCCAGTGTTGATTTACATTTGAGATTCTAGCTCAACCTTGTTTACTGAAACTGACCTAACTAGAATTGTGATGTCCATAAACCAGGAGTTTTGGGTAACTGAATCCCTCAGTTTCCTGAATATGGTTAAACCATTTTCCCAGCCAAGTCGCCAATTGTTATGCCTTACATAACCACCCCATTTTCAATTTGATTAAAATGGGACCCTCTTTTGCTTTCGCTCTTTGTGTTTTTCCCTCTTTGATTTTGAGATTTTTCTTTGCCTTGGCATGTGCTTAATATGTTTATCTTGCTTGCCCAAGTGTTTTCCCCAAGTTGCATATTGAAAAATCGTATGTTTTGGGCGAAGTGGGGGAAGCAGTTAATGCAAAGTTGCATCGAAGTCATGCTTCCTCATTGTTTCGCTTTGCCTCTTCTTCACGCATTTTGGTCCAAGTTATGTGGGAGATCCTGGGCTGATTTGGTTGGTGCCTGTGCATTTAATGCATGTTTGACTTTGTTTCAAATTCTTCTAGGGTCGACTTGTTCTATGACCGACTTATTGTAAACCCTAACTGGGCCGACACAGCTGGCAGGTTTTATTAATATGGCGTTTCGCCTCTTTTGTAAGAGGGAGAAAAGGGTGTAAGGGATATCAAAAAAGCAAGTTATGGTTTTTAAGTAAGACGGTTTTTTTTTGTAGTTCAGCAGCAGTAGGAGGAGGTGATGTATCTTCCTGATTTTCTTAGCATGGATGGAGATAATTTGAAGACATGGGTTTTTGTACACTGGTGATCTTTCCAGATTTGTAAATGTTGCTTAACCATTTCATTGATAGTAGGAGCAGCCAAACTTAAACCTACTTGATATTATGCTCTAGAATGGTATTTGTTTTGGGTTAATCATTTGATTTGAAAAGCTTTCAAGGAATGAAATTTTATCTTATGTTTTGTTTGAATGATGATTTGCAATCTACTATTAAAGTTTGCACTGTGAATGAATGAAACTTTGTATCAATTATAGGTTAATTTTATTCTGCAGTTCTAGTTTAGGAATTCTTTAGAAGGTAACAAGTCTAATTAGTCGAATGAATCAACATTCTTTTCAGTTTGAAAACCTTGATCTATCTTTTTCTATTTCTTTAAAACCCTTGGTTAAAGTAGGTTTAGATATATGTTTGATCTTGCAACAATCCAAAAGCTCAAAACCAGTAGGCCCCTTGAATATTACAGCCATATTGACCACTTCATGAAACAAAAACGTTGTGAACCAACATCAAGGACCTTGGGAGGTGATCAGTTTGATTACTGATTGTCTCTTTCAGGAGAGGTGAGATACTTTTACTTTTATCTTACCTTCATGTCGTGGGTCAACTTGGCACCTCAACAGGATGGTGGTTGTGAGATCAAGAAAGACTTCAAAACTCTAGTTGTTGCAGGAAGAAGGATAGATGGAAACGTTTATCAGCTTAAGGGTGCTAATGGTATGTTCTTTATGACTCAAATCAATGAAATTTGGTTATGGAATATAAGAATGTGTCACATCAATTTTGATAGCCTAGTTAGAATCAACTTTGCTCAAGCTGTGAGAGATCTAAATATTGCAAAGCCTACAAATGTAGTTTGTAACTAATGTCAAGTTGAGAAGCAAACAAGAAAAAGGTTCAATATCAAAGAATATTCTACCATGGGACCTTTAGAATTAGTGCATACAAACCTTTGTGGACCTACAAAAACAAGAAGTTTTCAAGGTGACAAGTATTTCATGTTGTCGATCAATGATTACTCTAGAATGACTTGGGTAACTTTTCTCAAAAAAAATTTAGAAGTTCTAGATAAGTTTAATGAATTTAAATCTATGGTCGAGAATGAAATGGATATGAAAATCAAAGGTTTAAGATCTGACAGAG
The DNA here is from genome assembly GCA_007258455.2 of Sequoia sempervirens. NCBI lineage: Eukaryota > Viridiplantae > Streptophyta > Pinopsida > Cupressales > Cupressaceae > Sequoia > Sequoia sempervirens. The sequence continues at coordinate 315,332,752 of VDFB02271358.1, read as the reverse complement.
GTGGAGAGACCGCCTCTAATGAGTTTGATAGTTTTTGTGAAGATGGTGGAATAAAGAGATGTTTGATAGCTCCTAGGACTCCTCAGCAAAATGGAGTGGTAGAAAGGAAGAATAGGATTGTTTAGGAAGCAACAAAGACAATGATGAAGGAAGAAAATCTAGCGGATGTATACTGGAGAGAAGCAATTCATACTGCATTGTACATACTTAACATAGCACAAGAAAGGGAAAACAACTAAAATAATCCCTATGAATTATGGTATGCAAGAACTCATACTGTCAAATATTTCAGAGTGTTTGGAAGCAAGTGTTATATAAGAAGAAATGAAGAAAAATTAGGAAAGTTTGATGCTTGATGAAGGAATCTTCCTTGGATATTCTACAAAGAGCAAGGCTTACCGGTGCTACAACAAGGATTTTTGAAAGTACAAGTGTCAATGTGGATGAAGAATTACATAAAATTTCAGTAGTAATAGAAGGATATGAATCAAATGAGTCCTCTTGCAGAAAAGATAAAGATGATGGTAAGGAAAAAGAAGTGTAGGTTGAAGAGGAAGAAGCTTTGGAAAGGATCCCTAAGAATCCTAAGTATGTGTAGAAGAATTATTTTGGAGATCATATCATTGGTGACAAAATCAAAGGTGTATTGACAAGAAGAAATTATTCTATGACAGAAGAACGAGTAAATTTATGTTTACTTTCCAATTTTGAACCTAAAATAGCAATTGAGGCATGCAAAGATGAATTTTGGATCAAGGCTATTGAAGAAGAACTGATGTAGATTGAGAAGAACCAAACTTGGGAACTTGTTCCAAGACTAGTAAACAAGGATGTGATTGGAACTAAGTGGGTATTTCGGAACAAGCTGAATAAAAATGGAGAATTTGTTAGCAACAAGGCAAGGCTTGTGTGTCAAGGCTACTTACAAGTAGAATGAATAGCATTTGAAGAGACATTTGTTCTAGTGGTAAGGATGAAGGCTATTAGGATGATTTTTGCTTTTGCAACACAAGGATTTTAAAGTTTATCAAATGGATGTGAAGTCTACATTTTTGAATGGTGATTTCAAAGAAGTTTATATTGAACAACCAAAAGGCTTTCAGTTTTCAGAATATTCTAATATGTTTTATAGATTAAAGAAGGAATTATATGGGATAAAGCAAGCTTTTATAGCTTGGTATACAAGATTAGATAGGTACTTGTTGCAACAGGGATTCAATAAAGGTACCGCAGATAGCAATCTTTACTTTAAAGTTGAGAAAGATAAAGTTTTAATTGTGGTTGTGTACATTGATGATATAATATTTGGAAGAAATGAATGTATGTGCAAGAGATTTACAAAAGCGATGTAGAATGAATTTGAAATGTCAATGTTTGGGGAAATGAATTTCTTCCTTGGACTACAAATCAGTCAAACAGAAAAAGATATATTCATTTCATAATCAAAGTATGTTAGGAAATGCTAAAGAAGTTTGGAATGGAAGATTCCAAAATGGTATGTACTCCCATGGTTATTGGTTGCAAGCTGAGTAAAAATGAAGAATCTCCTAAGGCTGATCATACCAAGTATAGATCAATGATTGGAGGATTGCTATATTTAACTGCTACTAGACCAGATATCATGCATGCAGTGTGTCTTGTGGCTAGATTTCAAGAAGATCCCAGAGATTCACATGTGGAAGTAGTAAAAAGAATATTCAGATACTTGAAGGGCACTCTGAAACATGGTTTATGGTATCCACATGATACTAATTTCTCTCTAAGTGCTTATACAAATACATATTAGGCAGGTTGTGTGGATGATAGATGGTGTATACGGCCTCCAAGGTTTGCTTGCACCTATCAACAAGAAGACATTACTCTGTCTTCACCATGAACCTAATACTTTCTAGGCTCTGTCCTGACTTAGATCATTAACTAAGCCTGCCCTAACTCTATTTTGTGAGTTCCAAACCTTGTGCTTAACCTCAGAGGATTCAACACCACTCAAAATTGTTGTCTTCTTCACAAACACCACTTGAAATTCAATCAATCTTTCTCACTACACCTAGAAGAGTCTAGATGCCAACATCATCATCTGACTTGAACTCTTTGCAGGGGAGGTAGATGCTCTGTTTTCATGCATTTCACCACCATTGGAATGCATCTTTGAGGTTCTTTAACCTTCACTTTACCCGATCTCCAAATTTTGCTTGGAAGAGGCCTAGTTTCTACTAGCCTTTACCAGTCCCTTTTCTGCCCTTTTCTCTCAAACTTGACACACAACCTAGTGAATAAATCACATTTCCTGACACCCTTTTCAGACTTTTAAATCTTTCAAAAGTTTTCAGGTCTCTGTCAGTACCGTACAGCTGATTCCTGTGATCTTGGAGAGGAGGCCTAATTTACCCTTGCATCTAGGGTTTCACTGGTTCTTGAGTCACAATTACCTCCAATTGATTGATGGAAGTCTCAAACCTTTTGGAATGTGAAGATCCTATCTTGCCCTTCCTGGAACTGTACGGATTCCGTACAGTGTTCTTTTCCCCTGCCTTGGTTCTTTCTTTTCACTCCCAATTCCCTAACCGAGCAGTCCTAGCTCGCCTAGGGTTTGGGATTAAGACTCTTTGCTTGGCTTTCTAAAATCCCTACTAGCAAATATATACAAGGTAGTGGCTCCCCTATCATTTCCATCCAAACACAGGAAAACTCCACGGTCAGATTTCATGGGGGAGCCATTTATTTACTGTCTGCTCAAAACAATTATTACAACCTCTAAATTCTAATCTATAGATTCAAAGTAATAAAACTAATCTAAGTAACTTGTATACAGAATGAAAATGATTCAAAACTATCCTATGAATACTGGAATAATGCAAAAACAGTGAATATGATGGCTTGATATCACTGTTTCTCAAAAACACACGGGGTTTTTCAGAAAACATAGAAATTGCCAAGACTTTCTTCTATTTCTTATCAAAATCTTTGATTACAATATCTAACTTCTGCTTCTACGAGCCATTCCCTCTATTTGGGATGCATTACCATCTTTCAAGGGTAGTTGCTTGAGAATTTTCCTGATTTTAAGGGATTCCACTCCAACTAAAATGCATACAACCAAACAAATTCATCATGCAATCTTGCAACTCTGCCTTTATCCTTAATTATAGGACCTTAATCTCCTTAAACTCGAACCATCAGCTCCTTAACTGACCTTTAGCATCTTCCAACAACGTGAATGTGGCTTTAACACATTTGAAGCATTATATTTTCTAACACAACTGTCCAAATCTTAATAAAGCAAAATTTAACAATGAGATAACCTAATGAAGATTTTAGTCCTAGTGACTAACTCTCCACACACACAATACCTTCTAAGGTCCAATCTAAACACACAAACATTCCTGACTTGGCTAAAGTCAGTACAAGCCAAAATTTTAACAAACAAAGTGGAGGTCAGCCTAGGTGCTCCTGCACCATCCTCCCCAAAACAAAAAACTTCAATCCATCCTTGGATTGAGTAAGTTAGGATCAATTCCCAACTTCTTGAACTTTGCCTCCTTGATCCATATTGCATCTGAATCAGGTTGTCCATGCCTCTTGATCAGGTGTTCTTTATATTCTTTGGTCCTAGTCTTCTTGTAGACCCTGGTATCCAAGATTTGATCAGCTTGTTTGACTGTAGCAGGGGGCAGTTTGAGTTCTTCAACATCTTGGGTGACTTCAAGGAAGGTCTGATCCATGTTGATTGGTGGTCCTTTGTAATGTACAAGGTCTGCAACATTGAAAACAGGGGACAGTCCACTGTCATCTGGCAATTGCACCTTGAATGCATTACTTCCATACTTCTCCAAGATAGGACAGGGACCTATCCTCTTCATTTGCAACTTGTGAGGAACTCCTTTCTGCAGTCTAGATTTGTTCAAATGTACCATAACTAAGTCACCAACATTAAACTAAACTTCTTTCCTATGCTCATCCATCTTAGTTTTGTGTTTCATGGTATTTTCTGCCAAGGTTTTTCTGACTGTCTCATGAATTTCTTGCATTGCATAGGCAAAATCATCTGCATATCCACTTCCCTTGACTCCATCCTTCAACTCTCTCAGCTCATAAACACCTCTAGGATGTAGACCATACACAATTTCAAAGGGACTCTTCCTTGTTGACCTATTAACAGTATCATTATAGGCATATTCAGCTTGCCCTATAATCTGATCCCATTGTTGACCATACTCCTTGGTCAAGCATCTTAGAAGGTTTCCAAGTGTCCTATTCACAACTTCGGTCTGACCATCAGTTTGGGGATGGTATGCAGATCCAAAGGACAAATTGGTACCCATTCTTTGCCAAAGAGTCTTCCAAAAATGACTCATAAACTTAGTATCCCTGTCTGATACAATGTTGATTGGTAAGCCATGAATCCTGACTATCTCCTTAAAGAAAAGAGAGGCTATTTGACTGGCATCATTGGTTGTTTTGCAGGGTACAAAGTGAGCCATCTTGTTGAATCTGTCTACAACAACATAAACACTATCCATACCTTGCTTTGTCTTGGGTAAACCAACTACAAAGTCCATGCTCAAGCATTCCCATGGCCTAGAAGGGATAGGTAGTGGTCGGTATAGGCCTGCATTTGAAGAAGTGCCTTTTGCCTTTTGACATACTACACAACTCTCCACATACTTCCTGACATCTAGGTTCATCTTAGGCCAAAAATAAAACCTTTGAACCAGTTCCTGAGTTTTAGTGATCCCAAAATGACCACTCAATGCACCATTATGCTTTTCTTGTATTAAGTTCTCCCTAATAGAACCTCTAGGAACACAAAGATGATTTCCTTTAAACAATAAATCACTTTGCAAGGTATATTCAGCATATTTGCTATGGAAATGATTTTTGTACTCAAGACATACCTTATAAATTTCTGCAAAGTCTTCATCATCTGCATATAGATCTTTGAAGTGATCTATTCCCATGCTCTTCAACTGAATTTCTTGAATGGTGAGAACTCTCCTGCTCAATGCATCAGCCACTTTGTTGAGAGCTCCTTTCTTGTGCTTGATATTGAAGGTGTAAGCTTGCAAGTACTCCACCCACTTCATGTGCCTGTGACTCAACTTCTCTTGTGAATTCAGGAAGCTGAGTGCTTGATTATCTGAGTACACAATGAATTCCTTGGGAAGCAAGTAGTGCCTCCACTTCCTTAGTGCTTGGACCAATGCATACATCTCAAGATCATAAGAAGAGTACTTCTTCTTGGCTTCACTCAACTTCTTTGAATGAAAGGCCACCGATCTGCCCTCTTGACTGAGAACAGCTCCAATAGCTACATTGCTTGCATCACATTCAATGGTGAATAACTTCTCAAAGCTTGGCAACACCAAAACAGGTTGGGTAGCTATCTTTTCCTTCAGCAACTCAAAACTCTTGTTAGCTTGCTCCTTCCACACAAATTTGGTTTTCATTCCTCCTTTAATGGTATCCAACATAGGAGCACAAATAGCACTAAACTGCCTTATGAATTTCCTATAATACTGAGCAAGACCATGGAAGCTTCTTACCTCTGTTGCTGTCTTTGGAGTAGGCCAATTGAGAATGGCTTCTACCTTGCTGCTGTCCATCTTCAAGTTGCCATGTGATAGCACAAATCCAAGGTACACCAGTTCTCTTTTGATGAACTCACACTTTTCCAGATTGATCATCAGCTTCTCCTCCTGCAGCTTCTTGAAAATCAACTCAATGTGTTGGAGGTGCTCTTCTCTTGTTCTGCTATAGATTAGTATATCATCAAGATACACTACTACAAACTTGCCAATGTAGTCCTGGAGAATTTCATTCATGAGTCTCATGAATGTGGAGGGGGCATTAGATAATCCAAATGGCATAACTAGCCACTCATAAAGACCCTCATTGGTTTTGAAGGTTGTTTTCCACTCATCACCCTCATGTATTCTAATTTGGTGATAACCACTCTTTAAATCTATCTTGGTATAGTACCTAGCTTCACCTAGACAATCCATGAGATCTTCAATCCTAGGGATGGGAAACCTATACCTAATGGTTATCTTGTTTATTGCCCTGGAATCAGTACAAAGCCTCCATTCTCCTCCTTTCTTAGGTGCTAAGACAGTGGGTACTGCACAAGGACTAATGCTTTTCCTAATGAGACCTTGGTCAAGAAGTTCTTGAATCTGCCTAGCTATCTCCTCATTTTGTTGAGGTGTCATCTTATAAGCTGCTTTGTTTGGAAGGGTAGATCCTCGTATCAAGTCTATTCTATGACTTATGGCTCTTTTAGGAGGTAAGGTTGCTGGTTGACCACTACTTACAATGCTTTCATAGGTCTGCAACAAGTCTTGTATCTCATTGGGTAACTCTTGCTTTTCAGCTGCCTTCTCTTTGCTTACCTCTCTTGGCTTGATCATTACTGCATAGCCAACTCCTTCTCCTTCTTCCAAGGCTCTTAAGAACTCTTTTTCACCAGCTATGAGCAGCTTAGAACTTGCTGACTGCACCTCAGTATCTTCTAACAAAGATTGAATCTTGTAGGTTACTTTGTCCTTCTTGAAGGTATATGAATTCTTAGCTCCATCATGCATAGCTTGACGGTCAAATTGCCAAGGCCTACCTAGGAGCAAGTGGCATGCATCCATAGGAAACACATCACACAAAACTTTGTCTTTGTACTTGCCAATTGAAAACTCTATCCATGCTTGTTCATTCACCAAGACATCCTGACCCTTATTGAGCCATGTGACCTTGTAAGGATTGTTGTGAGGTATTCTTGTCAATTTCAGCTTGCTGTCTGCCTCCTCTGACACTATATTGTCAGTTGAACCTGAGTCTATTATGACCTTACACACTTTCCCCATCATCTTGCATTTTATCCTAAACAAGGACCTTCTTTGGCTTGGCTCTTCTTTCACCGGTTCTTTGATTAAATTCCTTCTCATCATGAGGTTCTCACCTTCCTCTAAGTTCAATGGCACTTCAGGTTGTTTATTTGCTGCAGTAGTCTCATCTTGAATCAGATTGGTTCTCCTATCTCCTCCATGAGAAGTGCTACCTTTCTCAGGACATCTATAGGCCGGGTGTCCCAATTGGTTGCAATGATAACATTTCATGTTGGTGAAGTAGCTGCCTCTTCCTTGTCCACCACTTCTTCCTCTGGAGTGAAACCTCTTCCTCTACCACCTCTACTAGAACTTCCTTCTTGCTATTCAGAAAATCTGACTTCTCCTTGGGCTCTTGGTTCTGAGCTTCTTCCACTATAACTTCCTCTTTGTCCTCTGCTGTCTTTCCCTTTACCTCTGCTTTTAGGGTTTTGTTCTTGTTTCTTTTTGCCTTTCTCCTCTATCTTCAAAGCCATTTGATAGCATTGGTGGACTGTTTTGAAGTTCACCAAACTCATATCTTCTTGAATAGACCATTTGAGTCCATTTAGGTACCTTGCTAATTTGATACTCTCATCTTCAACCACTTTTGATCTAAGGCACAATTTTTGAAACTCCTCTGTATATGTTTGAACATCCATGTCTTTTTGCCTCAGATTGTGTCTTCTCCTATGCAACTAGACTTCATAATCATCAGGGAGATAAGTCTGCCTTATCTTAGTCACCATTCCTCTCCATGAAACTATGGGACCTTTGCCTTCTTTCTCTCTTTCTGATTGTACAAACTTCCACCATGTGAGAGCTGCTCCTCTCAACCTTGACTTGGCCACCTTTACCTTTTGGGCCTCTTATGCCATCACACTCAAAGTAATTCTCAATGCTCTCAATCCAGTCTACAACTGAATCAGGGTCCATTTGTCCACTGAAAAGTGGCACACCCTCCATTGCTTTACCACTCAAGGTCTGCAATGCCTTCAAGAATGGTTCCTCTGCAAGAACAGGGTCAGGCTTTGGAGCTTCCTCCTCCAAATCCTCTTCTTTTTCCTTGGCTTCCTGCTCTTCCTTCTGCTTTATCTTGTCCTTCACAGTATCTGCTGTCTCATGGACTTCATCCAAGAGTTTCTCCATCTGAGATATCCTTTCTCTGAGCAACCGGTTGTCTTCCTCTTGCTCTTCTACCTTTTTAGCCAACTCTGCATTTGTCACCATGGTTCCTTCCTCTAGTGTATTCTCTCCAACTGACTCAGTGGATTGGCTCATTAATCACAATCCTTGAATCTAACTTGCTCTGATACCAATATGGTGTATACGGCCTCCAAGGTTTGCTTGCACCTATCAACAAGAAGACATTACTCTGTCTTCACCATGAACCTAATACTTTCTAGGCTCTGTCCTGACTTAGATCATTAACTAAGCCTGCCCTAACTCTGTTTTGTGAGTTCCAAACCTTGTGCTTAACCTCAGAGGATTCAACACCACTCAAAATTGTTGTCTTCTTCACAAACACCACTTGAAATTTCAATCTTTCTCACTACACCTAGAAGAGTCTAGATGCCAACATCATCATCTGACTTGAACTCTTTGCAGGGGAGGTAGATGCTCTGTTTTCATGCATTTCACCACCATTGGAATGCATCTTTGAGTTTCTTTAACCTTCACTTTACCCGATCTCCAAATTTTGCTTGGAAGAGGCCTAGTTTCTACTAGCCTTTACCAGTCCCTTTTCTGCCCTTTTCTCTCAAACTTGACACACAACCTAGTAAATAAATCACATTTCCTGACACCCTTTTCAGAATTTTAAATCTTTCAAAAGTTTTCAGGTCTCTGTCAGTACCGTACAGCTGATTCCTGTGATCTTGGAGAGGAGGCCTAATTTACCCTTGCATCTAGGGTTTCACTGGTTCTTGAGTCACAATTACCTCCAATTGATTGATGGAAGTCTCAAACCTTTTGGAATGTGAAGATCCTATCTTTCCCTTCCTGGAACTGTACGGATTTCATACAGTGTTCTTTTCCCCTGCCTTGGTTCTTTCTTTTCACTCCCAATTCCCTAACCGGGCAGTCCTAGATCGCCTAGGGTTTGGGATTAAGACTCTTTGCTTGGCTTTCTAAAATCCCTACTAGCAAATATATACAAGGTAGTGGCTCCCCTATCATTTCCATCCAAACACAGGAAAACTCCACGGTCAGATTTCATGGGGGAGCCATTTATTTACTGACTGCTCAAAACAACTATTACAACCTCTAAATTCTAATCTATAGATTCAAAGTAATAAAACTAATCTAAGTAACTTGTATACAGAATGAAAATGATTCAAAACTATCCTATGAATACTGGAATAATGCAAAAACAGTGAATATGATGGCTTGATATCACTGTTTCTCAAAAACACACGAGGTTTTTCAGAAAACACAGAAATTTCCAAGACTGTCTTCTATTTCTTATCAAAATCTTTGATTACAATATCTAACTTTTGCTTCTACGAGCCATTCCCTCTATTTGGGATGCATTACCATCTTTCAAGGGTAGTTGCTCGAGCATTTTCCTGATTTTAAGGGATTCCACTCCAACTAAAATGCATACAACCAAACAAATTCATCATGCAATCTTGCAACTCTGCCTTTATCCTTAATTATAGGACCTTAATCTCCTTAAACTCGAACCATCAGCTCCTTAACTGACCTTTAGCATCTTCCAACAACGTGAATGTGGCTTTAACACATTTGAAGCATTATATTTTCTAACACAATTGTCCAAATCTTAATAAAGCAAAATTTAACAATGAGATAACCTAATGAAGATTTTAGTCCTAGTGACTAACTCTCCACACACACAATACCTTCTAAGGTCCAATCTAAACACACAAACATTCCTGACTTGGCTAAAGTCAGTACAAGCCAAAATTTTAACAAACAAAGTGGAGGTCAGCCTAGGTGCTCCTGCACCAATAGAAGTACATGTGGTAGTGCTTTCTTTCTTGGAAGTAGGTTGGTGTCATGGTTAAGCAAGAAGCAGGATTCAATGTTATTATCTATTGCAGAGAAACAATGTATTACTACAACATCATGCTGCACACAGGTGTTATGGATGAAGCAAACATTGAAGGATATCAAAGTTTCATATGATGAAATAATTCCTATCTTATGTGAAAAGACAAGTGTTATCAATATCTCAAAGAATCTGGTAATGCATTCAAGGAAAAAGCATAACTCAATCCAATATCACTTTTTGAGAGAGAAGGTTTTAGAGAAAAATGTGAAGTTAGAGTATGTTCCTACAAAGGATCGGGTTGTAGATATCTTCACAAAGGATCTTCCTAAGGATTTTTTTGAGTATCTCTGGAAGAAGTTAGGGTTTATTACCCCTCCTTTCAATTAAATTTATAAGGTTATGCATCAGTCCAATGGATTTCAAGTTCATTCCTTGTTCTAGGCTGATGTTGGTGGCTACCTCTTAGGGGGAGTAGGTAGTAGCATTGTTGGTTGTTACAATCAAGGGTAGTAAGTGTTGTCATTTTTTTGTATGTTGGTGTTGTCAAAAGAAGTGAAAGTTGAGGTTGTAGAGCAGTTGTTGTCCTTATAGGTGTTTCCCTTGGGGGAGAGAAAGTATATGTGATTGTTGTCAAAAGAGAAGCAAAGAAAAGAAAATATGTGTTGTTCTTTACCATTGATGTCAAAGGGGGAGAGATTTAACTAAAAAATATGTGAAGAAATGAGGAGAGAATTATTGTAAAAGAGAAAGTGTTGAAAAGAGTTAATGCTTGTGTAAGGGGGAGCAGTGTGCACTGGTGTGCAGTACATATGGAAGTGATCAGATTTGTTCATTGTTGTTACTGATTTTTTTTCCATGTCTTTCCATAAATGAAAAAGGGGGGATTGTTGGAAGGTTGTGTTGTCATTGATGTCAACATATCTTTGTTGTTGCATTGATGCCAACCAATGGAGATGCTTTGATTGGTTGCATTATGTTTTCATTAGTAGTATCAGTGATGTCAACCTCTAGTGTTGCTTTGATGAGCATATGTTTATGGATGTCTTGTACACAATTGAGATGTTGAGAAAGTGTCACAAAGGTTGAGATGGTGTGTGTGGTGCTTGGTTTCCAAGTACTTTCAGAAAATTTGAATGAAAGAGGAGATAGTGTGGTGAAGAGTGTTCAATGTTTTGATCCATATTTCTTCATGGTTGAAGATTTGATTATGTGGTTCAGATATGTTGATCAGAGGTGTTCAAAGGTGTTATATCTATAGTTTTAGGTTCTGGATCGTTCGACAGAAGAAGTTGTGTTCACCAGTGTGTGAATTGTGATGTAGTGTTGTAAGGGAGATATGGTTTTTGCTCCACATTTCTCTACATTGTGCTTTCTAATTTTGTGGATCTAGAATTGTGCTTATATTGTTCATATCTATATTCATTTTGAATTGTTTGAGTTTTGGTGCTCTAAGATTAATTTTATGTGCTATAGTGTGTGGAATGTTAACGAGGTGTACAAAATGAATATATCTTTTAGGTGTATGATGTTGCAAAGGATTTGTTGGATTTCAAAGTGTTGATGGAATATTCTAGATTATGTTTAAGTATTATGTGTGGTGCGTGAGTCATCTTTAGATTTGAGGAAGTGTGTACTTAAATGTTTAATGGTGTTAACACAGGTTAGACCAACCTTGGGTGTTTACACTAATTGTGGATATGCTTTGATGTTTGTGGAAGCATGGTGTGGTGTGTATATATGGATCATTTAGGTTTGAATTAAGGTGTGATGTGGTCCACCTTCATTCCTCTCCACCATGGGAATGGTTGGTGTTGACCTAATTTGAATTTTCATGTTTGAGGTGCATAGTCGACCTTGAAAGTTGTTTCTAAGGTTTTGAATGGTATAAAAGCAAGGTGAATTGTTGGTGAAGAGAGTGTAGATGTGAGGATGTGTTGATATGTTAATTTAATTAGATGCAAAGATCTGAAGTGTTAGCTTAATGCCTATGACTCCAATGTAGTGAGCAAAAGGGTCTACATTCACAAAGTACCTGAAGTTTTTGATAGCAATGATTTGGAGGTTACTAATGGTGCAGAAGTTGTAGTGGTGGATATTTTCTATTGCTCTGAGATGGATTTATCATTGTAACTGTTACCAATTTTCGCTACGGCTTAATTGGTGGAGCTGATCAAATACTGTTATATCTTAAAGTGAAAAATACAGTTATTTCTGCATATGCTTAAGCATTGTTTGCATCTTATTCATCATTTACTAAGTGACAGTTATGCAAGTGTTTCGAGGAAACTAAGTTCCAGAAGTATTGCTCAAATATATCATAAATCAAATGGAGTACAAAACTGAGTATACAAATGATAAAGCATTTTTCTTTCATTTATTTAATAAATCTATTCATATTACATGTGTTCATTTGATTGCAAGAATACAAATGAGGGTACAACATTGCATCATAAATGCATTTTCTTTTCAAAATGAAAAGCAGAAAGATTGAAATAAAATATCCACACAAGCCGTGGATGTAACTGTTACAATGCATCATAAACAACATACTACACTATGGAAGATGCATAAAAGGAAGAATCACATAAGTATAGGCATAATCATCATTGCCTGTGTTGATGACTGATGCAGAAGTGGTGCACCATTTGTCTTCTTCGAGCTCCATTGACCTGTAGGAAGGAAAAGAGGGATGTTAGAGCTCTGACTATGAATATACCTACATGAACCATCAACGATAATGTAGTATGCTACTAATCATACAATGAAACAATCAAGAAAAGTGCAGAAACATGAGTTGAAAGAGAGACATCGGCATTATCATATATTGTGTTATGCTAACATTGTTTGTTTCTTTGTGCAGGTATAGGGAAAACCATGAAGCTGATTATCATTTGAACACCGAGCATGTGGAGAAAAAGGGGCTCCCACAAGGGTAGAGCTCGGCATGCTGCCCCTTATTCATTACAAGTGGGCTGAGAAGGAGATTGCAATCATCATGTTCATCAAGAAAGGAAATATACAACTAAAAGAGTAAAATAGAGTTCATCCATCAAGTTATTAAGCCGATTGTTCACTTATAACAGTCAAATATGTTTCTGAAAGCTACAGGTGAACAATGGGTTTAATCATCTCAATCAATTCAACTGAGTACATTCATCTCAAACACTGTTGTATGGTTATATTCTTCTGCCATAGTATTATTTGTTCATCATGTTCATAATACTATGCAAATTTCAACAGTGTTTATGCTCATGATAGTGATAGTGAACAGGCATACATAATGCCTCAACAAAGAGAAATGTTACAGATTTTTATTTCAGAAGAGAGCAAGGCATATAGCAGTTTTAAATAATGGAGCATAAAAATGCATGAAGAGTGTCAGATAGAAGAGTATACTTTTAAAGGTTAGTCAAAAGTGGTGGCATGTGAAGAGCTTCAAATTCTCATCTGAACGGAAGATGACAAGCATTAGGTGATTCATAAGTACCTACTAATGTCTGAATGTAAATGTTGCATTAGATGGAGGAAAACAGTTCTAAGAGTACACTGCTTTGAAGATTTTTGAGTGTTTAACCTTGTTGTTTCAAGCAGATACAATACAATGTCTAATTCAGTATGCTAGTGCTAGATTTTCAATCAAAGGGAAATATAGTAAACTAGAAATGCAAGTGGAGTAGCATTCTTACATAGATACAAACTTTTCAAAGATTTTTTTTTTTTACAGAGATCACAATGTAAACGAAATTCTCATGGGTCAAACTCCAGTTTTGAATGTGTAAGAAAATATACAGATTCTTTAATTTTCAAGCATACCCACGTTGGGTTTTTGACAAAAGTGCAGGGTTTTCTTCATGGAAATTGATCAAAGAACAGGCTTGAGCTCGCGGCCTGCAATGGCCTGTGTTTCATTCAAAAATAACAATCATCTTTTGAGAAGAAAAGGTGTTATGAGCTTTTGGATTGGAGGGAAATGAGTGCTTACCCTCATGCGCCTATGGAGGAGTTTCATAAACCCACACCCAAGCTCTCAGACAATGTTTCCATGGCTACCGAAGTTATGGAGTTAAGTCAAGAAAATAGCAATATAAAATACATTCAGATAAGCTTGTTTTCAGAATGAAAGATACCCATGTAAGGGTTTAATTATAAACCACGGGAGAAAGTAAAAAATTGTCATGGGTCGAGCTCCATAAGAGAAAATCACAAGATAACCAAGTTTTCTTCACAACAGAAAATACCCATATGGAGGAAATTAAGAATTCAAAATGCAAATGAAGTGCAATGAAGGGGTTGAGCTCAAATTTTGGAGAGACCCAGAATACATGTTATTCTCTTTAAAGAACAAGATTTCTTTCATTTTTAGAATACCCACATTGGGGTTTTGAAAGCAGAACAGAGTACATAAATGGCATGGTGAGCCATACTATTTTTCAACAGGAGGTCATGAAATAAACAATATTCCTTCAAGATATTAAGGACCCATATGAGATTTTGTTCCAAAAAGTAAAGAATGTGCATGATGCCATAATGGGTCAAGCCCATAAAGTAACAGAAAATCCCATTTGGTGCATGAGTGGCCGTGGCCAAGGAGAGGAGTTTTAGCTCCATATTTTCATTTTGAAACATAAACTTTTAGGTACGCGTGTTGGACCTCAAATCTGAAGAAAACAATGGAAATCACACAATATTTCTAAGTAAAAAATGCATTATAGCATATGAGTATGGCTCGGCCTGGGAATGACCATAGCATTCATTCAAAAATCGGTCTTTTACAGAACCACAATTTTTTTTATAAACTTTCTATTTTTAAGGAATAATGCCAAGAGAAAGAAATGAGATAGTGAAGCTTACCACGCGTGCCATATTGGAGCTCTCAAACACACGACCAAACTTTATAGGAGCCTTCAAATGCAAGGACGAGATCCCACAATGATGGCAGAGCTGAGAAAAAACAAAAGGTAAACACAGAGCCATGAAAGATGTAAGAGAGGTGTGCTCATGATGCGGCCTTGAGGCCAGAAAGATGATTGAAAAACGAAGCATGGAGTTTCAGGAAGACCACAGGATGTTTGAGATCTGCTTACCTTAAAAAAACATGGAGGAATCAACGAAAATGACGAGCATGGAGGCTCAAATTCCTCTCATCCAAATGAAACCCTAGTTCACATGGCGGTAGCTGTAGAGATTCGTTTCTCCAAAGTTTCACTTTGCCAAATGATGCCAAAACATAGGGCATTCTTTGCATTTTGTTCATTAGGGTTTTTGCTTTGCCCTAAGTCGAAATAGGCTTTATCACATTTATTTAAGAAAATCCTTTCCAATTAATTTCCCCTTATGAAATACATATGCCTAAGTCGACCATGGTGTTGTTCTACGACTTTTGAGTCTAGGCCCAATTTAGGCTTTGAGATAATGCCTTAGTGAAAATTGCAGATTGATAGATATCTTAGATTTTAATTGATTTTGTGAGAAATCAATTAAAACAATTAGTGATATTTTACTTATGGCTTAGGGTTTTTTATTTTCAATTGATTTTAAAGAAATCAGTTAAGTTATGTAATGGAGATTTCTTTATTATTTTTATTATTTTTATGAGAAAATCAAGCATTGTAATTGGAGAGATAAGTAATTGTTTTTTACAAAAGATTTTGAAATATTTAGTTGCAAAAATTAGTCAAATTATGAAAAGTTGCATATCATGTAAAGCAAGATTAAAGCAGTGTTTTTATAAACTGCTTTATTCTTTGCTATTCTTAGCAGATTTCTTGAGATATTGCCTTGGTCGGATTTGAGATGCCTGCTAGATGGATAATTTGTTTTATTTGCTTTAAAAGAATATTTAGTCTATTTTTAGAGGTTGGACAGTGTGAACATGGAAAAGTGAGTTTTTCTACTTTTGTGCAAACTTTTGAGACAGTTTTGATACCTTTTCCTGGAGCTTTCTTTTGAGCTCGGATTAGGGTTTTTGGAGGCATTTATCTTGAAGAAGACTTAGTTTTCTTCTTCTGGTCAGTTCAGATCATTGCTTCTTTCTCTCTTATGCATGCAGAGAGTTTTGTAAGCATTTTGTACTCAGATTTTGGCAAAAACACTCTTTCAATTTTAATAAAGCAACAAAATTCTCCTCATTTTTTGTCTCATTTTATAATAGCAATTTGATGTCCTTGTGATTCAAATTAGAATCCTTTTATGTCTTGTTGTTGTAAGCTGTGTTTCAGAATTGCATAGTTTCAGGTTGTATGTTGTATTTCGTCTAGGAATCTTCATACAAATTACTGATGGAAGTATGTGCCAGTGAGATTGTGAGAGTTATTGTGATAGGAAAGCTGTTGTGGGTGTCAGTGCTTGAATCTCATAACTTCTAGTGAAATATCAGTTAGATTTAAGTTTTAATTTCAGTTATCCTTCCCCCTTTTCTTAGAAAATTCTTAGAGTAGGATTCATCTTTTGGAGAACCAGCTCACTCTATAGATTCTCTTTTCGCATAGATCACCCACATTTGAAAAGAGTTTCCATGTTTGAACAGATAGTCTGATTTTTACAAATCTGACAAAGGGTGCATATATGATTGATAACAGTAACAATATCCTATCTTCTTCTTTCTAATCTGGAAATGAGCCATTGGTAGTGAGACCTTCTTTCTTTTGGGAATTGAGCCATCTAGTAGTGAGCCTATTGTATTCAGTTTTGCAATTACTTTATATTGTGAGCTAATCCTCACCGTGGTTTTTCCCTTCTTGGGTTTTCCATGTAAATCTGGTGTTCTCATGTGTTTGGATGTGTTTGTATTACTATTTATCATTTTTTATATTCTACTAATGCATGATAAGGGTTTAAAGATTGTTAAGGGTTTAAATATTAATGTAGATCTAAATGTTAATGAGGGTTTTGATGTTTTATTGTACAACTAATTCACCCCCCTCTTAGTTGTCTTGTGCATTCAACACCAACATTCACTTGCTCGGAATCCTCTACTAGCAATGCTAAATTTTCTTGATGTTGAGCCATACTTGGGAGGTTGAATCCTTCATCCTTAGGTGCCTCAAAGAGATTTCCACCCTTGGATACTTCCTTTGTTTTTACTTTTTCATGATCCAAAAGTGTCCCATTATGGTTTTCACTTAGGGATCTATTTATGATATTTTTTATGTTTTCATTTTTACAACTGAAGGATTATAGGTTCTCCCCAAATTATTATCTCACGTCAAGCTCTATGTTAAACCCTACTTTGTGGTCTCCTATAATTATTCCATCTCTAAGTCTCATGAACTCAACAATAACTCCATCATTTTTGAATAAATATAGAATTGATGCTTATTTTTGGTTCCAATCAATGAGTTGTGGGTAGACTAATTGGAGGCCATTATTGGTTAAAGGTGAAGTGAATGATAAGGTAGTGATAGTTTTAATGGATGTGTTTTCAAATAAGTTAGTGATGTACATTGGAGAGTCCTTATTAGACATATTATCCACACGAGAAGCTTCAAATACCTCACTAGAAACACTTTCAATGTTGGGGGTAGTGTAATCTAGATGACCATATCCAAGCCCTAGATATTTATTTATTTTTTAAGAATAGGTTCTTTGATTCCATGTTGATGTAGACCAAGGATGCCATGGCCTGTGAATCCCATATTCTTAATCATATGGAAACCTTTACTATTTTGATCAATTGGAAAAGTAGCTTGTTCCTCTTCATCATTGTACAACCATTGGGAAATATCTTCCTCTATTAATTATTTATTTAGTTCTCCACACTTCAAGAAAATCATGGGTGAAAATTTGATAATGAGGATGTTTTATCAATATATTGTGGTTTCCTATACATCTTAGGAGAAGATGAAAGTTATCCTACATAAAAGGACTGTTTGAGGTTATAGTCACCACAATTGTTGTCTTGTACTTGGATCTTGATTTCGGGGAGAGGTTTGTGAGTAGTGGATGATAAATCAAGTGTTGAGGATGTAGGATGATGAATGGAGAGAAATTTTATTATTTAGAACTCAAAGTAGGTTTTGATATTTCTCTTCCAGGTTCTTATAATAGTGAAATGGTTGAGGTTCACCATGGATGGTAACCTTGATTTTTTTATATAGGAATTTAATACAATGGTGGTAGGTTGAAAGGATAACCTACACATGCATGTATCTATGGGAATCCTAAGATAATGTTATATGGTAAATCAAGATCCATGATTTAGCATGTTGTCTCTACAATCGCTAGACCAACCTAGATGGGAAGTATGATAATACCCTCTAACTCACCTTCATTGTTGTCATATGCTCTTATTGTAATGCCCCTTTTTCATTCAATGACCTCTTTGGAATATCCTAGTTGTTTAACTAGTTTTAAGGTATAGATGTTTAAACCCGCCCCACCATCTATCAAGACTCCAGATTTTATGCTTGTGAAAATATACTTCTAGATGTAAAGCATGATTGTGATATGTGATGGATTGAAGATCTTGTTCAATAAATATGATGAGATGATTGGATGAAATATTCCCTACCATTTCCTATAATTGATCAGTGTCTATGTTAGTTGGGATGGAGGATTCCAAGAGTTCTTTGTCTAGGACTTGTTTATGTGCAGGAGAAATTCTAAGAAGTTCCAATATGGATATATGAGTTGGGGTCTTTTTAAGATTCTCTATGAGACTATAATTAACTGGTTGCACTTTAGGTAAGTTCCTAGATGGTAGTGGAGCTTCTTGGATATTTACTTTCCTTCATCGTGTGGT
The DNA here is from genome assembly GCA_007258455.2 of Sequoia sempervirens. Classification (NCBI taxonomy): domain Eukaryota; kingdom Viridiplantae; phylum Streptophyta; class Pinopsida; order Cupressales; family Cupressaceae; genus Sequoia; species Sequoia sempervirens. The sequence continues at coordinate 315,314,145 of VDFB02271358.1, read as the reverse complement.
GACCCCCCACTTAGGACTTTTACTAGGTATAGTAACGAAAAAAACTATATTGTTTGGGTCTTGGACACATCCCACTACATTGTCATAGGAGTGATTAACCTTGTTATAATCCTTTTTCTTATTTGAGTCATTTCCTTTACTTTGGTCTAGGATTGGATTCTTTTAAATCCCTAAATATTCATTTCTTGAGGTTCTAGGATGTTGATCTATGCTTACTTTGCTGAAATGAACAAGAAAACTAAGAGGGGGGTGAATCAATTGTAGCAAATTAAACCTTCAAAACCCTCAATAGTAATCAAATCCACAAGCATTCATTAAACCATTATTCAGTTAGTTTTCAAATTAAACATAAAATGCATATAACAAAAACTAAAATCACAACACCATGCACAAGAGAACACTAGATTTATGTGGAAAACCCAATGAGGGAAAAATAATGGAGAGGATTAGCTCACAATATAAGTAATAGAAAAATGGGTACAAAGGGGCTCACTGCTAGAATAGGACACACTATCCAAAAGGCTCACAGCTAGGGTTCACTACCATAGAAAGAATACAAGAAGATAGAAGAAGAAAGTTACATAGAGAAAATAATTCTCAATTCAACAAGGATTTCACCATAATTTCTTGCACACTTTCACAGTCTCACATGAAAGATTTTGGATTCCTTCATCTCACTACCTTCAAGAACCCTAACATGAAATTTGCACTACTCTACTCAATTTTGCATCACACACATTACTCACATCAACCTCACATCTATCTTTCTTCTTACTCTTTCGTTCACACCTCTTGCATCAACATCATACATATTTATATCAAGCTCTACCTCAAAAAATTTCTCCAATGTTGGACACTAGTCGTTATACATTCAAATTCAAAATAGGTCAGCACCTAAATATTCTCAAGGTGGATAGGAATGAAAGGTGTCCTACATAAATCCTTAATTAGGATCCAAATAGATCCCAACACACTTCAACATGATTCCACAAGCCTTGCATGTAGTGTTAAACACAAGGTCAGCCAACACCCGTGCAAAACAACATAGACATTAAGTACACACTTCCTCAAATCAAGCCAAAAGTTCTAGACAACATAATTCACTTGAATTCAATCCATAATAATCCATGAACAACTTAAGATTCATCAAACACTTCATCCAAGTTCGCATCAACAAATACTTCAAGTAGAACAACTAACAACCCTTAATTGCATACTAATAAATGAAACTCTAACTGTACTGTACCAAATCAAGTAAAACTTGAACACAAAAATATAAAAGCATTATAAGCAACTTCCCAAATATGCACAACCTAAATCCAAACAACAAAGAAACACGTAGCAAATACATTTCTTCCAGACCATAGAAAACATCATTGAACAACTAGTTCACACCCTGGTGAAAATATCTTGCATTGTACAATGATCGAAAAACCCAAATTATGAATATAGCAACCTCTATCAACCTTGAATAACCTATATGATCTTCACGAGAATAAAATCAACACAGAAAGAATGTAGAGCACAATATCGGAGCACACTATGAACATTTGCACAACATACTTTACCCTGTTTATTAAATTTTCTCAAAAGCACTTGGGAACGAAGTACCAGAGACATCATCTCAGCTCATTACTTCATTCCAACTCATCTTCGGATTCTGAAACTAAAGAATAGATCCATGTACTCACAACACTTCCTCAAGGTCTCAACTACACATGAACAACCTATTTTCCTCTTTTCCACAATTTTCTCAATATCCTCAACATCGCCATCCCATAATGACAACACTAATCAATAGACTTCATGTTGACATCAATAACAACACCATCATTCTTGCAACAATCTCCCCCTTCGTCATTGATGGAAACACAAGATGTGAAAAGCCACCAAAGACCACACAATAGCTCTCAACACTCTCTCCTTTTTTCCAGATTAGACAACCTACACAATATTCCTGAAACCTCTCCCCCTTATAGGAGTCTCTTTCTTTTTGACAAAAAATTTCTCTTTTTCACATGATTCTCTCTCCCTGAGTAGATAAGTTCTTTTTCACATGATTCTCTCTCTCCCTTTGACATCAATGATAAAGGATAATTTTTTTTTCATTGTTCTCCCTCTTTGACACTGAACCAAAATTACCTGCTTTGAATACCCCCCTTAGGAGTACACCCAACCAAATTAACAACAATGACAACAAACGACGCTACCTACTCCCCCTAAGAGGTAGCCACCAACATCACTCTAGAAAAAAGATAGATCCATAGATCCACTGGATTGATGCACCTCCATATGCATCTAGTTCGAGAAAGGAGGGGCGATAACCCCCAACTTCTCCCAAAGATACTCAAAAGTATCCTTAGGAAGAGCCTTAGTAAATATATCAACAATCTGATCCTTTGTAGGAACATACTCAAGCTTCACTTCATTCTCCATTACCTTCTCTCTCAAAAATTTATACCTGATAGATATATGCTTTGTCCTTGAATGCATCATTGGATTCTTTGAAATATTTATTGCACTTTTATTATCATTGAATGTACATATAGGTTCATCATATACAACTCTAATATCCTTTAATGTTTTCCTCATCCATAATACCTATGTATAGCATGATGTTATTGCAATATACTCAGCCTCTGTAGTGGATAAAGAAACTGAATCATGTTTCTTACTTAACCATGACACCAATCTACATCCAAGAAATAATGCACCACCACATGTACTTTTCCTGTCATAAACACAACTAGCCCAATCTACATTTGTATAAACATTCAATGTGAAATCAGTATCCTTAGGATACCATAAACCATAATCCGGTGTGCCTCTTAAATATTTGAATATTCTCTTCACTATTGCAACATGTGTTTCTTTAGGATCTTCTTGAAATCTAGCCACAAGACAAACTGCATGCATGATATCCAATCTAGTAGCATTCAAATACAATGTTCCACCAATCATAGATCTATACTTGCTTTGATCAGCCTTAGGTGAATCATCATCTTTGCTCAATTTACAACCAGTCACCATAGGAGTACATATCGTTTTGGAGTCATCCATTCCAAACTTCTTCAACATCTCTTTGACATACTTAAACTGTGAAATGAAAATCCATTTATCTATTTGATTGATTTGTAGCCCAAGAAAGAAATTCATCTCCCCAAAACATTGACATCTCAAATTATTTATGCATTTCTTCAACAAATTTCTTACACACAGTCTCATTTCCACCAAATATAATATCATCCACATATACAACTACTATCAAGATTTTGTCTTCCTCAATTTTAAAGTAAAGATTACTATATGTGGAGCCCTTACTGAATCCTTGATGTATCAAGTACCTATCCAATCTTGCATACCAATCTTTGGAAGCTTTCTTCAAACCATATAGAGCCTTCTTCAACTTGCATACCACATCTGGTTGATCTAACAACTGAAAACCTTTTGGTTGTTCCATGTAAAATTATTCTTCTAATTCTCCATTCAGAAAAACAAACTTCACAGGGTGATCCGACAATAGTGGTTTACACTTTCTAGGAGATCCTGATTTTTACTGAAATCACATATTTTTAGAAAATATAATGATTTAAGCCTTGAAAAGTTCCATTTAAAGGATTCTAATTGAAGAGGGTTTGATCAAACCACCTTATACCAAGCCCCCTTGGATAGAACTTTGATAGTTTTAAACCATACCTATAACGAAGTCTCCTTTACACCTATCAAAATGTTGATAAAAAACCACCTTTGATTTACCTTTTGGGGGATCAAATGAATTAATTTAAAATTTATTTTTTGTAAGTATGTAGTCCTTATTATAAGCTTCCAAAAAAATATAATTTAAATTAAATTAAATTAAATTATTATATTTATTTTTTATTTCTTATGAATGTAGGTTTTTCACCAAAAATCAAGCTCTTTGTTCTGCACATGTGGAAAAATAGAAAATTATCAAAAATTTTGAAAAATATTAGTGCACTAGATATTGATGTCCTTGATCCAACAAAAAAAAATTGAATTTCGATACATACAAAAAAGTTATGTTTTAGCCAGTAAATCGTATCTAAATTGTAACTAGTTTGACTTTGAAACTTAATTAAGGAAAAAATATCCAATGAAATGCTATGAAACCAATTCCATGCACCAGATATTGAAGTTATGAATCTAAATTCAAAAAAATTATAATTTTATCCTTCATAGAAAAAAAATTATGTGTTAGCCAGTAGCGTCACTCTTTAAAAATGGAGTTTACTATTAAAAACTAGTTTTTGAAGGAGATGGAAAAGGAAGTGCAATCTAATTCCAAATTTTTTGAAAAAAATATATTTAGAATCTACAGATAAAATGTCACAAATCACTAGTTTGCATCATCTTCAAATTACTCATGGTTTAACCACTATAGGTGCTAAAAAGTGAAGATTTAGTTAAAAAAAAATCAATTCAATGTCTAGTTTGGCCAAAAATTGTAAACTAGTATTGTGGGATCACCCCACATCCATCTGATAGACCTTAAAATATTTATGTGTTGCAAATGTCAAGAACAATATGATAGTTTCCATCCTAGCCACAGGAGAAAAATTCTCCTCAAAATCTATACCTTCTACTTGTGAGTAACCCTTACACACAAGTCTTGCCTTGTTTCTTACTACTTTCCATTTTCATCCAGCTTGTTCATGAATACCCACTTAGTTCCAATTATGTTTTTGCTAGCCGGTCTAGGGACCAATTCCCAAGTCTGATTTTTCTCTATCTGCATTAGTTCTTCTTCCATTTCCTTCATCCAATGTTCATCCTTACATGCTTCTCTCACTAATTTAGGTTCAACTTTAGAAAGTAAACACAAATTTATCTCAACTTTAGCAGCTTTGCTTCTTGTTAATACACCTTTCCTTTTATCTCCAATATTCTAATCTTCTGAATGATTCTTTTGCACATACTTAGGGGTTCTAGGGGTCTTCTCTAGAGCTTCTTCCTCTTCATTCTACACTTCTTTTTCATCATCTTTTTCTTCTACTTCTCTGATATCAGGTTCATCTGGCACATATCCATCTACTACAATAGAATTTTATAGGTTTTCATCAACTTTAATATTTCCAATTTCAACTATCTTTCTCAACCTTTTGTTGTAACATCTATAAGATTTTCTTCTAATAGAATATCCAAGGAAGATACCTTCATCAGACCTTGCATCAAAATTTTCTAAGTTTTTTCTTCGCTTTTGATGTAATATTTTCCTCCAAACACTCTAAAGTATTTCATAGGAGGAATCCTTCCATACCATAAATCATAAGGAGTCTTTATGTTGTTAGCTTTAGCTTGAACTCTGTAAGTATGTAAAAAATAGTATGAATAGCTTCGCTCTAGTAGACTTGTGGTAGATTTTCCTCTTTCATCATATTCCTTGCAACTTTTTGAATAGTTCTATTTTTCCTTTCAGCAACTCCATTCTATTAAGGAGTTCTAGGGGCAAAAAAATGCCTCTTTATTCCATGAACTTCACAAAACGTGTTAAACTCATTGAAGGTGAATTCACCACCTCTATTAGACCTTAAGCATTTTATTTTCAAATCTATTTAATTCTCAACCATAGCTTTAAATGCCTTGAATTTATCTAATTCATTAGATTTCTCTCTAAGAAAAGTAACCCATGTCATTCTAGAATAATAATCAATCAAAAGAATAAAGTACCTATCACCTTGTAGACTGCTCACCCTTGTAGGACCACAAATATTTGTATGCACTAATTCCAATAGTCTGATAGCAGATTGTTCCTTTCCCTTAAAGCTACTCCTTGTCTATTTTCCAAATTGACAACTCTCATGTAAACAACATTAATAGTTTTTATGATTCTAGGTAAATCTATCACAACATGAATCAAACTAATTCTTTCCAAATTCTCAAAATTAATGTGACACATCCTCTGGTGCCATAACCAACTATCAATAATCTATGACATAAAGCAATGATGATCAACACCCTTAAGCTGATAGATGTTTCCATTTGTTCTCTTACCAACAACAATCATAAAATTTTGGACCCTTTCTAGATCTCACATGCTTCATCCTTGAACAAAAGATTATACCCTTTGCTACACATTTGTCTGACACTCAAGAGATTATGTATTAAGCCCTTAACATAGTAAACATTGTCAATATTATGCTTACCATCGAAACTGATTGAACCTATTCCACAAATGTTTGCACCTGAATCATCTCCAAATTTAAGTAATCCCCCATCATACTTTTCAAGTTTAACAAACTTACTTTTATCTCTAGTCATATGATTAGAGTAGTCACTATCAACAACTCAGTAATTCTTATCCTCTTTGACATGAAAAGAAGATACCATAGTACCTTCAACCTTATCCTTCATCTCTAGAATAATTTCCTTCACAACTTTTAGGGTTAGCATAACCATATTCTTCTTTGTCAAAAATAGACATTCATTATCATCAAAATCTCCATTATAAAATTCATCATCAGAAATACCAACATCTTCTTTTACATAGTAGGATTTCTTAATCATCTTTCCTTTATTTTCCCTACTCTTATTGTTTAGAGCTCTCTTTGGACATCTAGAAGCATAATGACATATATTACCACAACTAAAACATTTGAAGGGTAATTTACCTTTGTACTTACTGGTGCCCTTTTTCATCTTCCTCACAAAGTTAGCTTCCAAATCATCAAGATCTTCATCACCTAAATCTTCAACCTTCTCTGATTTACCGGCCTTGAAAGCAATCTCTACTTTTGTACTTTTCTTCTTTTTTCTCATTTCAAATGAAATCAGAGTATCAATCAATTGATCTATGGAGTAATTATCAAAATAAATTGTTTCCTCGATAGCTAATACCTTTTCAATGTAGCAGTCGAGAAGAGATCTGATAAATTTCTTCACCACTTTAGATTCTTTAATGGTTGCACCAAGGCCTCTCATATTACTTACCAATTCATCAATTCTCTGTATGTAGCCTTCTATTGTTTCATCTTCAGACATATACTTCATTTCAAATTGCACCTTCAAGTTCTATAACTTTACTTTTTTGACCTTCGGATCTCCTTCATAAATGCTTTCTAACTTATCCCAAACTTCTTTAGCAATCTTTAAATTAATAACTTTAACTAATTCAGTATTTGAAAGACTATTCATAATAATGTACCTTGCCCTAGCATTGATCTCATGTGCCTTTATTTCTACAATTGTACTCAGACCATTTGGAGGTGGAGTGTATATATGTATTATGATAAGCCTTCTCAATCTCATATCCCTGAGCACACTAATATCCTTCCATCTTTATCCTCCAGAATGCATAATCTGAGCCATCGAATCTAGGATATTCCAAAGGAATCTTGTTTACCATCCCAGATCTACCTCAAGCAATTAAGCTCTTCTTTAAGGAATATCACTCTAATACCAATTGTTGAAATGGACAAGAAAATTGAGGGGGGGTAGTGAATCAATTGTAGCAAATTAAACCTTCAAAACCCTCAATAGTAATCATATCCACAAGCATTCATTAAACCCTTATTCAATTAGTTTGATTAAACATGAAATGCATATAACAAAATTGAAATCACAACACCATGCACAAGAGAACACCAAATTTATGTGGAAAACCAAATGGGGGAAAAATCACAGTAAGGATTAGCTCACAATATAAGTAATAGAAAAACCGATACAAAGGGGCTCACTACCAGAATAGGACACACTATCTAAAAGGATCACAACCATGGCTCACTGCCACAGAAAGAATACAAGAATATAGAAGAAGAAAGTTACACAAAGAAAATACTTCTTAATGAAACAAGGAGTCCACCACAATTGCTTGCACACTTTCATAGTCTCACATGAAAGGTTTCAGATGCCTTCAAGAACCCTAACATGAAATTCACACTATTCTACTCAATTTCACATCACACACATTACTTGCATCTATCTTTCCTCTTACTCTTTCGTTCACACCTCTTGCATCAACACCATACATATTTATATCAAGCTCTACCTCAAAAACTTTCTCCAATGTCAAACACTAGTCATTATACATTCAAATTCAAAATAGGTCGGCACCTAAACATTCTAGCAGTGGAGGAATGAAAGGTGACCTACATAAATCCTTGATTAGGACATAAATAGATCCCAACACACTTCAAAAATCTTCCCATGCTCACGTGTAGTGTTAAACACAAGGTTGGCCAACACCCGTGCAAAACACCATAGACATTAAGTACACGCTTCCTCAAATCAAGTTAAAAGTTCTGGACAACATAATTCACTTGAATTCAATCCAAAATAATCCACGAATAACTTAAGATTCATCAAACACTTCATCCAAGCTCGTATCAACAAATACTTCAACTCAAAACAACTAGTAACCCTTAATTTCATACTGATAAATGAAACTCTCACTATACTACACCAAATCAAGTAAAAATTGAACACAAAAATATAAAAGCATTATAAGCAACTTCCCAAATCTAGACAACCTGAAGCCAAACTTCGGATAAATGTGGGGCAAATGCATTTTTCCTAGACCACATAAAATATTAGTGAACAATTGGTTCACACACTGGTGAAAATATCTCGCACTATACAACAATCTAGAAGCCCAAATTATGAATATAGTAATCTCTATCAACCTTGAATATCCTGTAAGATCCACAAAGGCATAGCATTAACACAGAAAGAACGTGAAGCACAATATTGGAGCACAGTATGAACATTTGCACAACACAGTTTATCCTGTTTATTAAATTTTCTCAAAAGCACTTGGAAACCAAGTACCAGAGACATCATCTCAACTCATTACTTCATTCCAACTCATCTTAAGACTCTGCAACAAAATTATAGCTCCATGTACTTACAACACTTCCTCAAGGTCTCAACTACACATGCACAACCTTTTTTCCTCTTTTCCACAATTTTCTCAATATCCTCAACATCTTCATCCCATAATGACAACACCAGTCAGTAGAGTTCTTGTTGACATCAATGACAACACCATAATTCTTGCAACATACTTCTCCTTGGTCTATAAGGTCTTGTATGATGTTCTTAAGTCTCATTTAATTAGGTGTTTTGTATCCCTTAGTCCTATGGTAAATTCCCAATAGTCATTGTCATTATACTAAGAGGGTTTGAATTGAGGTTCATTGTATTGTCTTAGCTTTGGAAGCTTGATAAGGTTGGTTTGTGTCAACTTCTTTAAGACTGCTTTGATCGGTTCCACTAAGGGATTGTATTTGTATCTAATATTTTTGGTAGGTCATGGTGGTCCCCTCAGAGGATTTGTGTTTTGGTTGCTTTGTTGGTTATTATTTGGGGGTTGTTTATTTTTTATGGATTTGGCATCTACCACCCCATCATTGGTGATTTTTTTTTAACCCAAAGGTGAGGTTTATCATTAGAATTAGATGTGCAATCCTTATTGTCTTTATATATTTTGATGAGGCCCTTAGTGATAAGAGCCTTCTCAATATTGAGTCCATTCTCTATGATCCCTTTGAAGGTATTAGCACATTGCATTGTTAGATGGAAACCGATTTTCATGTTTAGATTTTGGACAAAAAATTTGAAAAGTTTTTTTTAGGTATTGGCCATTTAGATTTGCTAGCTTTAGGTCTCCAACATTGTAAGAACAAGTCAAATTTTTCTCCTTGGTTTTTCTTAGTTTTATACAATTCAGTCATGGTTATCTCATGTTCTATATTGTATGAAAAGTGACTAACAAAATTTTGAACTAGTTCTTTGAATGCTTTGATACCTTGGGGTAGATGTAAAAACCATTTTATGGCTTGTCCTTCTAAGCTTCAAGGGAAAATATGCATTAAATATGTATCATTGTAGGAGACCTAGGAATGCTACATAGATCTCATGTATGTGCTCATGAGGGTCACCTCTTCCCTTATACTTATCAAATTTTGGAATTTCAAAGTTGTTGGGAAAAGGTATCATAGGTATGCTTCTATCAAATAGATATGGAAAAATTTCCTCAAGCATCTAGTTTTTCTTTGTATGCCCTAGTTCCATGTTTGTGATTTTGTCATTCAAACTTTGGATTTGAGATGCCAAGTCATTTTGTAAAGTGTTTTGAGGTTAGTGGGATGGAATGTATGTTTGGTGTTGTGGGATTAATGAAAATTTATATAACAAGCTTTGGTTTTGGGAGATGTTTTTGGGTATGTTATATGAGTTATATGGTATGTGTTGATGTTGTGTGTTGTTTTTTCTATGGGTAGGGTTGTATGGATTGTATGAGGGATGTTATTGTGAGATGTTCTTTTGTTGTTGGGGGAGGATTTGGTGTGGGATGATTTACTATTGTTGGGACATAGTGTTGTTGAGGTATGGTATATTGATGTTGTAGGATATGTTGTGGTGTGATTGAATGTTTTTGAGGTATAGTATATTTTTGTTGTGGGACATGTTGTTGTGGTGTGATTGGTTTTTGTTGAACATATTGTGTTTGGGGTATTTCTTGAGGTTGTTAAATATATTGTGGTTGGGGTGTTGCTTGAGGTTGTTGAATGTATTATGTTTGTTGAGATGTGCTTGGATTTTGATGAGGTTTATGTTGTTGGTGTATGATTTGTCATTAAGAGGTGTTTGGATTTTGATGAAGGTTAGATTGTTGGTGTATGACTTGTTGTTGAGATGTTATTAGGTTTTGATGAGAATTATATTGTTGTTGTATGACTTGTTGTTGAGGTGTGGGTGTTGGTGTGGGATATAATATACTATAATTTCTTGGTATGGTATTTATGGAATCTTTTTTATTGATGAAAAATGGCATTGTTTGTGAGTTGGAAGGTTAACTTGAGTTATTAGGATTGTTTGTGCTCCTGGTTGTGTTGGATGTTTGCGCAAAATTTGGAATGCTATGAGGCACAAATGGTTTAGGAGTTTTGGTTGTAAAAGGGTTATTTGTATAGTTTAGAATTTTGGTTTTTGAGGGGTTTGATATGTTTGGGTTTGTTTGAATGGATGTGTATGTTGAGGAAGGTGGGATATTCATGTTTGGTGGATTTTGGGTTGTTTGATCACTTACATTTTGATTAAATGGTATAGTGGATTCACAAATTGTTTAGAAAATGGTATAGAATCTATTTCATATGATGGTATCCTAGGCTGACTTGGTATGCTTGGAATTGGTGTTGGTGTTATTTGTTCAATTATAGTGTGCACTATAGGCACATTTTCATGTATAGGAACACTGCCTGTCATGACATTTGTTTGAGCTTGTTCTCTAATTATTGCAATGCTATAATCAAAAGGTAGTTTGGCACCATTTTGTGCCATTTTATGAAAGTAAGAGTTGGGATCCATAGAAATAAGGACATCAAGTTTACTAGACAAAGACAGATCTTGGTTTATTTCCAAAAAAATTTCCTCAGTGAATACACTAGATAACTTGGCCTCATTTGTAATGTCTACTATGAGGACATTTTGTTATTGAGTTTGTTGAGTTGGTTGTTGTTGGGTTGGTTATTGCGGTGTTTGATATGAACTTGGATCGAATACATCATGAGACATCCCAAATGTTGTAACAATTGTAGTCATAGGCATGGTGACATTTGAGCTACTTAGGTTTGACTCCATGATTTTCTTATGTTGGGACCTTATAATAAGTATATAATAAAATGAACTTATGGGAGATGGGATGCAAGTGCAGTTTAGATTATGTGATATGGATGAGGTTTTGTTTCAAAATTGGACTTATGAGAGCTATACTAGATAGATTTAGACAAAGGTTGATGTTGATGATGTTAGTTTGATGGGAGATATGAAAACCTCCAAAAATAAAAGTTAAGCTAGATCTCTATTTGATATGGTGCTAAAGAATGTTCTTTACTTGTACTAGACTAATGAGTCCAAGCAAAGGGATGATGATGAGTTTACCAACTTAGGGGTAGAAAAGACCACTAAACTAGTTTGCTCACAAATTTTGATGCTAATTCAACTATGTACTTGAAAATGATTGTTTTCTAAGTAAAAAGCTAAACTAGGAGATAGGATGGGAGATCTAAGCAAGACTATGACTTATTTTGGTTGCTGGTGGAGTAGATGTTAGTTGATGATTATGACCACTTTTTTTCCAAAAGCTGAAGAGGTGTAACTCTAAAATTCCAAGATGAATAAAATGGTATGAAATGAGGGTGAAATTTTGTTTGTTGTATGTCTAATGGATGTTGGTTATAGGTCTGTTACAACATAAGTATTAGATCCTAGTTTGATTTTCTATTAAAATTTGAAGACTGGAATTTTAAGGTTTTTAGAAAATGAATTTGATAGTCAGAAGCATCACTTTATATTTCAAAAGTGTCATTGTAACTATAAAAAGCATCACAAGATGTTAAAAGTGGTGTGTTACCCTCTATTACAAGTGACAAGTTATGGTAAAAGTGTCACTATACTTATCAAAGGCGTTGATTGTTCTTTAGAAGCATCACTGTGAAAAACTTAGGGTTTTGATTAACAGAGAGTGATTTTGGTCAAAATCATTGAGTTACTCACAAGTGTCAATCTACAAAGTATAAGTGTCATTGTCTTTTTGAAAAAAGCATCAAGTTTCTAATGAAAGCATTACAAAGTTATCAAAAGTGCCACTATGATAGCAAAAGCGTCACTATAACACAAAAGCATGATTTTGCAATTGAACCTAAAATCTATCAAATTTATTTTTCTAATTGATCTAACTATTTTAAAGATTGATTTGGATTTTTTTCCTAGAAAGAGATATCACACAACAGAGAATAGCATGCAAAATTGACTCCAAGTTGTATTTTAGATAGTTTTGCAAGTTTAATGAAAAACATGCTATAATGGTTATTCACCAGTCTTTACAAGAAAATACATCAAGTAATATAGCCTAATTTATAGTAAAACATGTATTGACTTAGTGGATTCCCACTCGCCAAAACATAATACCTTCAAATGAATAACTAGGGTATGCTAAGGTCATGTACCACCTTAACACCCCTTACCTTGGAAGGATGAGATCCTAACAAGGAATATATGCCACCTCAATAAGAGAAGAGTACATGGTGAGTAACTTCGAGCATGATACTGCACCCTGCATGTAATGTCCCTTCCTTAGGCAGCTTAGACTATAGCAGAGGTTGACCTACTATTAGGGTTTTTGTAGGTCAGCAAAATGGTTAGGGGACCCAACCGAGGGTTGTGGAGCTTAGCTGGGAGCTTTATGAGCCTTTCAATTTGGAGTTCAGTTGATGAATCTAGGGATAAATTAAAAATATTAAAGATTCCTTTAATGGATTAGTAAAAAGTGAATAGTAACAAAAAATTATAAAGGGAATAGTGAAAAGTGCCCCCATCCTAGTAACTCAAAGTTGTTTTTAAAAAGTGGCCCTTTCTTTTGATGAGGAAAGACCCTCAAGATGGGCTTAGCCTTTTGGGAGGATTATTTTATTGAATTTTATTAAAAAAGCTCATGGGAGGTTATAAAGCAATATGTGGGCTCATTTTTGGGCATTCTATTATCATTTTGACAAAAGAAAATTGTAGGTTTGAGCTCTGGAAGAGGGTTTCAACAACATACAAGTCTTTTGAGGATGAAATCCCTTGGAGGATAGTGAATTGGATGAAAACCCAGTTCACCAAACAGGGAAATCTACCCAAGGTTTCCATTTGGGCTTCATTGGTCTTCATCACAAGTTAATTTGTAGCTAGAATTGATGGAAATAGTGAGTTATAAGAATATAATTGCATATTGGGGCTTCTAATTAGTAGATATCATCATTTCAGTCCATTCACCAGCTGGTCATACCATTTGGGTGTCATTTTCAATTAAAACCCTAGCTGGAAATTAGGATTTTCAGACCAATAAGGAGCAAATTCAGTTCGACCATTGTTGACATGCTTGTAGCTGGTTACAAAAATTCATACTTGTCTTGTTTCAAGGTTTGGATCAGCCACATCAAGTTCATTTGGAGTTGTATTGTCAAGGAAACCATCAAGCTATCATCGGGTATGTTCTTGGCATGTTGGGAATATAAATCTTTCATTTGTATGGGGTGTAATAGTGTTGTTACAACTCTTATAACTTTATATCAAACTCGTTATTATTGTAAATCAGACTTGATATAGATTGAATAAAGACAACTTTTGAAGTGGAATTCATGTTATATGTTTATACAATCTTTGTTTACCATTTCTATACATGTTCTTTTTAATTTGGAAACATTAAGCACTCTAACAAGGCTTAAAACAACACATACACACTCAGAAATCAGTCTCAGACCAGATTACATGCCAACCATTTGACAAAATGTCAAATGTTCAAAATTGAGTTTTTGGGTTATATCTAGCAAGGGATATTTCAATGGTATCAGAGCCATATGCCTGCTAGCATGTTGTGTAATGAATGCATTCAATTGGTGTGAAATCAATTGTGCACAAGTCAGTTTAGATTTTGTTTTCAGTTGGGACAGCGAAAAAAGGTCATCATGGAAAATTTGTTTAGCAATAAATAGGCATGGAAAGAAATTGAGCAAACATAATACAAGACCATATGAAAATTGCAGTGTTTAAATGATTCACTTTCAAGGATGGGACTATCTAAAGGATCATACTCATTTTGTACTAGCAAAAGCCCAACACCACAAGACAAGAGAAGCGATGGTGATTAGTATATTTGAGGAGTATAGCATTCTTCCTCAATGTGTTAAGGAGAATTTTCCTTTCAAGAACTACATGTACATGCACCTAAATCTTTGCCACAAGACTGAGCATGCAAGGAAGGAATATCACACTATAGCTTATGAATTGTTTAGAGAATCTTCACATATGGTTGACACAACTCTTCATGAGAATGATTGGGTGTCTTCAAGTTCCAATGAGGTATGCAAAAATTTATATGATGAATTTGATAGACATGCTGATTTGAATCAAGAAGGCATTAGGACAGCCTTGGGTAATGATTTGTCTACATCATCCTTGAAAGAGGTTTCACAAGAGGCTCCTACATTAGAGGCTAGCATAGGTCATGTCAGTGCTTTGGATAGCAATGGTATGGACTCTTTGGGTGATCATAAAGCATCTTCTAGTGTGATAGTTGATTCCAATAATGTCACATCACCTACACATGAAGAAACATCAAAAGATAGCAAAGAAAGCATTGAGAAAGAAGGAGAGCTAAAAGTGCAAGAACAAGGAATGAATGAGGAATCACTTGCTTGTGATCTGCAGCCTACTAGTGATCATGTTAATTCAATGAAAAAATCAATCATTATGTGGGAATCCTAAAGAAGTTAAAACTTTGGATTATGAGGAATCACCTATTGAACTATTGAGTATTCATTGTGATCACAAAGTGGGAGAAATTACAGTCATGGATCATCCCATTGGAGATGTTGTAAACATGATACCTAGGTGTGACACCTATTCTAACTTTTTCAACTACAGTTATAATCATGAGGTAGCATCCAAATCATATAAAGATGACAATGTTATAGAGTCTTCCAATGTTAGCACTAAAGTTTTGTGTGTTAAACATGAGGAATGTATTATGGATTCAAGCCACAAAGGTTCTGATTTTATAAATCATACCATGGAAGATGTCAAGAGAACTCAAGTCTTGTGTGATGGTTGGTTACAAAGAGCTAAGAAGGAAAAGTTGTTGGCTTCCCAAGCAAGATAACACCTTCAAGAAATCAAGGAATATGTCAATCATATAGATCAAGCAAGACAACGAAGAGAAGCCTATCTTCAATCATTATTTCTTCCAAGGGAAGAATGTGTAGAAGTTGAGCATGTAGAGGAGAAGCGTCTTGAGGTAAGAAAAAAACAAAAAAAATGTAGATGATTGTGAACAAGAGAAGAAGCATGATTCAGAAAATTATATTTGGATATCTAGTTTGCATCATGAAGTTTATGACTTTCCTATTTTGGAGAGCCCCTTGAAGGCTCAAAAAAATGATGATATTGGTTACACACTTGATGGATCAACCACAAGTGTTATATCCATTTGTGTGGAATGGAACATTATTGGTTTCATTATGGTTAGTCATGCATCATCTCCAATGGAAGGACAATTGCTAAGGACATATGAAGCATTTTTATTGAGAGAGTTGATTAGGGGAACTAGGTGATTTCTTACTAAGAAGATCTTGCATTTTGATAATTGTTGGTTTATCTTGCGTACCACACCTTGGAGTTTGATAGTAAAGGAAAACATATAAGTTATGGAGGAGTATGAGGGATAGCCTCATGATGAGACTAAAGAGCATGATCATGAACGACCAACAATAGAACTAGTAAATGAAGGTAACAAAGGTTCTAGAATCTCTTATCTTTCAGGTGCCCCAAGGTACAATCCATATGTCTTCGAAGGAAAATTATTTGGTTGCAAGGTTTTGGCACTATTTGATAGTGGAGCTACACATAACTATATTGACAATGGTTTGGTAAAGAAAAGAGGTTTACATTGTGATGATTTTGAGGGGTTTGATGTGACTATAATAGGTGGACTTACTATTCTTTGCAAGAAGAAAGTGAGTAAGCTTAGCATTATCTTTGGTGAGTACACTCTTTGTGATGACTTTAATGTACTTGATTTGAAGGATAGTGAAGTTGTGCTTGGTATGCAATGGTCACATTCTTTACAAAGGGTCATCAAAGATTTACAAGCAATGGAGTTGAGTTTCATACATGATGGGAAACACAGTATCAATAAAGCTCTCAAATATACTTTACCTCATCAGATAGTAGCCAAATCAATGATATATTTGGATCATGATTTTTTTCATGATGGCATACAAAATTGGAGTGTTGGATATGGTAATTTTGTCAAAAAATAGGGTGCAACACAATCTGATTTGGTAAATCAGACTTTTGAAGATGTGGAAGAGACACAAGAGAAGTATAACATTTGGCTAGAGAGAGCAAGGAAAGCTAAGTTAGTTGCTAGCCAAGAAAAACAACATCTAGAGTTGGTTAAAAGAATGTGGCAAACAACTTTGTGCGCTCACCCTGGGCCAACCATTGATGTTGTGCATAAGTATGATTATGAAGATGAAGGTAACTCAGTTTTGCAGGAGGTATTAGTTCCATTTGGTGAACTGAACCAACCTACTCATGATTTTGTTGGTGCCTTCTTATGGGGGTACATGGATGATTCGATAGTTTATCTTACATTTGTTCCCTTTGCTAGGCTGGGTCAAACCATTGAGTTGACACCATTTTATATTGATGAGAATTTCATAAGGGGGTGTGCGGATTGTTTTCTAGACTATTCTTTATGGTTTTTTCATACCTCTTCATGGTTGGATATTGAAATGTGTGACTTCAGTCTTAGTACAACAATGATGAGAACAATTTATGATGATGGATATCCTAATGTAGCGGCTGAAAGCAGAACTAGTGATAATGGAAACTACAAAAAATATATCATTTGGATAAGTCGAAGTGAGGAAAGACAAAAAGGAATAAAGCATGGTGTTTCTTATCCCCATGCACACCCCTTCAAAGAGGTTTTAGATATGATAAGAACATACCACTTATAGATGGGTAGAGTTAGAGGCATGGCTATGGGCAATTAGTGAGGAAACGAGGAAGGGAGATTGTGGATCCTTGTCTACTTCTGAGTAGGCACAATCACTCTTTACATAATTCAAAAAAATTATCTTGTATAGCACCTACTCTGTGGGTACAAGATGAAAAGGTAAATGGTGTAGGAGTTCAAAAAGTTGAGGAAAGGATTGAAGAATCATGCCATGAGGAACCTTGCAGCCTTGTGACACTTAGTGTTGAAGACTTCTTTGAGCCACTTCCAACCCTAATCATTTGGGAAGCTGATGAGACATGTCATTTGGATGATATAATGGAGACTTCAGAATTTTCAGTTGATGGTCTTGTTGATAACACTCATAGTGGACCAGCCATGCGAAGGTTGCCTTGGAGGGGTGCTGAAGGAATCCATAACTCTTCTTTGGTTATGTCACTAATTTATTATCAAATGGTAGCTTTCTATTTGTTGATTGGTGACTTCATCCCCATTAACTTATTATGGGATAGTAGTTGTCCTACTTGGGAGCATTTCCATGAGGTCAACAGGGAGTATGACATGGGTTACTTGGACATATATGCTGACACCTATAACTTCATTCTAACTTCAGACCATAGTTACGACAACCTTTGGGGGTTTGATGAGTTGTTCCATGTGCATGTGGGAGTTGATTTTCACATCTTTTTGATGGTCTACTCATACATGTGGATGGTATGTGATGCTTGTATTATGATGGATATCTATAGCTGGATGGGTAGGACAATTTGGGATCCAGGTATTGACATGGATGGTGTATTGGTATTCAGTGATCGTGGTTAGTTGCTTCAAAAGTTATCGTTATATGGCATGTCTATCAGAGTGGAGCAATGGTTTGGCATACGATTGCTTGAGGGAAAGCAATCTTAGGAAGGGAGGACTATAATGTCCTTCCTTAGGCAACTTAGACTATAGCGGAGGTTGAACTACTATTAGGGTTCTCTTAGGTTAGCCAAATAGTTAGGGGACCCAACCAGGGGTTGTGGAGCTTAGCTGGGATTTTTACGAGCCTTTCAGTTTGTAGTTCAGTTGATGAATCCAGGGATAAATTGGAAATATTAATGTTTGCTTTAATGGAATAGTAAAAAGTGAATAGTAACATAAAATTGTAAAGGGAATAGTGAAAAGTGCCCCCATCCTAGTAACTCAAAGTTGTTTTTAAAAAGTGGCCCTTTCTTTTGATGAGGAAATACCCTCAAGATGGGATTAGCCTTTTGGGAGGATTATTTTATTGAATTTTATTAAAAAAGCTCATGGGAGGTTATAAAGCAATATGTGGGATCATTTTTGGGTATTCTATTCTCATTTTGACAAAAAAAAATTGCAGGTTTGAGCTTTGGAAAAGGGTTTCAACAATATACAAGTCTTTTGAGGACGAAATCCCTTGGATGATAGTGAATTGGATGAAAACCCAGTTCACCAAATAGGGAAATCTACCTAGGGTTTCCATTTGGGCTTCATTGGTCTTCATCACGGGTTAATTTGGAGCTAGAATTGATAGCAGCAGTGAGTTATAAGAATATAATTGTAGATTGGGGCTTCTTATCAATAGATATCATCATTTCAGTGCTTCACTAGCTGGTCGTACCATTTGGGTGTCATTTTCAGTCAAAACCCTGTTAAAAATTAGGGTTTTCAGACCACTAAGGGGAAAATTCAGTTTGGCCATTGTTGACATGCCTGTAGTTGGTTATTGAAGTTCATACTGGTCTTGTTTCAAGGTTTGGATTGACCACATCAAGTTTATTTGGAGTTGTATTGTCAAGGCAACCATCAAGCTATCATCGGGTATGTTCTTGGCATGTTGGGAATATAAATATTTCATTTGTATGGGGTGTAATAGTGTTGTTATGGCTTTGATAACTTTATATTAGACCTGTTATTATTTTAAATCAGACCTGATATAGATTGAATAAAGGAAACTATTGAAGTGGAATTCATGTTATATGTTTATGCAATCTTTGTTTACCATTTCTATGCATGTTCTTTTTAATTTGGCAACATTAAGCACTCCAACAAGGCTTCAAACAACACTTACACACCCAGAAATCAGTCTCAGACTAGATTACATGCCAACCATTTGACATTCAAAATTGAGTTTTTGGGTTATATCTAGCAAGGGATATTTCATTGCACCACATTAAGCCAACATACAATGGTCTTAAAGGCTTCTAAAAAACAAGGTTCATAGTGTTTTTGTGAACAATGAGATCGATTAGAGATGCCTAAATTAAGGGGGTCTATCCTCTTCTCTAGACTTATACATGTCTCAGTGAATCGAGGGTCATGAGGCTTAACTTATAGGACAATGGCCACACCTTGAGGTACAACTTTTGTTCTCCCCTCTTTATATACCCCACTGTTAAATTTGGTTGAGGTCATCCTTGAGGTGATGAAAACCCCAAGTAGGCCTCTTGGTAAATTAAATGAAGATACAAGTGTTTTTGATTCTCAAGATCACGCGTAGCACAAAAAAAGCATACTTTGCTAGTATTCCTCAGGTGTATAAAACATGTGCAAAATAGGATGTTTTTGATCTCCAAGATCACACATAGCACAAGGAGAGAGCATACACACCAATAGCCTACCAAGCACAACAAAAAATTCTTTAATTAAACCCAAATTCAAATGTGAATTATTCTAGAAATAAAATCTTTGACAATTGTTTGCCTTGCATCAAATGCAATAATAGTTTGTCTTATTTTGTCTTCTCCCAAAGTTCGCCAAGGTTGCACAAATATGTTAGTTCCAGAAAAACTCAACAAACATTAGGGTCAGTGAAAAATCCAAGAAATGGAACCAAACACATCACTGGAAATATCAAAAGCATCACTATAAATGAAAAAAGCATTGTTATACCTTTCAAAAGCATTGTTTTACTGCCATAGCATTGATGTGTAGTGTCACATGCATTACATTAACTTTTAAACATGTCACTATAAGTTCAAACACGTTGCTACGCCAATCAGAAATGTTGTTATAACTTGTAGACTTGCAAAGAAAAAACAAGAAAAATATTGAAACATAATTTAGAAGTGTCAACGTACATTATAGAAGCATTGTTGTATAGTTAAAAGTGTTGATGTATGTTTCAGAAGTATCAATTTGTGTCAAAAGTGTCTATATAACCTATATCTCAAAAAAAATTGAATTAACGTCAAATTAGGGATGTGGGTGCCACTGGGCGTGCCAAAATATGAATGGGGATAAATGAGGTGGTCTTTCAAGAGGGAAAACAACACAAAAGTTAGATCAAATCATAAACTAATACCTAATTGAACTTGAATTACACTCATTACCAATAAAGTGACAAGTTAGAATTAAATGAAATAAACAAGAAATGAATGAATTAACTAAATCAAACCTTACTTTTACCTCAACCAAGAATGCAAGTCCTTATGACATTATTGAATTTTGAGATGTTGGATTGCTCATACTAGCATAAACCTAATTGTGCAAAAGCTCAAAAGATGGCTATGGAGGATTGATATTTTCAAGCTCAATTGGAAAGAATTACCAATTTGCTCAAAACATTGAGGGATCATAATGAAGGATTAAGGCTTTTTTAATAGATATCAAGATATTTGATCAATGATCGAGATTGAAATATGAGATCAATGGTTGAGAGTGAATTAAGGGGTGAGGAGTCATACATGAAGAGAAAAGGTTCAATTAACTGAAGCTCTTCCCTAAAAATTAGGAAAATATTTTGGGATATTTTGGAGGGAAGATATTTTCAAATTTGAATTTTGCAATATTCCTTTTGGAGGGAATGTGCAAACTAAATGAATCTAGTAATTCATTTAATTTTGTAGGAAAATTAGTTAATTAAATAATTAGGAAATTATTTAATTGTGGGATGAGAAGAATTATGATTTTTAATTAAAAATTATTTAATTAGTGGGTTTGAGAGAAAACAATATTAAAGTGGGAAGAGGGAAATTTAAAATTTAATTAAGGTGAAATAGAGGAAATATGATGAATTAACCAAAAAATCAAAATTATTCAATTAATAGAGAAAAATGTTAGTAATCAAATAATTAAAAGTCATAAAATAGGGAATAATGAGTGAAAGTGACAAAAATGATGAATTACAGGAAAGTGTGATGCATTAGACAATTTTAGGTGTCTACACACACATATGCTCATTTTCAAATATTTTATTTAATATCTTACACCAATTCAATTAACAAACTCTCTACTTGGTAAAGAAGGTCTTATCAAACATATAACATGTACAAACATGAAAAAAAAGATAAGGAGTGAATGCCAATCTACTAAGGGTTTCATATCCACCAAAAGAGATAGAAAACCGTCATAATAGTATATTCATGACAACATTTTGATGCAAAATACTACCATACACATCACACAAGAAGGTAACCAAATCAATTCATGCAACAAGATACATGTAATGTGTGTGTGTGAGAGAGTTATCCGAGTCATGATGTCTCACTATTCTCCCCGATTTGCTTCACTCTCTTTGACGATACTCTCCCTCCTCATCCGAGAGGGAGAACTAGTTACCTACATCCACCTCATTTAACTACAAGATAGTCAGTTCGTTTACCCTAAAAAATTAATAAATATAACCATCAAATAGATTTATAGAGAAATTAAAATACAACTATTTTTAAAGAAAATAAATTAAAAAATAATAAATATAACAATTATACAGAAATTAAAATACAACTTTTAAAAAAATAAAATTAATTCCTTCAATAATTTCCAAAAAAGAAAAGAAAGAAAAAAAAAAGGAAAGAATAAAGAGAAAGAGGAAAGGTGAAGACTTTAGTATCCGTGATTAAGCAGGGACTAATAACACTTAGTGCGGCGCACGGAAGAGAGTGCTCCACTGGTTTGTTCTCCACCACTTGAAAAAGAAAGAAAATTCGGTGAAAGGGATAAGAACAATTAAATTCGTTGAAAAACAAAATTAAGAAATTAAAGAGTAATTGAAAGAAACGACAAACGTAAGCATAGAAAGGTTCAAGAGGACATCAATTATGGTCTGTGGAAAGAAACTGATTGTTTATGTAAAAATGTTCCTTTGAAGACGGAGAAAGATTCTCCAAGAGCAGATTATGAAAGCTTTATTCACTGCAAAGAAAGGCACCTCTAGCTCCATGGTGAAAAGCCCAGAAATGGTTACCGCCATTTTTTCAGGTATTGGGTTTTAGATTACGGGAGAATCTGTTTAATCTATTCTTTTTTTTCTTGAGGGGTATGCTACAAATATGACCATAGAGCCTATCCTATAACTCATCACACAAATAATCAAGTATTCTTGCATTAGAAGGTCCAGGTTTTTCTGATCTGGATTGATTTAATCATTTTTTCTTCTCTGAATTGATTCAATCATGCTAACTGAAAGTGCCAATTATACCAATGACAATGTCTCCGAGGACATTGGAGAGGAAGAAATGCTGCTTAAGACTCCTCACAGCAGAATGCTTGGAGGTACAGAGTACAGTTGGTGCAAGGCTTTAGGCGGTGGAACAGGAATCACAGTACTTGCTCTGCATTTTGAACAGAGTGTAGACCCAATTCAGCTCCAAGAGGTGATTCATGCTGTGCAGAGGAACTATCCTCGATTGAGATCTAAGCTGGTGTGGATTAATGGAAATCCTGCATTTTCTGTCTGTCCACACCCATATGTACAAGTCGAATTTGTGGAGTCAAATGCAACTAGTGAGATTCTCTCTCAGGCTTCAAGCCCAAATGGAAGCAACCCAGTAAGTGGCGACTCTAGTACTGATGAAATTAGTATTGATAGTGATGGTTATGTTTCAGATACAGATAGTCAGGATTGGCAGTATTTGGTGGAGCATGAATTGAATATAAATCCATGGTTAGAGAGTTCTGATTTTCAACTACCAAAGGATATGCTCATTGCTAAGCTTTATCATCTTCCACAAGACACTTCTTCCTTGTTTATACTCAGGATCCATACTTCTATTTGTGATAGGGCTTCGGCAGCTACAATTCTGAAAGAGATGTTGCATTTATTTTATGAGAAAAAAATTGGGCACCCACCTCCCCAAAGAGGATCCCCTTCACGGACAGAAGGCTGTGGCTTTAATGAAGAGTTGAATTTTATGACTATAGAAGATGCGATTCCCAAAGGGAAGGCTAACAAGCCCTTCTGGGCTCATGGCATTGATTTGTTAGGATACTCTCTGGGGTCCAGGAGGCATTCATATCTGCCATTTGAGGATCCTCAATCTCCTCGCCATTCTCAAATTGTTCGTTTGTGCTTGAGCTCAGAGGAGACAACTCGTGTTCAGAATGTATGTTCACTTCCTGTAGAATTGTTGTTTGTTTTCAAAGCTGTACAATTTATTTATGATTGTGATCTCTGTGGGAATGTTATTCAAGTAATCAATCAAATATAACATTATCTTTTTGCTTTTAGTAAAAATAGAACAGTCATATCAGAGGATTTAGGTGCCCTAATTCAGTAGCTAGTTATGACTAGAGAAACCATACATTTCTCTTTGGGCATTAGAATCACCGGCTAAAGGAAACTGTGACGTAGTCTAGATAAAAGGTTTATAAGATTTATTAGGAAAATGATCCACGAACTTTCTGAATTAGTACTAAAAGAACAGCCATATCAGAGGATTTGGGTGCCCACATTCAGTAACTTTTAGGGAATATAGCTAGAGAAAACACATAATTCTCATTGAGCTTTGGAATGACAGACGAAAGGAAACTCTGGCAGTATTCTAGATAAGTGTCTTTTAAGGTCTACTGGGAAAATGGTCCACCAGATTCTGGTTTGTGGAGTGCTAATGTATTAACGAGGTGCTCCACAAGGCCTTTGTATGGAAATGCATCTATTATTATTATTATTAGGGGGTGCCATCTTGGTGAATCAGGCCATGAAATAAACCTGTACCAGCCACGGTAAATTTCTTAGGATATACCGCTGCACCACGGCCTTTTGGCACAGAAATGGAGCTTATGTTACTCTAGAACTAAAATGTCACATCAACCTTACAACAGGGTTACATGGTGGATCTCTTCCTAACTAGGCCAGTACAGCTAACATGATCTATTTTCCTTAGAGGCATTGACTCAACATTTTTGTCATTACTCCTGGATTTTCCTGCCAATTCTTGAATGAATGTCTTTCAAACTCCCATCGACTGAGTGCAGAGAAGTTTTCTTGAAATGTCGCCTTACATCTTGATTAAAACTCATAGAGCTGTTAATCACAGTGTGCCATAACAGTTTGTAACTATCCTTAGATCACCAAAAGCTCTCCACATACAGGACCATTCCAAAAGTATTGGGCATTAAGAATCAAATTGACTTAAGCTTGAAAACAGTCCCAAGAGGATCTGGTCATCGGTCATCTCCAAAAATCATGAACAACAGTAGTCTCCTTTTCCACATCGCCTACAAGTAGAATCTGGCTGTTTTGAATAGAAAGCAAATAAGAAAAAAAAATCTGTAGCGTAAATTGTGGACTGATCTATAAATTCTATGATAGATTGAGCAAATTTGATGTCAATGAATGGCCATGGCAGGCTTGCGAGATGGAAAAAACTACAATATCTGGAGCTTTATCAGCAGCAGCACTGAAAGCGACTGCTGTTATGAAGGATCTTGGTAATCAGTCAGAAAATTATGCAGTCACCACTCTAGTTGATTGCAGAAGCCTTGTAGACAACAACCTGCCTGTAGATATTGTTGGTAAGGATTGTTTATTCCCAAAATTCAGTACTGTTCATGTCCTCCTGTTGAGAATTTGTGTTGCTTCTTCAAATTTTTCTTTCACTTCACAATTTACAATGTGGTGCAGTTATGAGCTTCTGCACTTGTTAAGCCATTTCAAAGACTCATACGAGTGTCTGTTGAGATTTATAGCCGAATTCTGTTTTTATGGTTACATACCATATCTACTCAGTTTTATTTGCTTACAAAGCTACAATAGCATAATAGTCCATCATTTCCATGGGTGCAGAGATCTTTCGTTGTGAAGAAATTATGTGTGTGTATGCCTCGTGAATCTTGCTCACATTTTATTGTTCGTGTCTTCTCTCTCACATTGAAATTATGTCTTTCCTTGATCCTTATTTTGGTTGTTTGTGGGAGTGAAGGATTCTACCATTCAGCTATCATAAACACCCACAATATAAATGAAGCAGTTAACTTCTGGGAGCTGGCTAGAAGATGCTCAAATGCACTTGAAACTGCAATGAAGAACAGGAAGCATTTCACAGACATAGGCGATGTGAACTACCTTATGTGCCAGGCAATTCAGTATCCATCTTTAACGCCTTCATCTTCCCTTCGCACTTCACATATTGTTGTGTTTGAAGGGCCTATGATAGATGACATGGGTGAATTGGAAAAGGCAATAGGTCTAAAGGACTACATGGGCTGCTCTTCCATTCATGGAGTTGGACCGTCTATTGCATTTTTTGATACTATACGAAATGGAGCTCTGGATTGTGCATGTGTATATCCTGCACCCCTGCATTCCAAAAAGCAAATGCAAACTTTAATTAGCTGTATGAAGAGTATTCTGGTTAGTGTTTCCAAGAACTAAGAAATAATATGGTCAGGCCTGACCTTATAAGATTGATATATTCTATGAGTCTAAAAATGGGACAAGGATATTAACTGGAAAGAATTCAATGTTCACTATTTTATGGCCATTGCCTTTAATCTGTAATTTGCCATGTGTTTTTGGTGCTTTGCTTTTTTGGGTACTTTCAATTTTGATTGTGAGCAAATGTAAATATTATCTTGTGTTAGCACATAGAATTGACTGCAGATCTGCCTGTCAAAAGTCAAAACTAGTATTTAGATACACAGATCTGGTCTCTCAAGTTTGTATTTGATGTCGAAAATTTTGAGATAAGGTTGGGGTTCTATGGGGGCTTCAGAATCTATTTTCAAGGAGTAGAGGTCTCTTGAAGCAAAAAAAAAATGGTAAGGGATTAATTGGAATCTTTTCTGAATAATAGCAGCCCCTATCTTTTAAGACAGCAGATTTGAGGGGGTGAAATTGGGGCGAGGTTAGAAATTACCCACCAGTTTAAGAATTTTTTCTGTCACTTGTCAATAATCTGAAGTTTTAGATTTTCATCAGGAAAAAAATTGGAAAGAAAATGATCTTTTTTAATTTATTTTTATTTCTATATTAAAACTAAAATTCATGATACCACCAGTTTCCCAAAATTTCGGAACTTAAAACTTTTAAACTGAACTGTGCTACTAAATTCATGGAACTACCAATTTCAAAATATTATTAGAAGATCTCAACAGCACCGACTGAAATTTTTCAAAAAGCCTCTATCCATGAGACCCCAGCCTATTAGACCCTTTTAAAACTGCAAAAAAAATATTAACACAAACTGGATCGAAACTCGGTAGAAGCCTACAGATACCATGAGATAGATCATTATATATTGAATCCTTGGAGATCCCTTTGGAAACTATGTGCTACAAATTCACTCGGAGGAAAAAATGCGTGTGGTCTAAGCAAAATAAATTGTTTACGATGACATAATCCAATAGGTCTTAGTATGCTATCATTGTGAATTTGTGAGTATAGAGGAAGAATAACTTATCTGTTGTGTTGTAGGATTCCTTAAATATTATTCAATTCTAAAATCGTCAATGCAGCTCAATGGCAAATAATCTTCTGATAATGTTGTTTATCTATCATTATTGATAAATAGTTAATAGTAAATTGTAATATAGGAATTAAGATTAAATGTACATGGAAAGCTGCTCTCCCCGGGCAATCACATCATCACAACTTCATCACCCACATGCTAAGACAAGTTATTATCACGCTCATTTGGAGGTTTCGATGTCTAGCTGTCTCCTCTCACTTTTTTTTTCCCTTAAAATTAGAAACTCAGATGGTTTGCTCGAGGTTATCTCTCTATGTTTGTGTCATGCAAACTTTACCTCGGTTAAGCTCAGAATTTACTGATACTCTATATAATATTCAAGTGCAAATTAAACATTTTGAGGATCAGTTTCAGAAATCTAATTGTTCATGATGATTTACCTGATGATTGGTGTTTCTCAAATTGAACTATGGACATGGGACACTTCAAACTCACTCCTGGTTCATGGCGTTTGAATCTGACTAGAGCTGGGAGGCTGCTGAGTTCTTCTTTCAGCAGGATTTAATTGCAGTATAAACCAACTTTGACAGCAGGCTTTTGTCTTCCAGATCAGCAGGAATGTTGCCACAGACAGACAATTTGGCTAGTTGGTTCCAGAGTCATCCTCAGGGAATGCATGTCCCATTAGTTTATTGCCACTGGAACAGCAGAGCAAGAAAGCTTATGAGGCTATTGAAACAACAGTTTTTTTCTGCAATTTACTTCAATGGCTGTTGAAGACTATTTGTAAACTCAAGGTGGATTGCTGCTGTAGACTTTTTTGTAAATTCAATGGTGTAGACAATTGCTGCTATAAACTGTGTAATCTCAATGGTCTTTTGCTGTTGTGTATTTTCCAGTTTCTACCTGTACTTGGCTGGGTTGTAAACTGTTATCTCTGATATTCCTTTTCAGGCAACTCCATGCTTAGGATTCTGATGTATTTATATTTTTCTTTTTAATTTAAATTTTTTATTTCAATAATAAAAAAAAAAATTAAATGTAAAGGAACAATAATAAAAGTTTACATTTGTAAAATATTAAATATGGGTTTATACAGTTTATCTCTTTTTAATTACTTGAGTAACTATCAAATAACTAAAAGTTATCCAAACTATTAATTACAAACATCTAAATTAACATTTTGGATCATATAAATCTCTGTTGATCTAAAGGGTACCCAAAGATGATATGGATCATCCATCAATCTATGTCATCTTGCCACTGTATAAATTCAGTCTCATGTCTTCTAGTATTGATCAACCAATATCGACACTTGTATGCATCTTCTTGATACTTGACATTTTGCTTCACATTTTTGTTTGAGTAACATCTACTAATCATGTATATCTAGTGCTTGTGTCACTAGCTCCCATAGTCTAACAATCCATAGATAGTACCTGGCATGATAATATTGAAATTCTTCTATTAGCCTGCCTCTAATCATGTGTACCATATATACAATTAACAACATAAAAATGTTCCTTCTTCACTATAATGGTTACCAAAACTTCTCATTGTTTTTAGAAATATGATATTTCCACTGTCCATAATGATTTGTAATATACTTTTTAGATTAAATTGTGTTGAAAAAATTTTAAAATTGAAAATTTGGATCATATTTCATGATCCCTCATCAAGATTAGACCAATATTGTAAAAAATTGTAGAAATAAACAAATATAAATAGAGACCGGAATACATACAATGAAAAAAGACAATAAAAGCAAACAATATATTAATAGTGTTGACTTCAAAAATAAAAGTACAAAGATATTAATTCTAAAAATATATAATAAAGAAAAAAAACGAAAAAAAAAACACTAAAATAGATCAATAAAAATAAATATAATTAAAAAAAGTAATGAATAATAATTATAATAATATATTACTTAATTTTATAATAATATAATATGAAAATATATTAAAAAACTGAAATTAAAGGAAGACTAATGAGTAAGAACAGGAGCGGAGACACAGGATTCAAATCTGACGGGGATGAGGAGGATGGAGAAGCAGATGTAGAGGATTGAGTATTTGTCCTACCTCCCCTGAGGCTTTTGGGCTTGTGCCAGTAGTAGTGGAGCCTCCATTCTCTTTTGATTTCGGCCTGCCAAAGGGGTTTCTTCCCCAAGCAGTAACTCATTTTTCCCTCCCTTCGACATCGTCTGCTCTGTTGAATGTCAGGGTTGGATCCCTTATTTGCAGTAGCCTTGATAGGGTTGTGCCGCGTTCTCCTTCTCAGCAAGCTGAGGGTTTGCTAGAATATGGTGAGGGGGCTATAGTTGGTGTTCCCTATGTCCAAATCTTGAATGTTTTACATCCTATTTCGTCTTCTCTTATGCAGGTCTTAGATCTTCCGCCCCCGTGCCTTGGTGTTGATTTCTCTCAGTCTTCTACGATGATGGTTGGTTCTCCCATTTCTAACTCTAGCTGATGAGGAGTTCCTTCCCCGGGTAGCTGCTCAGGTCAATAGGGATGGTGTTAGTGTGTGCCTAGGTTGGAATGAGCTTTCTCCTCCTCTAGGTGCATTGCAGGATGGTGGTGATGGGGTTGTCTCCTCTTTTGAGGTGCCACAAGTTCCCATTTTAGTTATTCCTGATGCTTTGGTGGACAGAGCTTTTTTTGGTTTGCAGTCTGCGCTTATTTGGAGATTCTATGGTTTTTGTCCTAACATTGGTGTAATTCATTATTGGGCTTTCAAATGGTGGAATGTTGAAGGTCAACTCCATGTTGTGCCCTTGTTAAATGGTTACCTTTTATTCTCCTTATATTACATGGAGGATTGTTCTAAGAGTTCTACAAGGAGATCTCTGGTTTCTTGGCAAGTCTCATCTCCATTTAATTAGAAGAGCTACTGGCTTTGATGCTACAATGGTCAACATGATTTCTTGATGGGTTTGGCTCCATGAGTTCTCGTTGGAATTTTGTGATGATTGTGTCATTCAAGGTATTGCTAATGCTATTGGTTAGTTTGTTGCCATTAACAATGATACAATATCTCGAATGAATTTTTTCTTTGCTAAATTTTTTTGTTTGTATTAAAACTGATTACTTTTGCAAATTGTGCTGCAAGCCAGGTGTTTGGCAGCAGAAAATCCTTTATGAGTCCTCTTTGATGGTTAATGAGTACTCCGTGAAAAGGCGGGAAGGAATGGTTTTGGATTCCCTTGGGCAATCCTTTGTGGACAAGGTGCTTGTTGGATTGTGCCTTCAATCTCCAAACAGTGGGGAGGTGTTGGGTTTCATGGTGGGGTCCGTTCCAATGTGGGTTGTGGTTCCCCTTGTAAGGAGAAAAGAATTTTTGTTGCTATGATATGATTGAGAGCCTTTTGGCTATGACTCAAAGCCCTTTGGCAAGTTTTGGTTTCAAACCACCTTGATGGTTTGAAGTCCCTCTTCTTTGTTTTGTTGTTTCTGTGGTTTGTTGTTTGTTGTCTGATTTTGAGGTCTTGTTTAGGCCTATTCTGATGCTGATGGTTGTTCCATGTTCTTTGACATTGCTCTTCTTGTAAAAGATTTTGGAGTCCTTTCAAAACCTATTTCTGGTTCATAACTCCAATCAAAAGCATTTACCCTAATCAAAACATAAGAAATAAATTACAAAATATAATATCAATTTGTAAACATTAAAGCATAAGAAAACAAAGAAACAAACACCCATACATATATGCATATGTAACTATATGTGTGTATATTTTGATAGTTCATCTAGATAAAAAAGAAGCCAAGACCTGGGCAACAAGACAAAACTTCGCGATAAGACACACCCACCGAGAAAAAAATACAAAAATACGAAAAAAACAGACCATCCGACCCCTAATATCAGAGGAAGAAACCAAATCCTTTATTTAAAAACCCAAGAGCTCCAGTGGAAAACCTTGAACCCAATCAATCCTTCCTACCCGAGGCCAACTCCTTTGTTAGCATCCCAATCAATCATTCCTCAAACAATCACCACCACCACCTGAATTGGCTTCGGCCACTCCATCGAAATTTAATTTGATCCAGCCTGACAGGGGAGGATCCCAACCCACCTTACCCTTTAACACCTAACTCAGGCCATCACCATGCGCAAGCCACTGAAATGGAGGCCAAGAGTCAATCCACTCATTTTCTAACTGAATAATCCCACCTCCCTTTAGGACCTGACACTCCCCAGTTTCCTTTTGAGCCGATTCAAGGAAATTCCAAACTAGCTCCACTGGCTTCTCAATATCTTGAAAAAGATGCCTGTTATGTTCCAACCATAAATTCCAAACCAATAAGGTAGGAGCACAATCCCAAATCAAGCACAAGCTCGAATTCTCCAACCTCAAATACCAGCCAAAGTAGAGATCCTTAATATTCTCCGGAAACACTCATTACAGACTCCATCTGTTAAAGAACCAACTCCAAAGATGTGAAGACAAGGAACATTGAAGAAACAAATGATCGCTGGTCTCTACCTGAATCTTACACAGGGAACACCTGGAGGGACCCGATCTCCCCAAAAGCCGAAGCCAATCCCAAATAAGAACCTTATAATTTGCTGCAATCCAAAGGAAGGCATTTGACTTTTATAGACGTTTTGCAACCCAAATTTTAGAGCTCGAAATCTCCCTACACTTCCTGTCACGGAGAACGAAAGAGCGGCAAGTCGAGTTCACAGTTAAAACTCCACCGCTATTCTTGTCCTAAATCAAGGAATCAACCCTCCTGTTGGAGGGAATAGGCCAATTGGCCAAGGCAACATTTATCCTTGAGTAATGAACCTCAACTCTAGGGGTGGGAACTTCAAATTCTGCCATCTCAACCCATGACCATTCGGCTCCCAACAATCCCGCACTCAATCACCAAAACAATCTTCAAAATGGGAGACCAAATGCCTCAAATTGCTCATCTCAGCAAGAGCCAAATTTTATAGCCACCCATCCTTCCAAAACTGATCTTTTTGTTCTTTCCCCAAACGCCACCTGAAATCTTTCCTAATCAACCCAAAACTGGATCATAGGAATTCCACATACTCGAACCATGAGGAAGAGGCACATCCCTAGAAATAATGTCCTCCACCCCCATCGAAATATACTTGGCTTGGAGAATCTGACTCAGCTTATCCTCCTTCAAGTACATCCATCAGGCCATTTTCATATCCAGCGCTATATTCATCAATGTGCATAGCCTAAAACCCAAACCCCCCCTTCTTTTGGACAACAAAGCAACTCCCATTTAATGACATTGTACCTCCAGATGATGTTAGTACCACATCAGAGGAAACTTCTCTGAATCAATTCGATCAATTCAATCAATTTAGCAACCTTTTTAGGCATCTAAAAAACATACATATACACATACACAGATATATACACATATATACATGTGTATATATGTGTATTAGAGGAAATCTATATATCTATACATATCAGTAATTATAAAAAAAAATATAAGAGGGAAAAAAACATTGTAGGACAGATGCAAGAAAATAGGATCAAAGCACAAAGGTGCAAGAAGGGATCACCAAGGCAAGGAGTGAGATAAAATGATAACAAGAAAAGTTAGAAATAGGAAACAACACATGAGGCATAAAAAACAAAAAGACAAGGAGGGAACAAGGCACAAGAGGAGAGGCGGATAAAACAAAGAGGATGAGAGGTAGGAAAAACATTAAGAGGAAGGGGGCTTAATTTATAAATTAGGAAAGTAAAGGTTTCCATGAGACACTTAGATCCCAACCATCATTGAGATTAGAGGAGTGTTTGTCGATTTCAGTTGCTTCCAATAGTTTTGTTTTGAAAAATTTAGTATCCTTAGATAATATTTAAGAATCGTCTAAAGAAACATAATGTTTCGAGTAGAAGGAATGCTCAACCAAAGATAACTTGGCTACATGGTCATGTTTAATATTGACCTTGTGTTCCCTGAGACTTGTTTTAAAGTGGTAACCAATCTCTCTAGTATAAGGAAGACCATAGGAGCATGCAATCTTATTTACTCTTGAGTTAATGGGTCAACAAGGTCTTTGAGAGATGGGATATGATTGTAGAGGGGCAATCAATTTGATCAAACATTTAAAGCCTTCTAAAACTAACATCTTTAAGAATTTCTAAGAAAAACGTTTAATATATGGGAGAGTGGCACATGCACAAAGAAGGGGTTAGAATATATGCACTTGGGTTTATAGTGTAACTTGACTTGATTAGACACTCTCTCAAAATGTGTTTGTTCTTGTGACTTTGAAGTTTGAAAACCCTAGTTAGGTGCAATAGTTTTAAATTGAGTTATTCATCATAAAAATTCAAAGCACATTGGTTGCTATTTAGGACCCCAATTTTTTAGGAAGGATGGTTGTGGCAAGAA
Source organism: Sequoia sempervirens (assembly GCA_007258455.2). Classification (NCBI taxonomy): domain Eukaryota; kingdom Viridiplantae; phylum Streptophyta; class Pinopsida; order Cupressales; family Cupressaceae; genus Sequoia; species Sequoia sempervirens. Next base: position 315,280,615 of record VDFB02271358.1, on the reverse strand, counting down.
GAATGGAGGTACGAGTCCATGTGGGTGGATTTTCTAAAGATGCAATGGCCAAGGGAGCCATCTAATTTTTTAATGAGCAAGACATCAAGGAAAGGGAGTTGATCATTTGATTCCAACTCTTTGGTAAAAGAAATTTATTTCATAAGGAATTTACAAATATCTAATTGATTGAACTAATTTTTATTTTACTTTACTTTATGTATTCATCTAAATTTTTCTTGTGTCCTTTATAATCAAATTTATCTATTGGTCTAAGTGGTCCAATTGATAGCTTCTTTGGTCCTTGTTATGTGTGCCACCTCTCTCTCCCTCATCCCTCCCCTTCATCTTTTTAGTTAGTTCTTGGTCTGCAACTTATTATTTTTCTCTTTGAGCTCTCAGTTATCTTGATGATGGGTCACAGAGTGTGATTCAAAACGTTAATACAAAAATTCTTACACAATCGATTCTAGAAACCATCTAGTAATAATCAATATGGATTGTGGAAACTTGATATCATTAATTTGGTAATGTTGTCAAGGTGGGCATGAAACCTTTGTAAGTTCTTCAAGCTATGTGGCCAATAGATGTTGGTATCATCCACATAGTGCTTCCACCATTTGGGTTTGAGGGGTAAGGAGTGGAAGGAAACCTCTTTGAAATAATCCATGAAGACTATCTTGGTTTCCAAATGCCCAACTACAATGACCATTGTCTAGGTAATTTGTTGTGCCCATAGCACTTAGGTGCATCCTTAATCAATGGACAACTACTAACAACATACACTTTGTTGACCCTATTTTGCCTCCACTTCTCTAGCATAGACAACACATGTCAGAGGTCGCTTGCTTGCTGAACATGAAGACTTACTTCTCCTCAAGAGATGACAAACAAAATAACTCTACTAGATCATTGCTCCTCATCAACTCACAACAAAAGTAAATCAAAATTGAGCACAACACACCAAACTAAAATATATATAATTACCAAATTGAAAACAAATGCAATTATTCCTACTGAAATTGCATGTCAAGCAACATGCCCAATCTTTGAGCAAGATGCTAAGTAGAGGGAAATATTTAGGATCTAGCCTCATATTGGTCTATAATAAGTAGATGTAACACAAATGGCTCTAGAAGCCTCATCAATAAATATGAAAATATACATGAAATTATCTGTGTAAAAATGAGATATTGATTTCAATGAACATTACACCCATTACAAAAAATGATATTCTCAAAACATACAAGGAAATCTCTAGAAAACAAATAACCTTATGAGTAACTATTTTCAAAACTACTAAGAAGATAACTTTAAGAAAAGACCCCTAATCTTTTTATAAAACCCTAAAGAATTCCAGCTAAGTGCATTAATTTTTATTTTGAATCTTTCCTTTAGAAAAATATTGATTTTCCTTTTTTTTTCTTCTAAATATAGGCAAATCCTAGCTAATACTAGCTAAGGAAATTAATTACCATGTTGAATTTTTCCTTTAAAAATTTGCATATTTGGTTGACATAGTCACCCCAAATATTCTTTTATTTTTTATAATGTCCAGGTGTAGGGGGCCAAGGGCAACAACCATTGACAAGGTGAAGGGAGTAGTTCCCTATCATGAAGTTTGGGGATAATGGCTCAATCATGCTCCTATTGCAATATAGGTGGGTTTAGGAGTGGATCACTTTGTTGCCAAGAAAAAATCCAATATAAGGAAGGCATTGGGAGATACATAAATTAAGCATTTTAAAAATCTCACACTATAAAAAATAAGACTAAAATATGAGTTATTCTACACCTTATATTCAACTATTGATCAAACATGATTTTGATTGAATTATGTGACACTCTAAGCATGCTCCTTATAAAAGGTTTACTCAGCCCAAAATTTGTTATGGTTGTGTGATTAGATTACATGATCATTGGTTTGATCATAATCTAATCACACAACCATAACAAATTTTGGGTCAAGTAAATCTTTTAAAAGGGAGATGCTTATAAACACAAAATTCAATCAAATCCATAAAACTATAATGGAAACCAATGATGGAAAATGAAAGCCCTCTTTCTTCACACACTTAAACTACAAAAATGCCCTACTTTCTATATGGGCCTCACTATTATCGATTCATGATACCTATGGGCCACTAGGCATCAATAGAAAGTCTAGAATTTACTTTTTTCAATAGAACCTAGTTTTCATTTGTTACAAGAGCTTTAGATGCTCCTACTTACTATTTGCACACAATAGGAACAAAAGTGTTAAGATCATAGTTGTTTCAAGTGGAGTTTACTAAATAGAAGAGCCATTGAAAGCATTATATAAACTAGATAACTATCACATATTGTGAACAAGATCTCATTTTCTCATCCATGAAGAATCAAAATAATATTATTACTACATTAATCTATGTTACATATATTCTCTGTAGGCATTACACTCGTGGCCCTATATACGTTAGGTTTTAGAGGCCATAATAATAAAGGAGAAAAAATCTAGAAAACTTAATTATATACAATTTGTTAGTGGTAAATCTTTCCAAATGTTAGTTTTAAAGAAAAATAGCCCTTAGGTAAGTGGAAATTTATTAGTAAAAATGACATGGGCCCAAAAATAAGTGGGAATGCAATATTAATAGAAAATATGATTAAGAGTTGTAATTATATATTAAACTTCTAGTGATTAGGATCTAATCACACACCATTTACTATGAAAAAATAATAATTTAGAAGTCTAATTATTATGCCCCAATCCACACACCTAGGCCATTAGCCAAGTGATTTTTTTTTTTAAAGAACACAAGAATGACTAAAAAACAATATATGACATTTACATGTTGCAATGCATGGTAACACACACAAAGTGTCATGTTAAGCACGACAACACACAAGAAATAACAAGGATGTTGTGGTGGTATTTTACATCATGAACAATTCAAGACCTCAACAACCCTTAAAATACATCACCATTGCTCCAAATAAAGTGGCACAGTAGAAATAATTGTCAATCATGTGACAAAATCACCACAATGATCCTACAAGAGAGAGGAGATACCATGGTGATTATGTTTGGGTACTAACCCATTATCATATTCTCTCACCAACACAACATACGAGTAGGATGGAGGAGTCATCTACCTCAAATCCACTCCTTACACACATGTTGTAGTGACATTTACATCATGCACAATTCAAGACCTCAACAACCCTTAAAATACATTACCATTGCTCCAAATAAGGCGGCACAATAGAAATAATTGTCAATCATGTAACAAAATCACCACAACAATCCTACGAGAGAGAGGAGATACCATGGTGATTATGTTTGGGTACTAACCCATTATCATATTCTCTCACCAACACAATATACGAGTAGGATGGAGGAGTCATCTACCTCAAATCCACTCCTTACACACAACCAATGATAACCACAATTACAATGGAAACCAATTCAAGAGGTGGGACCACTAGGAGATACCATACCTTGGCAAGTTAGAATGACCACTAGTTTTCATATGATGAAGTAAGATGAGGGTGAACTTTTTCCAGTCCACTCCACAACAACACAAATGACATCCCAAATTCAAGGGGAAAATCTCATAGGAGGTTACTCTATGAGGAGGTACCAACCCTCTATCAACTACAATAAAAAATAGTTATTTTCATGAAAAAACATGCTTCCCAATACAAAAGTGGGAATATATCCCAATTAGGGACACCTATGAAAAAAGAGGGGGACAACTTTTGGTATACAAAGTTCCCTTAGAAAAGATTGGGAATTCCCAATTTTTAATGAATGGAGGATGATATTGTACTAGTAGGACCACGACACTTAGGAAGGACACCAACACATGGGAAGAAATCAGACACATTGTGTTGTAGTCCCAAAAATGCACTATAGACCTACCCTTTTATTATGGTCCAAGAAAAGTGGTAGTGTCCATAGGAAAAGATTGAATAAAAGGTTATTCGAAGACCCTCTCTTATGACCTAATCTCAAACAATCTACTAGGCTTCTCTAACATGAAAAACACCCAAAAAACACAAAAAAATTTGAATATAATGTGAATGATTAGTAGATCACACCCAATCTCCCAATATTTTAAATAGATGTAAATGGAAGAGATGCTTCTCAAAGTGCAAGTAGATCAAGAAGGGATTCCTAAATAAATCCAAGGATACAAGAGTAAGGGAAATTCTCACAACACAACCCACTCACTCTCTCTCCCAAAGGAGAAACTGACCAATAAATGATGACACCACCCTATAAAATTTTCACATACACAAACCCAAGGATAGGGGTAATGGATCAACCTACCATCCTCAATAATCCATAATTGGATATTTGATATCACGTTTATTCATTTTTTGGCCAAATCAAAGATTATCTAATTCATTTTACCACCAACCAAATAGTCAAATATGGTGAAAGAATTTAAAAACAATATGCCCATCAACACCAACATTAGCATGTGCTAAAATAAATAATATGATCATTACCACCTATGTGGGTGGAATGCTATCTAACTCTAAAACATCCATAAACATCATTTAAAGAAAATAACTTGAAGCCAACATAACCAATTATCATGATTTCAACATTCTAAACATACCAATAGCCTCACAAAATGAGGTGTACAAATATAAGATGAATACATAAATTATTACATTCAAAGGGTCTCATCCTAATGTGGATGTATCATAACCCACATCATGAACTAATAATAAACATTATCATAATCATTATTAAAGTGCTCACAAGGACCCATTTTACAATGTTTACATTTTTCAATAAGGAGAGATATATAATAATTGTACAATAGATAAAAGACACAATAAAACAATTACAAAAGACTTTATAGATTCATATACACCATAGTCTATTTGTACATTCATATCATATGTTCCTAATGCCATATATATTTAATACCAAAAGCATAGATTTATCCATCACATATACTTGGATGATACTCCTATCTATATTACATTCATATATTTTCTTCCATTTCTATTCTATGTTTTATTTTGATATCTTTCTCTTATCAATTCATTAGTGGTATCTTTCATCTCTCTCTTGAGTCCATTTCAACCACCTTTATTCCTTAATATCATCTCATATTCCATCTTAATTTCCTTAACAATTCCTCTTTTCTTCTTATTTTCTCCTTTGTCCATGGGTACTTTATTTAGTTCTATACTAATAATTTTGTTCATCCTTAATAGATCAAAATATGTTTTTATTATTAAATATTTTAAGGATCGCCCATTCCATTTGTTACCTTCTAGGTTCCTAACACCCCTAAGGGATATCACCTAGTGTGTGCTACTAGAAAACAACATAATTAGTTCATTGATAATCTATAATCCCTTATTTTTAAATATTTCTCGTTATAACACACTCCTTGGGTTAAGTCCTCTCCTTACTACCAACAACTAGGGTTCCAAAAATGGAATAAAAATATTGATAAGAAAACATCGACTAGTGATCTATTTTGTTGCAATGTTAGTTTTCTATTTTTTCCTAGTGTGATGGAAAATGAATAGAATTAAAACTATAATGGGGAAATGAAAGAAAAAATAATAAAATTTAAATAAAATTATTTTTTATTAAGTCCTATCACTATTTATAAGAAAGCAATAGATGCAAATTCAAATTCAAATGAAAAACCAACATAAACCTTGGGTGATTATGTAATGCCCCGCCATGAAACCCTAGAGGACAACACACTATAACACCAAAAAGCGGATTTTTTTTTTTGAAAGTGCAATGTACACATGATTTCAAATGAAATGGTATCATAAATTCTAACCTAAGTCCTCTAAGGTCCGTGACTAAGCTACTAGATTCCCATCAACTAAACAAGCAAGAATTGAAAGTCATTACATTTAATTAAATTCCATTTACAATATGGAAATACATTTAATCATCACTTTTACAAGAACAACTAATAGGAAATAACCATTACATGATCAATAGATATCATTTAGAATCAATCCAATCAACTAACATATACAATAGCATCTTTTACATTGTCCATTACATAATAAAGTTCAACAATCATTTACATTATTACGTCGTTACATTTGAGCATTAATGTCTCCTCGTATACATGTGAGGAGAGTAAATCAAAAGTATGATACATGATACAATGGATTTATGGTACAATGCAAGTTCTACAAGAACTAGAACAAGTGCAAAAGTCTTCAAATCCAGGAGTAATCACCACAAACACGAACAAAGTGAGGGACCCAATGGAGTACAAAGCACATTCCACCCAACCATGTGGAACCCTAAGGTCCACCCCCCGTGCTAGGAGATAGCATTAAGGTCCCACCAAAAATAGTCAAGAGACAGAAGACAACCCGAGGGCTAACATGACTCTAATATACAAGTACGGTACCATCACATAGTTTTCTATGGGTTCCCCTGGCATAACCCTCCTAGGCTACCAGACCCCCATCTTGGGTTACCCTAGCCACCTCTATTGGCCGTCAAAACCCCATACAAACTCATGCGGGATCAACATACCTTCCAATCGGACCAGGTAGTTGATCTTGCCATTCCAGGCCTTCCCGCTCATCTCAAGCATAAACAAGCACTTGAGCCATGAGTGAGGCATTATCTTGATTAATGTGAACTAACCAACCCCCTAATTTATTTAGGTTATCACTAATTAAGAAACTCTCAATGAGTTACCCTGGACCCACTACTTTGTGCACCAAACCACCATTGAGAGCCACTCCCACTACTAACAACTAGGAAACCCAAAGAAATCAAAAGAGAAAAAGCCAACTTGCACAATCACAAGATCACATTAACATATACAACAAGGCGAAGCAAGACCCTTCCCGCACACAAGTACCAACCACATTGAAAAATATACCATGCAAGGCTAATGACCATCATATACTCCTTAGTACAAAACAATCATCTCAAAGGATTATCAAAGAATTCCATCAACAAGACAATTCCCCTTAGCCTTTGGAAGACTGCTAATATACCCTTCACAAGATGACTTAAACATTGAACAAAAACCCACAATTCATTCCCAAACAACAATCATTCACCTGCTTTACAAAAATAGTTCAAACAATAATAGCACATGGAATCTACAATGGGTCCCCAAGGTAATCATCTCGCATTTACTATTTAATCATCTAAATGAATCATAATCTTTTCTATATAGACCAACTTCCTTTTATTCAAAAACTCAATTATATTAATATTCTATTCTTAATGTTTTCCTTGCTTAATTTATTTATATGCAAGTATATAAAGCAGCCATTCTTCTTTCCTTCAAAGAAATACCCTACATCTATGAACATACATATACACACATATACACACATATACACACATATATACATATATATATGTATGCATGTATGTATGTATGCATGTATGCATGTATGTATGTATGTATGTATAAATATGTTTACTTAATTGTTTTAAGAGTGCAGTTGACAAAACATTAAATTACAATACAACAATACATTGGTAAACTAATAACAATAGATTCACTCATATGTATATATATATATATATATATGTATGTATGTATGTATGTATAAATATGTTTACTTAATTGTTTTAAGAGTGTAGTTGACAGAACATTAAATTACAATACAACAATACATTGGTAAACTAATAACCGTAGATTCACTCATATGTATATATATGTGTGTGTACGTGTGAATTATTTAAGTATATATGCGAATTGTTTAAGCAAACTGATCGATGTGAATTACATGAACAACCGATCAATGCATGCAGATGAGTATAAAGAATACAATGACCACATGCATTTAATATGCATTATATCCAAACATAAATATATGCATCTTAATACGCATTTTGACACTACACCTTAACAAATGTTCAAATATCGATCTAGTTTGTTACAGTGAGTTGAAACAAGGCCATGGTGCGCAATAAGCGGTAAAAGTATACAAACAAGGGATGCCAATCAAGAATTCAGACCATCAATATACAAAACAAAGCAACATGAATGACAATTCACATGGTGTCAATGCCAAGATGGTACGACAACATGCATGCCGGTTGGAATAGGATAAAATGAAATACATTCGTAGTAGTTTCCAATGAAGGCAAGTAACCGATGTATTGAACAAGCAGAGCCTTCAAACCAAATCAAATCTTACAGAAAATGCTTAATATAGGGACATTGCATGCAAATGAGTTTTAGAGTGCAACGACTATATGCATTTTAATATTCTTTTCCCTCTCATATTTATAAATGCGTTTTAATATGGATTATAATACCACATAGCAATACTTATCCAAATACTGAACAAATCTATTCACAGCGAAATAAGACAAAGACCATGGCATGATTTAGGCACTAGAAATATACAAGAGGAGAACGCCATGTAAACAACAGATCCTTGATAATCAAATATAAAACAACTAAATGATACTCTTGGAGTCGTCGACCATAGAATATATCAGTTAATCCTAAAATATAGCTGATACCAACCTCCAAGTTCACATAACATTAAATGTACAAACTAGAGCTTAACTCTAACATTCGTCATTCTCTAACCGAGGTTAACTCAAGAATTGCATGCCTTCTGACGAATTCTATAGAAGGATCAAAAGATAAGTCTGTTGGGTGCACCATGAAGCGGCATAGGTATTTCAAATTTTTACATTAAAATGAGGTGATGTCTCACAGCAGCTCGGTCGACTATATAAAACCACATATATCCCTATATTTAAAATCTCTCAAGCAATACCATAAACGTCTAAAACTCAGCTTTATTCGTTGTTTGGGAGAGGTGATAAAGAAGAATATGGTCTTAGTCAAAGAAAACTACATAATAGTTTAGAAAAATAGAAACGACTTGAGTAATGTGATAGTCGTGGCCCAAGCAAGGTCGAACAACTTAAGAAAACAAATTTTAGCATGAGGAACAATTGTCTGCTGCCAAGGGAAGAATTTACAAAAACAAGATCGACTGAAATACTATGTGGAATACAAAGATTACAGGTTAAGTATGAAGCTATTACTGGGAGAGTTGAAACAATTCCTGATAATGCATATATATTCATTGTTTCCATTCAAACTCAATAATTGCAGACATGTTTTGATTCAAACAACATTCAAGATCAATCATTTATTCTAAAACAAAGAAGAAGATTACACAAGAAAAGAACCTAGAATAACTCGATTGTAATACCCCTCATGTTACTGCTTGATTCTTGACATTCTCTGTGGTTTTTGTTTGGCACATTGTGATTTTGATGATACTGTTGATATTATGTTGTGGTAGCTTAGACTGTTACTGATTATATACTCTTATGTTACCATGGATATTATGATGATATTTTATTACGATTGTTTTGATGAAATTATTTGGAATGCAGTAGTCTAGAGGATAGTAATTGATGATATTGATGCAAATTAATGTAAATTTATAATGCTTTAGATGATGATATGTTTTGGTGAGGGGACAGGTAGCATCACTCGTTCGCGAGCGCCCTGCTACACTGCGAATCCTTCTCACGATGCTTTGTAATTGATTATATGTATATATGTTGTGTATCACCTTGTTGGATGTAGGCTTTGCAGGAATAAGACTCGATTCTACCTATTTCGATAGGTCTGGGCGAGCATTGTACCAACCCAACGACAGGAAGTTGAACAAAGGTGACATGGAAGTAACTCCGTTCCAAAGTGTCAACTGTCTTGCACCTTTTTGGTTTTGTGCGTCTTGGTCATAGCCACTTTGTTGTTACGTTTGTCTTGGTATGTTATTGTGCTTTCATGACTTATCTAATGTGGTGTATGATTTTATATTGTGATTTAAATAATTAAACGATTAATAAAATAAAGCATAAAGTAATTAATGAATAAATAAATAAATAAATGTTGTAGTAGTTTGCGGAAATATTAAATTTGTTTTGAAGAAAATTTTGCAAATGGTTGATTTTAATTATTTTAATGTGCATGTATTTATTTAATTTGGTTATGGAAATGATAAATTAATAAATAAATAAAAAGCTCAATCTTTTGTGGATTCGAATGTATTTGAATTTTATTTTTGGAGAAGTGACTTTTGGTATTCACTGGAAGTGGAAAAGGAAGAGACTTTTTGTGTGAGATTTTATTTAGAGGATTTTTGGGTTGGTAGGGGGTTGCATTCTCTTTCCAACAGATTTTGGAGAAATTTGGCAGTCAATTTTCCTGTTATAGTATTGCATTCTTTTATTATTCTGAGAATTCATTGAGGAATAAGATTTGAGTTGAGGGAGGATCTTGGAGCTACTGCTGGGAAACAATCGTTGGCGGAGGATTGGAACGGCAAGAGGGATAGAGCTTCTACAGATCTTCTTCAAACACCGGACGCCAGGTTCTTTTCTTATTTATTTGCTGTAGCATCAAATAAAATAGCAATTGATAGGAATTGTTTCGCTGTGTATGAAATTTTCATTTGGGGTTGGAATTCAAATGTTTGTGGAAAGAAAATCTATTGGGTTGTTGTTTAATCAACGGAAATTTAACTGGGGATCGGGATTGCTGTTTGTTAAAATGGAATTTGGTTGGGTTCTGGACTGTCAATTATTAGATTGAAATTTCTGGGAGCTTGGGACTGTTGTTTATTTAAATGAAATTATTTGTTGGGTTTTTACTGTTGATTATTAAAATGAAACTATGATTGGAATTCTGGAAATAACCAGTAGTACTGTAGCTTTGTCTGGAAAATATAATAACTCAACTTAAGAATAATCTCTTTACTGGGAAAACTGGGTTGTGTATATTCTTGTTTATATATAATCATGCACAGAAAAATTGTACAGTGTTTATCTTTCTCTGTTTTCGAAGTATTCAAAATACAATATATATATATATATATTATGATATATACGTATATATATATATATATATATACCCACATATATTTATATATACATTTACAAATGTTGAATGTAAATTTAATTATTTTTGAAACTCGCCGAATTCCGTCGGTTTATTTTATGTTGTTTGATATTAATAAACCACCGACTGAGTGGTGGTTCGGCCTCGGCCGTACCCACCACCCAGCCGGGGTTGGCACCCGTGCGGCAGTCTGCGGACTGTCCACGGCAGTCCTACGGACTGCTGCGAACAGTCCATAGACTGTCCGCAGCCGGGTGTAAACCCCGTGGCTTTTGATAGCCCGTGTCCATTCAAAAAAATATATAAACTATAAAATACGCGCTTTACTTTTCTTTTAAACGAAAATTCGTGTTTTGATTTTTAATATATGCATTTATAAATATATATATATATATATATCATATATTTATTATTTAATTTAATTATATTTTATGTCACAATTTCTCTGTTATATTTATTTAATTAAATTCTGTCTATAAACAGATTGTTTCACTTTCTGGTATGAGCAAAATTTTATTAGAGTGGAAATGTGAAAGGAATTTCTATTAATTTGTTAAATTTTAAACTTGATAGGATAATATAGTAAAAAGGCAGATTGGGAACATATATCAGCATTGATTGTTTAATTCTTTATTTTAATATGTGTATGGTAGAAATGGAATTTAATATAGGAATTGAATAAGTTATCTTTTATTTTTATTTTGTGAAATTGTAGTCTTGTAGACTTGTGGGTTTTGGACATTGTTAGTTCTTTGATGTGGGAACCCTTTTTGTGTTAGTGCTTTAGTCTTCCAGAGGATTGTGATTTTGTTGAATTTATATCTCTTCACTTTGAGTTTCTGTTAAGTTAAGAATGGGGTGTACCGAATTATGAGATTTTGTTATGGTACTTAATTTACGAGATGAGTTATGCCTCGTGTAATATTTTGTTGTTGCATTTCGATGTTTAAGATTGGAATGGTACAACCCCTGTTTCTTTTTGGTTTTGGTTGGGTCTCTAGGGAGAGTGGCTCCTCGTGGGGGCCGGCGCCCCGTTTAAGGGGAAGGGCTCAGGATAACCCACGAGTGAGTTAGTAAACAAGTGAAAACCTAATAATTAACTTAGGAGGGTTGGGTAGTAATATCATTATAAGATTTTAAAATGGATGCCTCGTCTTCATTAGTGCTTCGCAGACTAATGGAAGGCTGAGAAGGCCGTGGTTGGCAAGGTCGTGACTTCGTCTTCACGAGAGGTCTACGGCTCCGCATGAGTCACCCTATGGGCCGGCGCCTCCAGTTGGGAGGAAGGGCACAGGATAGCCATAGATGGGACCGGCGCCTCCAGTTGGGAGGAAGAGCACAGGATAGCCCATGTAGGACTATGCGATGACACTCTCCCCTAGTTGCCCATGTGTTTTATTTTATTGTGTTCCTCTGGAAGGGGGTTATGGGAGTTGGTTTGGATTGTTGATTAAATGAATTTAAATTGATTTATGATTTAATGTCTTAATACTTCTTTGGTGTACTTTGTGGTTTTGTATGATCTCATTGTTATTCAGATCTTGTACTCTTATGGTATTATTGTACGATGTTATTATTTGTTTCATTGTAATTTGGAGTATTGTGTTATGGTTCTATGTTGGTACTTTTTGTATACTTGTACGTCAGTCTTGGTCAGTTGACATTCTTGGTCGGAGTTACTTCTCTGTCACCTCTTAGCACGGGGGTGGTCGGGTGGAACGTGCTCCGCACACCGTTGGGTTCCCCATCAGCGTTCGTTGGCACAGTCTCATCCTTTTGAAGAATTGTACCAGTTGATCTTCATGTATTTTGATAATCTTGTATATTGTATTCATCCCACATGATTGGGAATCATGATGTAAATTATGTATGGATATGTTGTGTATTTAAAAGAAGTTGTAATATAAATTTCAATCTTGTATCCTTATTTGGTTATGTTATTCCTCATGGTTTTACCTTATGATGGAATCTATATATATATATCTAATGTTGTGATTATTAGTTCCTTTGGATATCTCATGAGTTGATGTTTTGTAATGTTTATTTTTGATGTGACCTCGTGTGCCCCAAAGAACATAGTCGGTTAAGTTATTGTATTATATTGAAGTTATGTTCATATACATGATTATTTGATATTGGTTATATTGATTATTGTTGTTCTTTAAAAAAAAAAATTTGCGTTCTTTATTTGTTTGTTCTTTGGGGCTTGCACGATGGGCGTTACAACTTGGTATCAGAGCCAAGGTTGCAAACGCTGGGGTCTTTGGGTAGTATTGTCCATTAGGCAACCTTTGCATTTTTCTCTTGAGCTCTTATGTACCTTTGTCTTGTTGTGCAGAAGCATGCCTAGAGGCAGAGGTAGAGGTAGGGGTAGAGGCCGAGGAAGAGGCCGAGGTGGTGGCCGTGGGATCAACCAACCGAATCCTTCACCGCCAAGTTCTCACGGTCCTGAGTCTGAGGAGCAACAAAATTCTCAGAACAATCTGTCAGGTGGTGGACAAAATCTGAAACAACTGGGGTTGGATGGTCAGTTGCAGCATCTTTTGGGTTAGCTTCTTGATAGATTGGGTCCTAGACCTGATGGGGATTAGCCGGTTGAGAGAGAAAGAGAAAGGTCTCCAAGGCATAGGGGAGCTGTAGTTGAGCAGGATGCATTATTAGCAGGTCATATGAGGGATTTAATGAGAGCTCATCCACCTACCTTCGATGGCTCTGGAGGAGGGTTGGAAGCCGAGACCTGGTTAATTGATTTGGGCCGATGCTTCGCAATGCACCCCTATGGTAGTAATACCAAGGCTCAATGTGCTATTATGCATTTGCGGGGTTTCGCGTCCACTTGGTGGCACCTTGAGGAGCAGAAGTTGCATATGGATATCAGTATGGTCACTTGGGAGTTTTTCTTGGAAAGGTTCAGGGCTCGCTTCCTCTCAGATCATTGGAGGCAGCGTAGGGCAGATGAATTCCATGATCTTAAACAAATGGCAATGTCAGTAGAACAGTATGAGCATCGCTTCTATGAACTAAAATAGTATGCAGGGATTAGCCATGATGAAGGGATGTTGGTTCAGCACTTTGTTCGAGGTTTGAACGCACGCATCAGTGGTGGTGTAAGGGTCTTCGAACCTAAGACCATGGAAGTTGCTGTCGAGAAGGCTCGCTTGGTAGAGGAAAACTTGGCTATGGCCTTGGGTGGTCATGTAGGAGTACAGTTGGTAGTGTGCCCACTCCTAGAGCTGGTTCTCAAGGGGGTCAGACACAGTCAGCAGGACCTTCTAAGAGTCGTTATGGGCCTTCAAGAGGGGGTCAGCAGCATCAATCTCAACCGAAGCACAAGAATGCTACTTCTCAACAGGGTGGTCACTTTCAGTTTCGCAGGGATCAGAACCAGAATTGTGCACGTCAGGAGCAGCCTGCTTTGAGTTTTCAGTCTCCACCTAGTCGTGGGAGCTTCCAGCAATCGAATGCTCCATCCGGGGGAAGAGGTTTTGGTCGAGGTTCTGGATGTTTCTCGTGTGGGCAGCAAGGGCATATTGCTAGGATGTGTCCTCAAAAGAGCGCTTCAGAATTTAGTCAGAAACTAGCTATGTCCGAGCCGACAGTGGGAGACGCAGGGAGATCTCACCGAGTCTTCGCAACAGTGGATAATCGGCAGGCGGATCATCAGAGCACCGTCATTGAAACTACAGGTTCATTACATAAGTTTAACATTTCAGTACTTTTTGATTCTTGTGCATCTGATTCTTTTATCTCTCCTTTAGTTGTTGAGCGATGTAAATTGGGGGCAATAAAGCAAAGCAAAAAGTGGCAGGTTGAATTAGCTTCAGGATCCAAGGTTGTGGTCAAGAAGTTGGTACAGGGTTGTAGGTTAGAGTTAGGGGCAATGTCAACTAGGGCGTACCTCATAATTCTTCCACTTGGTTCTTATGATGTCGTCTTGGGCATGGATTGGTTAAGCTCTCATCATGCTTTGATAGATTGTCGCCGTAAAGTAGTGCGGTGTGTGGATGATTTTGGCAAAGAGGTGGAAATTGTGGGTGTTCAGAGGCCTGTTTCCTTGAGAATGATCTCAGCTATGTAGTTAAAAAGGTGTTTTCATCAGGGTTGTCAGCTCTTTGCAGTATCGGTTAGTGACCTTGAGTCTGAGGGTAGCCGTGAAGTGTCTTTGAATGATTACCCTCTCCTTGCATAATTTTCTGATGCTTTTCCTAGTGGGATTCTTGGTATGACTCCTAGGTGAGAGGTGGATTTCAAGATAGATCTAGTGCCTAGAGCTGAGCCTATCTCTCGGGCTCCATACAGGATGACCACGCAGGAACTCCAAGAACTTTGTCTGCAGTTAGAAGAATTGTTAGCTAAGGGATTTATCTGCCCTAGTGTCTCTCCTTGGGGAGCACCACTGATCTTTGTCAAAAAGAAGGATGGTTCTCTCCGTCTTTGTATCGATTACCGGCAATTGAACAAGGTAACAGTAAAGAATCGTTATCCCCTTCCCAGGATTGATGATCTCTTTGATCAGATAAAAGGGGCAAAGGTATTTTCCAAAATGAACCTCAAATTAGGGTATCATCAGTTGCGGATAGCAGAGGCCGACATTCATAAAATTGCATTTCGTACTCAATATGGGCACTATGAGTTCACAGTGATGTCATTCGGGTTAACGAATGCACCTTCAGTCTTTATGAGTCTAATGAATGTGATGTTTCAAACCTACTTAGATAGGTTCATCCTCATGTTTCTTGATGATATTTTTATTTATTCTAATTCTATGGAGGAACATGAGGTGCACCTAAAGCAGGTTTTGCAGTGCTTAAGAGATAACCAGTTGTATGCCAATCTGGCAAAGTGTGACTTTTATAAGACTAAAGTTCAGTATTTGGGTCATGTGATTTCTGGTGAGGGAATTTCTATTGATCCTGCTAAAATCTAGGCTATCATGGATTGGCCCATGCCCACTAATGTCTCAGAAGTTCACAGTTTCATGGGATTAGCTGGGTATTATCGGCGGTTCGTGCAGGGCTTTTTGAGGATTGCGCATCCTATCACATCACTTCAGAGGAAAGGAAAGAAATTTCTTTGGACTAAGTAGTGTCAGCTAGCTTTCCAAACTCTTAAGGAAAAACTAACTAGTGCTCCAATTTTGGCAGTGCCAGATCCTTCAAGTGATTTCGTGGTTTGTATAGATGCCTCTTTGGAAGGTCTTGGAGCCGTATTGATGCAGGATGGAAGAGTGATTGCCTATGAATCTCAGAAACTAAAAGATCATGAACTCAATTATCCTACACATGATCTTGAGTTGGCTGCAGTTGTTCATGCTCTTGTGAGATGGAGGTACTTCTTGCTAGGGCACCGATTTGAGTTGCATATAGATCATCGGAGTTTGCAATACATCTTTATGCAGCCGAATTTGAATGCAAGGTAGAGGAGATGGATGGAATTTTTGTGTGAGTATGATTTTGAGGTTAAGTATATTCAGGGTAAGGAAAATGTGGTGGCTGATGCTCTAAGTCAGCATAGGCATGAGGTTTTTGCAATGTCTCTTGAGGTGGATTTGAAGAGTCAGATTCTTACGGCCCTTCCTTCAGATAGTTGGTATTCAGAGGTGAAAGATGAGGTAGAATCAGGTAGAGCTTTGGAGGGGAAATTTGTTGGTTATTCATTAGATTCGGATGGTGCTTTGCGGTTCTCTAGATGATTGTATGTACCTTCTACAGAGGGCCTTCGTACCTTGATTTTGACAGAAGGTCATTGGGCACCTTATGTGGCACATCCTAGAGTTAAGAAAATGTACGCGGATCTGCATGCGCTCTATTTTTGGTCAGGAATGAAGTAGGATATCCTTGACTTTGTGGCTCGATGTCTTGAATGTAAGAGAGTAAAGGCTGAACATCATCATCTAGTAGGATTGCTACAGCCTCACCTTATTCTGAAGTGGAAATGGGATGTTATTTCCATGGATTTCATTGTTGGGTTGCCTATGTCATCTATACGACATGATGCTATTATGGTAACTGTTGACAGATTGACTAAGGTAGCTCATTTTTCTCCTGTTTGATCTTCATATACGACATCTTATGTTGCTAAGGTGTTCATGAATGATATAGTTAGATTGCATGGGATACCATAGAGGATCATTTCTGATAGAGATCTGGTGTTCACGTCTACATTGTGGACATCTTTGTAGCAGTCTTTGGGAACTAAGTTGAATTTCAGCTCTGCCTATCATCCTGAGACTGATGGTCAAACTGAGAGAGTTAACCAGGTGCTTGAGGATATGCTTCATATGTATGTCATGGATCAGCAATCACGTTGGGAGGACTATCTGTACTTGGTTGAGTTTGCATATAACAATGGGTACCATAGCTCTATTGGTATGGCTCCTTTTCAGGCTTTGTACGGTCGTCCTTGTCGTACTCCTTTGAGTTGGGATCGATTGGAGGACAGGGTGCTTCTTGGACCCGAAATGCTTAAAGATATGGAACAGCAGGTGGCTCGCATTCGGGAGCATCTTGTAGTTGCTTAGGATAGACAGAAGAAGTATGCTGACGCTCATAGAGTTGATCGACAGTTTGCAGTTGGTGATCGGGTGTTCCTTCGAGTGCACTCGCGGAAGAGCCCAATTCGTTACGGAAAGGGTTCGAAGCTTGCGCCTCGCTTTGTGGGACCCTTTGAGGTGTTGGAGCGGATTGGACCTATTGCTTACCGTTTAGCTTTGCCACCCAGTTTGTCGCGGATCCACGATGTATTTCATGTTTCTGTTCTTAGACCATATTTTCCTGATGTTACTCATGTTATGGATTGGAATGCTCTTCAGGTCGAGGACGGGCAGCTGGCACTCAAGCCCGTGGCCGTGCTTCAGCGTCGGCAACTTACCCTCAGAGGCAGAGAGATTGATCAAGTGCGGGTTTAGTGGGACCCTAATGATGAGACTTCAGCTACATGGGAGGATGCCTCTTGTATCAGGGATTCTTATCCTTATCTTTTCACGGGCTTACAGGAGTAAGCCGAATTTTAGGGGGGGAGGATGTAATACCCCTCATGTTACTGCTTGATTCTTGACATTCTCTGTGGTTTTTGTTTGGCACATTGTGATTTTGATGATACTGTTGATATTATGTTGTGGTAGCTTAGACTGTTACTGATTATATACTCTTATGTTACCATGGATATTATGATGATATTTTATTACGATTGTTTTGATGAAATTATTTGGAATGCAGTAGTCTAGAGGATAGTAATTGATGATATTGATGCAAATTAATGTAAATTTATAATGCTTTAGATGATGATATGTTTTGGTGAGGGGACAGGTAGCATCACTCGTTCACGAGCGCCCTGCTACACTGCGAATCCTTCTCATGATGCTTTGTAATTGATTATATGTATATATGTTGTGTATCACCTTGTTGGATGCAGGCTTTGCAGGAATAAGACTTGATTCCACCTATTTCGATAGGTCTGGGCGAGCATTGTACCAACCCAACGGCAGGAAGTTGAACAAAGGTGACATGGAAGTAACTCTGTTCCAAAGTGTCAACTGTCTTGCACCTTTTTGGTTTTGTGCGTCTTGGTCATAGCCACTTTGTTGTTACGTTTGTCTTGGTATGTTATTGTGCTTTCATGACTTATCTAATGTGGTGTATGATTTTATATTGTGATTTAAATAATTAAATGATTAATAAAATAAAGCATAAAGTAATTAATGAATAAATAAATAAATAAATGTTGTAGTAGTTTGCGGAAATATTAAATTTGTTTTGAAGAAAATTTTGCAAATGGTTGATTTTAATTATTTTAATGTGCGTGTATTTATTTAATTTGGTTATGGAAATGATAAATTAATAAATAAATAAAAAGCTCAATCTTTTGTGGATTCGAATGTATTTGAATTTTATTTTTGGAGAAGTGACTTTTGGTATTCACTGGAAGTGGAAAAGGAAGAGACTTTTTGTGTGAGATTTTATTTAGAGGATTTTGGGTTGGTAGGGGGTTGCATTCTCTTTCCAACAGATTTTGGAGAAATTTGGCAGTCAATTTTCCTGTTATAGTATTGCATTCTTTTATTATTCTGAGAATTCATTGAGGAATAAGATTTGAGTTGAGGGAGGATCTTGGAGCTACTGCTGGGAAACAATCATTGGCGGAGGATTGGAACGGCAAGAGGGATAGAGCTTCTACAGATCTTCTTCAAACACCGGACGCCAGGTTCTTTTCTTATTTATTTGCTGTAGCATCAAATAAAATAGCAATTGATAGGAATTGTTTCGCTGTGTATGAAATTTTCATTTGGGGTTGGAATTCAAATGTTTGTGGAAAGAAAATCTATTGGGTTGTTGTTTAATCAACGGAAATTTAACTAGGGATCGGGATTGCTGTTTGTTAAAATGGAATTTGGTTGGGTTCTGGACTGTCAATTATTAGATTGAAATTTTTGGGAGCTTGGGACTGTTGTTTATTTAAATGAAATTATTTGTTGGGTTTTTACTGTTGATTATTAAAATGAAACTATGATTGGAATTCTAGAAATAACCAGTAGTACTGTAGCTTTGTCTGGAAAATATAATAACTCAACTTAAGAATAATCTCTTTATTGAGAAAACTGGGTTGTGTATATTCTTGTTTATATATAATCATGCACAGAAAAATTGTATAGTGTTTATCTTTCTCTATTTTCAAAGTATTCAAAATACAATATATATATATATATATATATATATATATATATACATATATATATTATATTTGATATATACGTATATATATATATCTATATATATACCCACATATATTTATATATACATTTACAAATGTTGAATGTAAATTTAATTATTTTTGAATCTCGCCGAATTCCGTCGGTTTATTTTATGTTGTTTGATATTAATAAACCACCGACTGAGTGGTGGTTCGGTCTCGGCCATACCCACCAACCAGGTAGGGTTGGCACTCGTGCGGCAGTCTGCGGACTGTCCATGACAGTCCTATGCACTACTGTGAATAGTCCATAGATTGTCCGCAGCCGGGTGTAAGCCCCGTGGCTTTTGATAGCCCATGTCCATTCAAAAAAAATATAAACTATAAAATACGCGCTTTACTTTTCTTTTAAACGAAAAATTTGTGTTTTGATTTTTAATATATGCATTTATAAATATATATATCTATCATATATTTATTATTTAATTTAATTATATTTTATGTCACAATTTCTCTGTCATATTTATTTAATTAATTTTTCTCTGTAAACAGATTGTTTCACTTTCTGGTATGAGCAAAATTTTATTAGAGTGGAAATGTGAAAGGAATTTCTATTAATTTGTTAAATTTTAAACTTGATAGGATAATATAGTAAAAAGGTAGATTGGGAACATATATTAGCATTGATTGTTTAATTCTTTATTTTAATGTGTATGGTAGAAATGGAATTTAATATAGGAATTGAATAAGTTATCTTTTATTTTTATTTTGTGAAATTGTAGTCTTGTAGACTTGTGGGTTTTGGACATTGTTAGTTATTTGATGTGGGAACCCTTTTTGTGTTAGTGCCTTAGTCTTCCAGAGGATTGTGATTTTGTTGAATTTATATCTCTTCACTTTGAGTTTCTGTTAAGTTAAGAATGGGGTGTACCGAATTATGAGATTTTGTTATGGTACTTAATTTGTGAGATAAGTTATGCCTCGTGTAATATTTTGTTGTTGCATTTTGATGTTTAAGATTGGAATGGTACACCCTCTGTTTCTTTTTGGTTTTGGTTGGGTCTCTAGGGAGAGTGGCTCCTCGTGTGGGTCGGTGCCCTGTTTAAGGGGAAGGGCTCAGGATAACCCACGAGTGAGTTAGTAAACAAGTGAAAACCTAATAATTAACTTAGGAGGGTTGGGTAGTAATATCATTACAAGATTGTAAAATGGATGCCTCGACTTCATTAGTGCTTCCATAGGCTAATGGAAGGTTGAGAAGGTCGTGGTTGGCAAGGTCATGACCTCGTCTTCAAGAGAGGTCTACGGCTCCGCATGAGTCACCCTATGGACTGGCGCCTCCAGTTGGGAGGAAGGGCACAGGATAGCCATAGATGGGACCGGCACCTCCAGTTGGGAGGAAGAGCACAGGATAGCCCATGTAGGACTATGTGATGACACTCTCCCCTAGTTGCCCATGTGTTTTATTTTATTGTGTTCCTCTGGAAGGGGGTTATGGGAGTTGGTTTGGATTGTTTATTAAATGAATTTAAATTGATTTATGATTTAATGTCTTAATACATCTTTGGTGTACTTTTTGGTTTTGTATGATCTCATTGTTATTCAGATCTTGTACTCTTATGGTATTATGGTACGATGTTATTATTTGTTTCATTGTAATTTGGAGTATTGTGTTATGGTTATATGTTGGTACTTTTTGTATACTTGTACGTCAGTCTTGGTCAGTTGACATTCTTGGTCGGAGTTACTTCTCTATCACCTCTTAGCACGGGGGTGGTCGGGTGGAACGTGCTCCGCACACGGTTGGGTTCCCCATCAGCGTTCGTTGGCACGGTCTTATCCTTTTGAAGAATTGTACCAGTTGATCTTCATGTATTTTGATAATCTTGTATATTGTATTCATCCCACATGATTGGGAATCATGATGTAAATTATGTATGGATATGTTCTGTATTTAAAAGAAGTTGTAATATAAATTTCAATCTTGTATCCTTATTTGGTTATGTTATTCCTCATGGTTTTACCTTATGATGGAATCTATATATATATATATATATATATATATATATATATATCTAATATTGTGATTATTAGTTCCTTTTGATATCTCATGAGTTGATGTTTTGTAATGTTTATTTTTGATGTGACCTCGTGTGCCCCAAAGAACATAGTCGGTTAAGTTATTGTATTATAATGAAGTTATGTTCATATACATGATTATTTGATATTATTGTTGTTCTTTAAAAAAAAAAAATTTGCGTTCTTTATTTGATTGTTCTTTGGGGCTTGCCACGGCCAGTGTTACATTTCCATTCAAACTCAATAATTGCAGACATGTTTTGATTCAAACAACATTCAAGATCAATCATTTATTCTAAAACAGAGAAGAAGATTACACAAGAAAAGAACCTAGAATAACTCGATTGATTGGGCAAAGAGTTGATACTGGTTCGAAGTTCCAAGCTGCATATTTCCAATTCTCCAAAAGCCCCAACTACCTCTTCCAGTAATTCAAATCAAGACCCCCTTAGAAAAGATTTCAATAACCAAATAAACAACTTCAAGAACCCAAAAACTCCCAAAAAATTGAATGCAAGATTAGTTTCTAGAAAAATAACCAAAAATCCCCTCTCTCAGCTATCCCTAACTAATTTATTTACTCTTCTTTATTGCCCGTTACTCCATGCACTCTAGACATTAATTATTTTATTTAATTTTCTTTTATCATTTTCCATACTTTAATATTTGCACACAAAAGATCAAACAATTAAAATATTTAGTTTATTAATTTAATCTATCTTTCATATAATTTGTTTGCACAATCTCATAGTTTAATATATTTATTTAAATTTTCATTATGAACCATAAATTTTAATTTATTTAAATCAAATAAGTCCTTAATAATATTTTATATAAAAATAATAATCAGTCAAGGCACTAGGTAAACGCACAAAGATGTGTCACACTTTCAGCCAACTTATGAGCACAACTTAATTTAAGTATCTCTAACTAAAAATCAATTTTGGTCAAACATATGATCTGGTAAGATTCATTCTAGCTAAGTTAGATACTTCCATAACTTTCTCAACTAAAATTGTTGGCTATAAATATATGTAGCACCACTTTGAGTCCAATTTACCAAAAAAAAAAAATTATTTGAAAAACTTGAAGTTTTAATAACTCCTACTAATGTAAACAATATTTTTTCAAAAATATAAAAATGCCCTTTTGTAGATCCATAAGTGTAGTTTTAAAAATATATTTATTTTAATAGTTTATTATTATTTATATTTTATTTTTTATTTTACTAAAAGTATGTTATCAACACAAAATATTAGGTTGATTACCATGCCAAGGAAAAATACTAAAACTTATTAAAAAAAATTGAAAAAAATATGATGCACTAGATAAAAAAATCTATTTCAAGATGGTATAATTTTTTTTTTCATTTTAGATAAATATTTAATATGAGAGTTGACGTCAGGAATTAGAACAACTATTTTTTGATTCAGCATACATTTAATATTTATTTAAAAATATATATCTATCAAAAT
>VDFB02271358.1:315242758-315257396 GCA_007258455.2 Sequoia sempervirens | reverse complement strand
ATTAATTACCATGTTGAATTTTTCCTTTAAAAATTTGCATATTTGGTTGACATAGTCACCCCAAATATTCTTTTATTTTTTATAATGTCCAGGTGTAGGGGGCCAAGGGCAACAACCATTGACAAGGTGAAGGGAGTAGTTCCCTATCATGAAGTTTGGGGATAATGGCTCAATCATGCTCCTATTGCAATATAGGTGGGTTTAGGAGTGGATCACTTTGTTGCCAAGAAAAAATCCAATATAAGGAAGGCATTGGGAGATACATAAATTAAGCATTTTAAAAATCTCACACTATAAAAAATAAGACTAAAATATGAGTTATTCTACACCTTATATTCAACTATTGATCAAACATGATTTTGATTGAATTATGTGACACTCTAAGCATGCTCCTTATAAAAGGTTTACTCAGCCCAAAATTTGTTATGGTTGTGTGATTAGATTACATGATCATTGGTTTGATCATAATCTAATCACACAACCATAACAAATTTTGGGTCAAGTAAATCTTTTAAAAGGGAGATGCTTATAAACACAAAATTCAATCAAATCCATAAAACTATAATGGAAACCAATGATGGAAAATGAAAGCCCTCTTTCTTCACACACTTAAACTACAAAAATGCCCTACTTTCTATATGGGCCTCACTATTATCGATTCATGATACCTATGGGCCACTAGGCATCAATAGAAAGTCTAGAATTTACTTTTTTCAATAGAACCTAGTTTTCATTTGTTACAAGAGCTTTAGATGCTCCTACTTACTATTTGCACACAATAGGAACAAAAGTGTTAAGATCATAGTTGTTTCAAGTGGAGTTTACTAAATAGAAGAGCCATTGAAAGCATTATATAAACTAGATAACTATCACATATTGTGAACAAGATCTCATTTTCTCATCCATGAAGAATCAAAATAATATTATTACTACATTAATCTATGTTACATATATTCTCTGTAGGCATTACACTCGTGGCCCTATATACGTTAGGTTTTAGAGGCCATAATAATAAAGGAGAAAAAATCTAGAAAACTTAATTATATACAATTTGTTAGTGGTAAATCTTTCCAAATGTTAGTTTTAAAGAAAAATAGCCCTTAGGTAAGTGGAAATTTATTAGTAAAAATGACATGGGCCCAAAAATAAGTGGGAATGCAATATTAATAGAAAATATGATTAAGAGTTGTAATTATATATTAAACTTCTAGTGATTAGGATCTAATCACACACCATTTACTATGAAAAAATAATAATTTAGAAGTCTAATTATTATGCCCCAATCCACACACCTAGGCCATTAGCCAAGTGATTTTTTTTTTTTAAAGAACACAAGAATGACTAAAAAACAATATATGACATTTACATGTTGCAATGCATGGTAACACACACAAAGTGTCATGTTAAGCACGACAACACACAAGAAATAACAAGGATGTTGTGGTGGTATTTTACATCATGAACAATTCAAGACCTCAACAACCCTTAAAATACATCACCATTGCTCCAAATAAAGTGGCACAGTAGAAATAATTGTCAATCATGTGACAAAATCACCACAATGATCCTACAAGAGAGAGGAGATACCATGGTGATTATGTTTGGGTACTAACCCATTATCATATTCTCTCACCAACACAACATACGAGTAGGATGGAGGAGTCATCTACCTCAAATCCACTCCTTACACACATGTTGTAGTGACATTTACATCATGCACAATTCAAGACCTCAACAACCCTTAAAATACATTACCATTGCTCCAAATAAGGCGGCACAATAGAAATAATTGTCAATCATGTAACAAAATCACCACAACAATCCTACGAGAGAGAGGAGATACCATGGTGATTATGTTTGGGTACTAACCCATTATCATATTCTCTCACCAACACAATATACGAGTAGGATGGAGGAGTCATCTACCTCAAATCCACTCCTTACACACAACCAATGATAACCACAATTACAATGGAAACCAATTCAAGAGGTGGGACCACTAGGAGATACCATACCTTGGCAAGTTAGAATGACCACTAGTTTTCATATGATGAAGTAAGATGAGGGTGAACTTTTTCCAGTCCACTCCACAACAACACAAATGACATCCCAAATTCAAGGGGAAAATCTCATAGGAGGTTACTCTATGAGGAGGTACCAACCCTCTATCAACTACAATAAAAAATAGTTATTTTCATGAAAAAACATGCTTCCCAATACAAAAGTGGGAATATATCCCAATTAGGGACACCTATGAAAAAAGAGGGGGACAACTTTTGGTATACAAAGTTCCCTTAGAAAAGATTGGGAATTCCCAATTTTTAATGAATGGAGGATGATATTGTACTAGTAGGACCACGACACTTAGGAAGGACACCAACACATGGGAAGAAATCAGACACATTGTGTTGTAGTCCCAAAAATGCACTATAGACCTACCCTTTTATTATGGTCCAAGAAAAGTGGTAGTGTCCATAGGAAAAGATTGAATAAAAGG
This sequence comes from Sequoia sempervirens, assembly GCA_007258455.2. Lineage (NCBI taxonomy): Eukaryota > Viridiplantae > Streptophyta > Pinopsida > Cupressales > Cupressaceae > Sequoia > Sequoia sempervirens. Next base: position 315,254,899 of record VDFB02271358.1, on the reverse strand, counting down.
TTATTCGAAGACCCTCTCTTATGACCTAATCTCAAACAATCTACTAGGCTTCTCTAACATGAAAAACACCCAAAAAACACAAAAAAATTTGAATATAATGTGAATGATTAGTAGATCACACCCAATCTCCCAATATTTTAAATAGATGTAAATGGAAGAGATGCTTCTCAAAGTGCAAGTAGATCAAGAAGGGATTCCTAAATAAATCCAAGGATACAAGAGTAAGGGAAATTCTCACAACACAACCCACTCACTCTCTCTCCCAAAGGAGAAACTGACCAATAAATGATGACACCACCCTATAAATTTTCACATACACAAACCCAAGGATAGGGGTAATGGATCAACCTACCATCCTCAATAATCCATAATTGGATATTTGATATCACGTTTATTCATTTTTTGGCCAAATCAAAGATTATCTAATTCATTTTACCACCAACCAAATAGTCAAATATGGTGAAAGAATTTAAAAACAATATGCCCATCAACACCAACATTAGCATGTGCTAAAATAAATAATATGATCATTACCACCTATGTGGGTGGAATGCTATCTAACTCTAAAACATCCATAAACATCATTTAAAGAAAATAACTTGAAGCCAACATAACCAATTATCATGATTTCAACATTCTAAACATACCAATAGCCTCACAAAATGAGGTGTACAAATATAAGATGAATACATAAATTATTACATTCAAAGGGTCTCATCCTAATGTGGATGTATCATAACCCACATCATGAACTAATAATAAACATTATCATAATCATTATTAAAGTGCTCACAAGGACCCATTTTACAATGTTTACATTTTTCAATAAGGAGAGATATATAATAATTGTACAATAGATAAAAGACACAATAAAACAATTACAAAAGACTTTATAGATTCATATACACCATAGTCTATTTGTACATTCATATCATATGTTCCTAATGCCATATATATTTAATACCAAAAGCATAGATTTATCCATCACATATACTTGGATGATACTCCTATCTATATTACATTCATATATTTTCTTCCATTTCTATTCTATGTTTTATTTTGATATCTTTCTCTTATCAATTCATTAGTGGTATCTTTCATCTCTCTCTTGAGTCCATTTCAACCACCTTTATTCCTTAATATCATCTCATATTCCATCTTAATTTCCTTAACAATTCCTCTTTTCTTCTTATTTTCTCCTTTGTCCATGGGTACTTTATTTAATTCTATACTAATAATTTTGTTCATCCTTAATAGATCAAAATATGTTTTTATTATTAAATATTTTAAGGATCGCCCATTCCATTTGTTACCTTCTAGGTTCCTAACACCCCTAAGGGATATCACCTAGTGTGTGCTACTAGAAAACAACATAATTAGTTCATTGATAATCTATAATCCCTTATTTTTAAATATTTCTCGTTATAACACACTCCTTGGGTTAAGTCCTCTCCTTACTACCAACAACTAGGGTTCCAAAAATGGAATAAAAATATTGATAAGAAAACATCGACTAGTGATCTATTTTGTTGCAATGTTAGTTTTCTATTTTTTCCTAGTGTGATGGAAAATGAATAGAATTAAAACTATAATGGGGAAATGAAAGAAAAAATAATAAAATTTAAATAAAATTATTTTTTATTAAGTCCTATCACTATTTATAAGAAAGCAATAGATGCAAATTCAAATTCAAATGAAAAACCAACATAAACCTTGGGTGATTATGTAATGCCCCGCCATGAAACCCTAGAGGACAACACACTATAACACCAAAAAGCGGATTTTTTTTTTTGAAAGTGCAATGTACACATGATTTCAAATGAAATGGTATCATAAATTCTAACCTAAGTCCTCTAAGGTCCGTGACTAAGCTACTAGATTCCCATCAACTAAACAAGCAAGAATTGAAAGTCATTACATTTAATTAAATTCCATTTACAATATGGAAATACATTTAATCATCACTTTTACAAGAACAACTAATAGGAAATAACCATTACATGATCAATAGATATCATTTAGAATCAATCCAATCAACTAACATATACAATAGCATCTTTTACATTGTCCATTACATAATAAAGTTCAACAATCATTTACATTATTACGTCGTTACATTTGAGCATTAATGTCTCCTCGTATACATGTGAGGAGAGTAAATCAAAAGTATGATACATGATACAACAGATTTATGGTACAATGCAAGTTCTACAAGAACTAGAACAAGTGCAAAAGTCTTCAAATCCAGGAGTAATCACCACAAACACGAACAAAGTGAGGGACCCAATGGAGTACAAAGCACATTCCACCCAACCATGTGGAACCCTAAGGTCCACCCCCCGTGCTAGGAGATAGCATTAAGGTCCCACCAAAAATAGTCAAGAGACAGAAGACAACCCGAGGGCTAACATGACTCTAATATACAAGTACGGTACCATCACATAGTTTTCTATGGGTTCCCCTGGCATAACCCTCCTAGGCTACCAGACCCCCATCTTGGGTTACCCTAGCCACCTCTATTGGCCGTCAAAACCCCATACAAACTCATGCGGGATCAACATACCTTCCAATCGGACCAGGTAGTTGATCTTGCCATTCCAGGCCTTCCCGCTCATCTCAAGCATAAACAAGCACTTGAGCCATGAGTGAGGCATTATCTTGATTAATGTGAACTAACCAACCCCCTAATTTATTTAGGTTATCACTAATTAAGAAACTCTCAATGAGTTACCCTGGACCCACTACTTTGTGCACCAAACCACCATTGAGAGCCACTCCCACTACTAACAACTAGGAAACCCAAAGAAATCAAAAGAGAAAAAGCCAACTTGCACAATCACAAGATCACATTAACATATACAACAAGGCGAAGCAAGACCCTTCCCGCACACAAGTACCAACCACATTGAAAAATATACCATGCAAGGCTAATGGCCATCATATACTCCTTAGTACAAAACAATCATCTCAAAGGATTATCAAAGAATTCCATCAACAAGACAATTCCCCTTAGCCTTTGGAAGACTGCTAATATACCCTTCACAAGATGACTTAAACATTGAACAAAAACCCACAATTCATTCCCAAACAACAATCATTCACCTGCTTTACAAAAATAGTTCAAACAATAATAGCACATGGAATCTACAATGGGTCCCCAAGGTAATCATCTCGCATTTACTATTTAATCATCTAAATGAATCATAATCTTTTCTATATAGACCAACTTCCTTTTATTCAAAAACTCAATTATATTAATATTCTATTCTTAATGTTTTCCTTGCTTAATTTATTTATATGCAAGTATATAAAGCAGCCATTCTTCTTTCCTTCAAAGAAATACCCTACATCTATGAACATACATATACACACATATACACACATATACACACATATATACATATATATATACATATACATATACATATACACACATATACATATACATATACATGTTCTTATATATATATACATATATATATATACATATATGTATATATACATATGTATATATATATATATATGTATGTATATATATATATATCACATATATGTATGTATATATATCTCTCTGCCATATATACCTTATACTATATATATACATATATATATATATATATATATACATATATACTATATATATATACTTTTATATATATATATATATATATATATATATATTATATATATATATATATATATATACTATATATATATATATATATATATAAAACATTAAATTAATACAACAATACATTTGGTAAATTAACTGTAAATTCACTCATATATATATATATGAATTAAATGTCATCAAATCTCTAATCTTATTTAATATGCATTATATCCAAACATAAATATATGCATCTTAATACGCATTTTGACACTACACCTTAACAAATGTTCAAATATCGATCTAGTTTGTTACAGTGAGTTGAAACAAGGCCATGGTGCGCAATAAGCGGTAAAAGTATACAAACAAGGGATGCCAATCAAGAATTCAGACCATCAATATACAAAACAAAGCAACATGAATGAAAATTCACATGGTGTCAATGCCAAGATGGTACGACAACATGCATGCCGGTTGGAATAGGATAAAATGAAATACATTCGTAGTAGTTTCCAATGAAGGCAAGTAACCGATGTATTGAACAAGCAGAGCCTTCAAACCAAATCAAATCTTACAGAAAATGCTTAATATAGGGACATTGCATGCAAATGAGTTTTAGAGTGCAACAACTATATGCATTTTAATATTCTTTTCCCTCTCATATTTATAAATGCGTTTTAATATGGATTATAATACCACATAGCAATACTTATCCAAATACTGAACAAATCTATTCACAGCGAAATAAGACAAAGACCATGGCATGATTTAGGCACTAGAAATATACAAGAGGAGAACGCCATGTAAACAACAGATCCTTGATAATCAAATATAAAACAACTAAATGATACTCTTGGAGTAAATTAGGCCATAGAATGCAATGAGTTAATCCCTATAAAATATGAAACGATACCAACCTCCAAGTTCGCATAACATTAAATTTACAAACTAGGCTTGCAAACTCTAACATTCGTCATTCTCTAGCAGGGAGTTAACTCAACAATTGCATGCATCTTGAAGCCGAATTCTACAAAAGGATCAAAGATAAGTCTGTTAGATTTGCACCATGAATGGAATAGGTATTCAAATTGTTACATTAAAATGGGTGATGTCTCACAATAAAACCGATTAGAGCTATATAAAACCACATATATCCCTATATTTAAAATCTCTCAAGTATTACCATAAACATACGAAACTCAGCTTTATTTAAGACTGTCTAGGAGAACGATAAAGAAAGAATATATGGTCTTAGTAAAGAAAACTACATAATAGTTTAGAAAAATAAGCGACGGGAAGTAAATGTGGAAGTGGCTAAACAGGTCGAACAACTTAAGAAAACAAATTTTAGCAGGAACAATTGTTTGCTGCCAAAGGGAAGAAATTTACAAAAACAAGATGGGTGAAATACTATATGGAATACAAAGATTACGAGGTTCAAGTATGAAGCTATTCTTGGGAGAGTTAGAAGCGATTCGATGGCATATATTCATTGTTTCCATTCAAACTAAACATTCTTGGAACATGTTTTGATTCAAACAACATTGAGATCAATCATTTGTTATTCTAAAACAAAGGAAGAATATATTACACGAAAAAGAACCTAGAATAACTCGATTGATTGGGCAAAGAGTTGATACTGGTTCGAAGTTCCAAGCTGCATATTTCCAATTCTCCAAAAGCCCCAACTACCTCTTCCAGTAATTCAAATCAAGACCCCCTTAGAAAAGATTTCAATAACCAAAGAAACAACTTCAAGAACCCAAAAACTCCCAAAAAATTGAATGCAAGATTAGTTTCTAGAAAAATAACCAAAAATCCCCTCTCTCAGCTATCCCTAACTAATTTATTTACTCTTCTTTATTGCCCGTTACTCCATGCACTCTAGACATTAATTATTTTATTTAATTTTCTTTTATCATTTTCCATACTTTAATATTTGCACACAAAAGATCAAACAATTAAAATATTTAGTTTATTAATTTAATCTATCTTTCATATAATTTGTTTGCACAATCTCATAGTTTAATATATTTATTTAAATTTTCATTATGAACCATAAATTTTAATTTATTTAAATCAAATAAGTCCTTAATAATATTTTATATAAAAATAATAATCAGTCAAGGCAAGTAATCAAGCAAATACTTGAATAAAATAGAGATATCAACTTGATGCAGGCCTCTTGTGAAATGGTAGCCACAATGACCTTAGCTGAGAGGGCATACATCTTCCCCCCTAAGATTCGACTTACTCTTGGAAGTCGCAAGATTAAAACAATATACAAAAATACAAGAACATCAATTATCAAGCAAATCAAATGTCAAACAATTACCTGACCACCAACCCAAGTAAAAGCAGAACTTCAAACGACGTGGATTGACTACAGAATTGATAGAGTATCAACCCAGATACTCATCCTCTTCGAGGATGATGTCTAGGGTAGGGGATCTTATGTTATCTCCAAATAAACTATTCCATTGGGTTTAAGGCATGCTCAGACCTGCTAATTCAGGTGGAGTCGATGCCTGATACCTGCAACCTGCAACAAACCACACAGTCGAACATGTACATAGACAAACAATCAAACACACCATGAAGGGAAAATCTCAACGTAGCAGGGAACTCGCAAGCAAGAGATGCGACACTGTTTCCCTTCACCAAAATACATCAATGCACAATAATTAGATACCAAATCATGATAAGAACATACATCCAACAATCACATAATACTCATATCAATAATAACCCATATAATCAATTAAATTGATCTACTAAGCATGGTATAAATATAAACATCAAAGATAAAAGTTCCATCAAGTATCATCTTAACTGAGCATCAAGGTATCATAATATTTATTCTAGCATGATGAATACCAGTTTAATAAAAACTATGTGATAGACACTATACTATCTCTTGAGTTGCATAATTCCTACAGGCTCCCAAGTCAGTTATATGTCCACTACCTATAGTCTCCACATCCACATCCTGACGCTCCACCTGGTGGTTATCACCCATTGAATTCACTCTACGGGACCTACCTGCATCATCCCTTGTTGGCTCTGTGGCTTCCGACCTCTGACTGAATTTAGGTATGCTCCTCTGAGGACATCATTTAGCTATGTGGCCCTACTAGCCACAAGAGAAACATCCTGTACCTCTGCCACTTCCTCTGCCTCATTATGGTGCACTGAGCTGTCAGAGTCTACCTCTACTAGCTACACTCCATATTCCTCGAGTTGACTGGTCAAGACAATGAAGCCGGGCTCACAACCAACTCTAGATTCTCCTAGACGAAAAAAAACCACCAATCCAAACACCAATCATCCAAGTCTCATCCTCCAAACCACCATTAAGACTATGGAAGGTAGAAGAATGTTCCCTCAAGAGATCCATCATAAGTCCTGCTACAGCTGAAACATTTCTCCTCCTAGGAGACCTTCCTATTTCCCTAACCATCTCTTGATTATCCTCCTGCCTGGGGCCTAGCCTGACAAGAATCTCCTCAAGCAAGGGACGTAACTGAGGGCCCAAGTGTTCCCCACAATCATTCTTGTGGGAACTCAGAGAAGGGGTGTTTTTATGATTAACCCCATGACCACCTCCTCTATCATGACCCCTATCATGACCATGACCTCTAGGCATCATCCTACACAACACCATTGAAGGACAAGTCTAGATATTAGGCGAGAACAACAAAAGGGAAGGAAGCTAAAGCTCAAGAATTCTAAACACTATATTCATGGTTTCACATGCATTATCCACCTATGCACACAAATTCACATCACCAAAAACACATCACAAGGCTACACAAGGGTCTATAATGCATCCCTGATAGGTAGGATATTAATGCATTGTGCACTACACCGAGGGTCCTATCCTTTCCACTGGTTTTCTGCACCATTAGACAACACCACCTATGGAAAAATCTCGGATTACTAGCAAGGATGACCAAAAAGGGAAACATAAACTTAAGTGTACAACCAACTACGTCAACATAATGGGCTCATGTGTACCCATAGTGCCCAGTGTATGAACCTAGGCTCTGATACCATGAGTAATGCCCCACCACGAAACCCTAGAGGACAACACACTATAACACCAAAAAGAGGAATAATTTTTTTAAAAGTACAATGTACATATGATTTCAAATGAAACGTTATCGTAAATTCTAACCTAAGTTCTCTAAGGTCCATGACTAAGCTACTAAATTCCCATCAACTAAACAAGCAAGAACTGAAAGTCATTACATTTAATAAAATTCCATCTACAATATGAAAATACATTTAATCATCACTTTTACAAGAACAACTAATATGAAATAACCATTATATGATCAATAGATATCATTTAGAATCAATCCGATTAATTAACATATATAATAACATCTTTTACATTGTCCATTGCATAAGAAAGTTCAACAATCATTTACATTATTACGTCGTTACATTTGAGCATCAATGTCTCCTCGTATACATGTGAGGAGAGTAAATCAAAAGTATGGTATGTGATATGATGGATTTCTAGTACAATGCAAGTACATGAAATATAATCTAGAAGAATTGGAACAAGTGTAGAAGTATTCAAATCTAGGAGTAATCACCACGAACACGAATAAAGTGAGGGAACCTAATGGAGTACAGAGCACATTCCACCCGACCATGTGGAACCCTAAGGTCCACCCCCCATGCTAGGATATAGCATTAAGGTCCCACCACAAACAGTCAAGAGACAAAAGATGACTTGAGGGTTAACATGACTCTAATATACAAGTACAGTACAACACTTGACAGTAACACCACTTCTAGAGGCACAAAACATCGAAGGAAACAAGAGGCAAAGGAATACTAGGTTGTCGTAAGAGGAGTGTCATCACATGGTTTGCTATGGGTTACCCTAGCATAACCTTCCTATGCTACCAAACCCCCATTCTGGGTTACCTTGTCCACCTCTACTAGCCGTCGGACCCCCATACAAACTCATGCGGGATCAACATAGCTTCCAGTCGAACTAGGTAGTTGATCTTGCCATTCCAAGCCTTCCCACTCATCTCAAGCCTAAAGAAGCATCTAAGCCATGAGTGAGGCGTTATCTTGATTAATGTGAACTACCCAACCCCCTAATTTATTTTAGGTTATCACTGATTAAGAAACTCTCAATGAGTTACCCTGGACCTGCCACTTTGTGCGCTAGACCCCCATTTAGAGCCACTCCCCCTACTAACAACTAGGAAACCCAAAGAAATAAAAATAGAAAATCCAACTTGCACAATCACAAGATCACATTAACATATTCAACAAGGCAAGGAAAGACCCTTCCTGCACACAAGTACCAACCACATTAGTAAATATATCGTGCAAGGCTAATGACCATCATATACTCCTTAGTAAAAAACAATCATCTCAAAGAATTATCAAAGAATTCCATCAAGAAGACAATTCCCCTTAGCCTCTGGAAGACTCCTAATATACCCTTCACAAAATGACTTAAACATTGAACAAAAACCCACAATTCATTCCCAAACAACAATCATTCACTTGCTTCACAAAAACAATTCAAACAATAATAACACATGGAATCTAGAATGGGTCCCCAAGGTAATCATCTCACATTTACTATTTAATCATCTAAATGAATCATAATATTTTCTATATAGACTAGCTTCCATTTATTCAAAAACTCAATTATATTAATATTCTATTCTTAATTTTTTCCTTGCTTAATTTATTTATATGCAAGTATATAAAGCAGCCATTCTTCTTTCCTTCAAAGAAATACCCTACATCTACGAACACACATATACACACATATACACACATATATATATACATATATATATATGTGTGTGTGTGAGTGTGTGTGTGTATGTATATGTATAAATATGTTTACTTAATTGTTTTAAGAGTGCAGTTGACAGAACATTAATATATATATATATATATATATATGTGTGTGTGTGTGAATTATTTAAGCAAATTGATCGATGTGAATTACATGAACAACTGATCAATGCATGTAGATGAGTATAGAGAATATAGTGACAACATGCATTTAATATGCATTACAATCAAACATAAATATATGCATCTTAAGTATTTTGACACTACACCTTAAAAAATGTTTAAATGCCGATCTAGTTTGTTACAGCGAGTTGAAACAAGGCCATGGCGCGCAATAAGTGGTAAGAGTATACAAACAAGGGATGCCAATCAAGAATTCAGACCATTGATATACAAAACAAAGCAACATGAATGACAATTCACATGGTGTCGACGCCAAGATGGAACAACAACATGCATGCCGACTGGAATAGGATAAAATGAAATACATTCACAATAGTTTCCAATGAAAAAGGCAAGTAACTGACGTATTGAACGAGCAAAGCCTTCAACCCAAATCGAATCTTACAAAAAATACTTAATACAGGGACATTGCATGCAATTGAGTTTAAGAGCATAGCGATTATATGCATTTTAATATGATTTTCCCTCTCATATATATATATGGATTATAATACCACACAACAATACTTATCCAAATACTGAAAAAATCTATTCACAACGAATTAAGAAAAAGACCATGGCGTGATTTAGGCCCTAGAAATATACAAGAGGAGAATGCCATGTAAACAATAGATCCTTGATAATCAAATATAAAGCAACCAAATGATACTCTTGGAGTTGTCAACCATAAAATATATCAATTAATCCTAAAATGCAGCCGATACCAACCTCCAAGTTCACATAACATTAAATTTACAAAATAGAGCTTAACTCTAACATTCGTCATTCTCTAACTGGGGTTAACTCAAGAATTCCATGCCTGCCAATGAATTCTATAGAAGGATCAAAAGACAAGTCTGTTGGGTGCACCATGAAGTGGCGTAGGTATTTCAAATGGTTACATTAAAATGAGGTGATGTCTCACCACAAAGGTCGACTATATAAAACCACAAATAACCCTATATTTAAAATCTCTCAAGCAATACCATAAACGTCTGAAACTCAAATTAATTCATTGTTTGGGAGAGGCGATAAAGAAGAATATGGTCTCAGTTAAAGAAAACTTCATAATAGTTTAGAAAAATAGAAACAACTTGAGTAATGTGACAACCATGGCCCAAACAAGGTCGAACAACTTAAGAAAACAAATTTTAGCATGGGGAACAATTGTTTGCTGCCAAGGGAAGAATTTACAAAAACAAGATCAACTGAAATACTATGTGGAATACAAAGATTATAGGTTAAGTATGAAGCTATTACTGGGAGAGTTAAACGATTCCCGATAATGCATATATTCATTGTTTCTATTCAAACTCAATAATTGTAGACATGTTTTGATTCAAACAAAATTCAAGATCAATCATTTATTCTAAAACAAAGAAGAAGATTGCACAAGAAAAGAACCTAGAATAGCTCGATTGATTGGGCAAAGAGTTGATACCGGTTCAAAATTCCAAGTTGCAGATTTCCAATTCTCCAAAAGCCCCAACCACCTCTTCTAGTAATTCAAATCAAGAACCCCCTACAAAATATTTCAATAACTAGAGAAACAACTCCAAGAACCCGAAAACTCTTGAAAAATTGAATGCACGATTAGTTTCTAGAAAAATAACCAAAAATCCCCTCTCTTAGCTATCCCTAACTAATTTATTTACTCTTCTTTATTGCCCATTACTCCCTGCACTCTAGAAATTAATTATTTTATTTAATTTTCTTTTATCATTTTCCATACTGTAATATTTGCACACAAAAGATCAAACAATTAAAATATTTAGTTTATTAATTTAATCTTTCATATAATTTGTTTGCACAATCTCATAGTTTAATATATTTATTTAAATATTTCATTATTAACCATAAATCTATATAAAAATAATAATTAGTCAAGGCACTAATCAAGCAAATAACTCGAATAAATAGAATATCAAATAGTACCTGACCTCTCGTGAAATGAAAAACAACACAATGACAACACTGATGGAGGGGCACTGCAGATTGGAAGTTTTGTTGATGTTTTTGGATGTAAATTTTCTCTTGTGGAGTTCTCAATGTTGTAGTATGTATTGGTATAATCATTTCTCCCTTCTCTTTTTTGGTTGAGGAGGATGATGGAATTATAGAGTTGGGATAATAGAAATGAAGGGTTGAGATTCATTTGAAATGATTGGTTAAGATTGAACGAGAGTGTTTTTAAATTTTAATTTGGGAGGAAAGTGGAAATAAATACATATAGTTGGTAAATTGAGGGATAATATTTATTTGATTATGTTAATGATCAAGATTCAAATTCACTTTGAGTTTTGAAAGATGATTGTTAGGTATGAATGGATCTTTATTTGGTTGATTAAAGTGGCAGACAATATTGAAGATTAATTTGATTTAGGATTGATGATGTGGATTAGAATTATTATATAAATGGATGGTATTTGGTGATAGATAGTTAGGATTAATTTAATTAATTGGATTTCAAATATTTAAAATTTATTTCATTTAAGAGTGTAGGAATTCTAAATTAAAATAAATAGATG
>VDFB02271358.1:315196761-315231503 GCA_007258455.2 Sequoia sempervirens | reverse complement strand
GGTTTCATAGTTAGAAATTCTAAAATGAATTCTGAAAGTGAGTTTTTGTGGCTTGATGACAATGTTAACAACTTTTGCAATTTTGACAACTTTTACAATTTTTCTCCATTGATAGATCTTCAATCCTTCTTCAACCTAAGATATGCAAAACACACAAGAGGGAACAATTTCCTTTTTTGGTGAATGGGGGCTTACCTTGGTGAAGCCCCATTTTGGTAATTAAACCTTGAAATTAAACAATGAAACATGAAAAGAATGATGAATGAACAATTGCTATGTTGCAACTCACCAAACCCTTGATTTGAAACCATTGAAGGAATGAAACTTAGTACATCTCTTCAAGGTATTGATCTTGCATGAAATTTCTTGATTGGATGATGTGAGGGTCAATGCAAGATCATGGGGGTCCAAACTAGGCCCCTAAGTGGTAATGAAAATTCAGAAAAATAGAGTTAGGCAACTTGACATAAAAATTTGAATAGGTTATTAATATAATTTGAAAAATATTTAAGAACAAAATTTATAGCAAATTGAATGTAATTCTAGGGCTACTGTCATCCCTTGGAAAAAAGCAAACATGCCTTGGTGAAAATCTCTAAAATCTCCAAATGTAGTAGCACCCAAATGTTTAGGAAAAAAGATAAGAAGCAGTGTGCATACCTAATCAATCCCAAGTACAAGAAAACAATAATATTTTTTCCTGAGACTTTCAATATATGTAGAGGACACATGCCCGGATGTGCCACATTTTTTTTGTAATTTTTTTGCATGTAAATAATTAGTTATGATTTTTTTATTAGAATATTTCAAAATTATTAAAACGTGTTTGTCTGACCAACATAACTTGGTCAAAAAATTATGAAATTCAATTTTTTAATCCTATAGTATGTGAAGCATAGAATGTGACACATCTTTTAGATTTAAAAAATGTGAAATAGTTTGAAAATTATAAAAAAAATTCAATCAGCCTATGAATTAGGACTTTAGTCGTAATGTATGCAAGAAATCAATAATAATTACCTATTAAATTCAAAATAAGGCATAACTTATATTGGTGGAAAGCTGATTTTTTTTCAATAAACCCTTCTTGTTACATTGAATTTGGATAATTTTTTTTTTCCAACCACAAGGGAAAACTTCAAAAAACTAAGAAAAAATTGTAAACATGTTTTTTTCAGTTGACTTTCCAAGTTTAGCAATCCTGAACCAAAGCCCGAGCCAAATCCTGAGCCTACTGATTTTTTCAAGAAAAAAAGGATATTCGTTACCTATATTATTTATATTACATAATATATAATATATCAATATATACTAATATATTATATATTATGTGTTATATATTATATTATATTATATATATTATATTATTACATTATATATTATTATATATTATGTTATATGTTATATACTATATACTATGTATATATTTTATATAGTATATTATACATTATATACTATATATAGTATATATTAAATATTAAATATTCAATATTCAATATTATATTAATATTATGTAATATATATTATATATATTATATAATATATTTAATACATAGTATATATTATATACTACATTATAATATATATAGTGAGATAGAGAGAGGGGTTTTGAGAGAGAGAGAGAGAGACCCGAGAGGGAGATGTAGAGTGAGAGTACTGAGAGAGAAAGAGAGAGAAAGGTGAAAAAAGAGTTTAGTTAGGGTGGGAGGGAGAGATGAGAGAGAGAGAGAGACCTGAGAGAGAGAGAGGCCTAAGAGGGAGATGGAGAGTGAGAGAGACCTAAGAGAGGTAGCGAGAGACCCAAGAGAGAGAGAGAGAAGGTGGGAGGGATAGAGGGAGGGAGAGAGGGAGAGAGATAATTGAGAGGGAGAGAGGGAGAGAGAGATAGAGGGAGGGAGAGAGAGAGAAAGACCTAAGAGGGAGATGGAGAGTGAGAGAGACCTGAGAGAAAGAGAGAGGGAGTGGGAGAAACTTAAGAGAGGGAGGGAGTGTGAGAGACCTAAGAGAGAGAGATGGGGGGAGAGAGAGTTATCTAGTTAGGATAGGAGGGAGAGACCTTATAGAGATAGAGAGATAGGGAGTGGGAGAGACCTAAGAGAGAGAGGGAGGGGGAAGGACTTGAGAGAGAGGGAGTGCGAGAATCCTCTGAGAGAGAGGGAGTGGGAGATACCTGAGAGAGAGAGGAGTGGGAAAGACCTTAGAGAGAGAGAGAGAGAGAGAGAGAGAGAGAGAGAGAGAGAGAGAGAGAGAGAGAGAGGAGTGGGAGAGACCAAAGAGAGAGGCATAAGAGGGAGATGGAGAGTGAGAGAGACTTGAGAGAGGGAGCGAGAGACCCAAGAGAGAGAGAGGGTGGGAGGGATAGAGGAAGGGAGGGAGAGAGAGACTTGAGAGGGAGAGAGGGAGAGAAAGAGATAGAGGGAGGGAGAGAGAGAGAGAGACTCGAGAGGGAGATGGAGAGTGAGAGGGGATATGCATTTGGGAGGTCAGGATTTTGATAACAAAATGCTTAATTACCATGTTCAAAAGTTCAATACAAAATACAAGTTGGATATCGGTAGTAGTGCCAGAGAGGGAGAGAGTATAATATATATATAATATATAATATATTATTTATATATTATATAGTATAAAATACATATTATATAATATATAATATATAGTATATATATTAAATATACTATATATAATATATTATATAATATATATCATAATATATAATATATAATACATTTATTATATATTAATAATACATAATATTGGTTTTATATATTATTTGGTTTATAAAAATTGGAAGAAAACAAATATCTATTAATTATTGTATAAGATTTGAAGCTTCCCATATGAATACATATTAATATATAATATAATTTATATACTACATAATATATAATATATACAATATATAGTATATATTATATATATTATACTATATATTTGTAATGCCCTGCCAGGGAACCCAAAGTACAACACAAAATAACTAAATAACTAAATAATTTTTTTTAAAAAAATCATTTGATTTAAACTTAAGAACATAAGGACATAAACACATATGTTCTCAGGGTTCCATGACAACATTATTTAACAAATACAAGTAAACATCACATTACTGAACCACGATACAAAAAACATAACGATAAACTATATTCCAAATGAATGATACAATTACAAATCATGATGGAATCAAGTTACATTCAAAATACATCAAGCGAGATCATGATACATCTCGTAACATCAAAATCATAATACAATAAAGCCTCATATAACTATCAAGATAGTATACAATATGAATGATGATCATGTACAATCATCCATCTCATTCACGAGCATGCTCAGCGTCCAACTCCATGAACAAAGAGAATCCAAGAACTTGTCAAGAACAATCTTGTCTCAAGCTGCATAACCTACAAGGGAACCCAATGGAGGAAAAATCACGTTCCTCCCAACCACGTGGTACCCCAAGGTCCACTCCCTCCGTGCTAGGAGATAATGCCAGGTCCACTAAGGTAATAAACAAAAAGACATAACATAACATCACATGGATGACAATCACATCACGACATAACGACATAATGAAATCAAACCATAGTAGTCACAAAATATGCTTCTAGAGATGACAACAATACAATAGTTAACTCTACACAAGAGACTATAAACATGCTTCAGGAAAGAGTGTCATCACACAGTTGTTCTAGGTTACCCTGGTGAATCTTCCTAGACTACCAACCCTCATCCAGAGTTACCTTGGCAGTCTCTACCGATTCTCGGCCCCTAAACAAACTCACGTGGAGTCGAATTACCTTTTAGGAAGACAAGGTAGATGACCAATCCATTCTAGGCCTTCTCAACCTACCCTTAATGTATACAAGCACTAAGGCACTAGGTGAGGCATTTAAATTATCTTATTCATATTATGATTATCACCCAACCCCGTGTACATTAAATTAGGTTTTCACTGGATTAACTACTTTCAGTAGGTTACCTTGGTAACATCTTAGGGTTCCAACCCCTAACGAAAGCCACTCTTCCTATAAGAAAAAAACAAGATCTCACAATATATAGGATAGCCAACATGCACAAATCAGAATAGGGTATGATCACATTTTATCCATGACATAAAACATCATACTCTCATTCACCACATAGGAAACATAAACAACGTGCATGTCCTGACTTAAACAAATCCTATACAAGAATTGTGATAATTAACTCAAACAATTCTTTAAAGAACATACAAGTCTAAGGAAGACACAAGTTCTAAATACTTAACATTCCTTCACATTTAAAATTTTTCCAATATATATTCCCCATTCACTTCAAGATATTTAAACAACATATTCAAGAGTCATTTATTTCATACCGATTTTAGACTTAGCTATTACAAATCGAATAATTATTATAATGGTAATTCAAAACTACAATTATAATTATAATCGATCATAGCTAAAATATTATCTTCTAAGTATGCACATGCATATATCCTTTAAATAGAAAACTCCACTCAGTTGATTACCATTTAAATACTTCCAAATTCTAATAAAAGAAATTAATATAAATAATGATTTCAATTAACTTCATACACAATATGAATTTAGAAACAAAAATAGATATTTTCGTTATCATTTAAATCAAATGACAATTAATAATGAATGAACTATTACTAAACCAGAGAATTAACAAAGCATTAAACATGTAAAGATTACAATAAACTCAATAGATTTAAAATATCAATGATTTATAATATTTATTGCGAAACTCAATTATTTGCAATATTGACTCCTACAGAAGGAACAAACTAACAAAAAAATTATTCCTAACTTAATTGCATGGCATAACTAACACTGTGGTTAAACATTTTCACTGGAAGTTACAAATTACTCGGGAAATCTTGGCACACAACAACAAACACCAAGTTTATTGAATGATCACAACAGAAACAACAAACAGGAAAAATGCAAAATTACGGATAGAGATAAAGAAATAAACAAAGGTAAGATAAATGTGTGACTTAATAGGTAGTTGAAGGCGCATGTGATGTCACTATCACCTCTTCTCAAAGGTGTGAGACAAAAGATTCAACCTCAGATTTAAATAATAACATTTGATAACTAATTTAATGAAAATTTAGACACATATATATTATGATTTCTATAAACCAAATATTATCGCTATTGATCATGGAGTTAACTAGATTCCAGGTCATCGAATTCCTTAGCTTGATTACTCCAAGATTTCAATTTGCTAAATGAACAGACCAAGACAAATCTATAAATTGATAAGCAGAGGATGATTTAAGAGATCAAAGTTGAAGACTCAGGTAATGTATTAGTTTACAAAATAATAATTACCACAAAAAATGGCAAACACGTAGATCCAATCAGGGAAGTACGCCATGCTAAGGGATTTTTTTTTCTATTATGATCAAGTGCTTCAGCTATGACAGGTTGACAATGGAATCAAGAAGATTATTTAAACCTCTACAACATTCTATTTTCAAGTGTTGCAACTGCGATAGATGCCAATAGAGTCAGGGAGGTGTTCTAAACCTCTACAACCTTCTATGTTCAAGTGATGCAACAGTGAAAAGTTGCTAATGGAATCAAGGAGGTTAATTAAACCCTAACAATGTTTTAGTTTCTAATACTACAACAAAAAGAGAGATAATAAAACAAAGGGAGATCAAAAAATTGACTGAGGAGAAAGCGCTGGAAACCCAAATCGAATATACAAGCAAAGGGCTAAGGTAACTTCAATTTAAAACAAGTTCGATTCCTCCTTAAGACAAGCGGTTTACAAATCTAAAGCATTCAACAAATATGAAGTAAGATCTGTATTCCTGGCTGGAAGTTAACGATGAAAGGAGAGGGGGCGGTGGTAAAAACTATAAAGGATTTCCATTACAAGGAAATTAATGTCAGCTCAATATTGTTGTCTAAGGAATCACTAGAAACACTAAACAAACTCTTTAGAAAAAATACTGAAGACATACAGCCGAGCATGCAAAATAAATAATTACTATATTTAGCCAAAGAAATAGGCAACCAAAACAGTGAAGACATTTCTATGTTTTCTAACACGAATATATTTGTAGATTTTATCAAAAACCATTTTAAACATGAAGAGCGTTTCTAGATAAATTCTTCTACTAAATTGCATATTTGACTGGGTAAATCTTTCCAGAGCAAACAAAATACAAACATTATGTTTTTAGAAATTTTACTCTAGAATTCGCAAAGCAAAAGAAGAAAACCTTGTTTATAATCCTGAATCCAATCGAAGATAGAAGCCAAATACAGTAAACTTGCAGAACTTTATTTTCCAAAAGAATCAATTCCCTCAAAAATCACTGCCTTCAAAACTTTAAACCAGAAAATATAGAGAAGAAGCTTTCCCAAAAACTGCCATGAAAGTTTTTCTTCCCAGCCATTCCAAAAAAAATCAATTTCCCGTGAATGAAATTGCACACCAAAAGCTTTTATACCAATCCAATTAGCTAATGATTGCCAAACTTAACTCAAAGTCATCATGTAATTCCAAATGATCATTCATTTCAAACTAAATAAACACTCAAGATAACATCTCTGACTTAAAGTCAAGTTTTGAGATATTTTCACATCTTCAGTTGAAACAACAATTCAATGTTATCTACTTTTTCAAACATTTTAAACTTGCACAATAAATAAATAAATGATGTTTAATTAATTTAATTAATCAAACCCTTTTAAAAACAACATTACAATTTCAATTATTAAATATCTAAACACCAATATTTTAACTTAACATTTCAACATTATCAATTAAATCAGTGACTAATCAATAAACCATTAAACTAACCAATCAGTGAATTTCCAACATGATGAAGACAAGAATGACATGATGGAAACAAATGGAAAAACAAAAATGATGGGTGACAAACAAATACTCGTTCAATGAAGAACGACGGCTAACAACGAACCTGACACTATCTCCGAAACAACATATTTCCATTAGGTTAGGGTATGCTCATACCTGACAAAGCAAGTGGAGCTGATACCCGGTACCTGCAAACTGCATCTGACAACACTGTTAAACATATCAACATAAATCAACAATCACACCGTGAAAGATAGTTGCAGCATAGTAGGGTACTCACGAGTGAGTTATGCTACACTGTCTCCTTCACCAAGACCAACATACAGTACCGCATCATCATAAATACACTAAAACAACTATCAACAGATCAGTCACATGTGAAACAAAGTGCAGCAACTGGAGGGGCACTACAATATTATATATAATTATATTATAATATATAATGTATAATATATAGTATATATATTAAATATATTATGATATATTAATATATATATATATATATATATAACACATTTATTATATATTATAAATACATAATAATTGTTTTATGTATTATTCAGTTCGTAAAAATCTAATTGAAATGGATATCCATCTATAATGGATATCCGTTATTTATTGTATAAGATTTGAAGCTTCCCCTATGCATACATATTAATATATAATATATACCTTAATAATAATAATATAAGTATACAATATATATATTAATATAAATATATAATGTATTAATTTAATATATTAATATATAATAAATATATATAATATATCAATTTAATATATTAATAAATAATAAATATATTATAGAGGGGTTTGGGAGGGATACAGGGAGGTAGAGACCAAAGAGAGAGAGAATGAGAAATACTTAAGAGGGAGATGGAGAGTGAGAGAGACCAGAGAGAGAGTGGGCGAGACTTAAGAGAAAGAGGGAGAGAGGGACTGGGAGAGACCTGAGAGAGAGAGAGACCTAAGAGGGAGAGAGACTTAAGAGGGAGAGAGACTTCAGAGGGGGAGAGAGAGAGAAAGACCTGTGTGTGTGTGAGAGAGAGAGAGAGAGGTAGTGGGAGGGACCTGGGAGAGGGAGAGTGGGAGAGAGAGAGAGACTTGAGAGGGAGATGGAGAGTGTGAGAAAGTAAGATAGAGGGAGAGAGGGAGATGGATAGTGAGAGAGAGGAGAGTAAGAGAGAGAGAGAGGGAGTGGGAGGGACCTAAGAGAGAGAGAGAGAGAGAGAGAGAGAGAGAGATGGGGAGTATGAGAGAGATTATAAATATATAATATATTAATATATAATAAATATATATCATAATATATAATATATTTAATATATAATATAAAATATGTCATAATATAATATATTAATAATATTATTCTATTAATAATTCATAAAACATTTCATGAAGTTTAGTTTTTTAAAAACTAAAGGAAACAGATATCCATTTATAATGGATATCTGCTATATCCTTTTCATTTTTTAAAGGTTTTGAATTGCGTAAAACATAATGGATATCCATTACAAATGGATATCTATTTAGTGAATTATGTAAAAACCAAAAAGGGGACCGTTTTGAGCACTCCAACAGTCCCCACATTCTTTTTGTCGCTGAAATCTCATGATTTTTGTTTGTATTTGAATTTTTTTAGCTTTTGGGAGATTCTTTTACACATTTTTAACCTTCACAATCATTTGTGTGCTCTTTTTTGTTTGTGCAATGGGGAACAATAGTCACCGTAAGAGAAAAGAAAAGAGAAAACTAACAACAGATCAAATTGACTCATATAGAGAAAAAGATAGAGAAAGTCATAAGAAAAGAAGACAAGGTATGTCAAATACTCAAGTTGAGGCTTCTTCTCCACCGTTAAATGTTAATTCAAGTGAAGATGAAATAGAATTTGAAAATATTGAACATCATATTGAAATTGAAAATGAAAATATTGAAACTAAAAATGTTGAAATTGAAAATGAAAATGTTAACAACATTGAAAATGAAAATGTTGGAATTGATATAGAAGATGTTGAAATTGATATTGAAAATGAAAATTCTAATAACATTGAAAATGAAAATGTTAATAATATTGAAAATGTTGGAAAATGAAAATGTTGGAATTGTTATTGAAAATATTGATAGCATTGAAAATATTGAAAATGAAAATGTTGATAACATTGAAAATGTTAAAAATGAACCTTGTGTATCACCTAATTATATGAGAACCCCTAAATGGTTACTTGAAATAGATGAGAACATAATAGATAATCTTGATGGAAATGGGTCATCATGAACGGTTTGGTTGTGGGCTACCAATATGTTTAATCAATACTTTTATGATAAGACAATACTAAACAATGTCAACTTTTTGTGCAATTGCTAAAGTATTATAAAATGAGACCATTATTAAGAAAATTGAATATTTTTGTCACAAAAAAAGTTAGAAAAAAATAGTATTATTGGAAAAAATATTTTTAATTCTGTAACTTCTATTGGAAAGACTAGTAAGGAAAAAGATAAAAGAGTTGCTTGTAGAGTGATCTCAACCTCGCTAGTAAGCCATCATTTGAGAAATGCTTATTTAATGAGACAAACTTGTATTGATTTAAATCTAAATCATAAAACATTGAAAAGAACACTCTCAAGAAGAGGAAGACTCGATAGTCCTTTTCAAAATGATACATGGGATTTTAGTGGGAGGCTTCCACATGTTGATAAGAAGCTAAATGATAATGTAAAGATGAAAATTGAACAATTTTGGAGATCTCACTCTAGAGTATCATCGAATGTGAAGGATGTTTCAAAATTAATAATTGGTAATTGAGATAACACATCACATCCTCAACATTTCTTGGAATGTAGCCAAACAATATTGTACAAACAATTTTGTGAAGCACATCCAAATTTTCAAATCTCACAAAGGGATTTTGAGTCTTGCAAGCCATTTTATTGTGTACATATTAATATTCGTAATACATGTTGTAAATACCACGTTGAGTTTTCAATGTATCATGAATTATTATGCTATATTTGTTCTACTATGCATACTAATGAAATGTTGCAGGAGTGTCATGTAATACAACTTCCCAAGTCATCCAAGGACTTGTTACATTCATTTTTATGTGTTAGAGGTGATGGTTGGTTATTTTATAGAAATGATTGTTTAAATGAAACATGTTTGCAATGTGGTGGTTTATCAAAGTTTGTAACATGTTTTCATGAGGGTAGCGAACATGACTTTGCTAACAAGATTATTGAGAAAAAAAGGTTTGAGACAATCAAATACACATTGAAGAGTGGAGGTGAAGTAACTAGATGCGAGTTGGTTACAAGAGAGGTAAGTATTGCTGATTTTATTTTTGATTTTAAGAAAAATATTTTCTACAAGTATGCAAGGTATAGCCATAGGTCCTAGTGGTTGGATCAAATATTCAAGATGTGTAAGGACTCTTTCCTGATTGGAACTATTATATCTATGGTTGATTTTGCTGAAAATTACACATTGCAACCACAAAATGAGGTACAATCACACTATTACAATTCTATATTCAAATTTCTATTTTTGTCCACATAACATATAGACATGCCCTTGATAGTACATAAGAGGACATGAAGATAATTAGGGAAAACCATTTTTACATGAGTGATGATAGATCTCATTCATCTGAGTTTGTGCAACATTGTTTTGAAATCTTTTTTGAGTTCTTGCAGGAAAAAGGTATTGCAATGGGTTGAAATATCATTTGGTTAGATAACTACATAGGGAAATTCAAGAATGCTCGTATATTTTATTGGTTGAGAAAAATGCATGTAGAGAGTGGTGTACCACATATTTGGAGCTTTCTTGAAGCTGGGCATGTAAAAGGTGAGCCTGATGGTGCAGGTGCATGTGTGAAGAGAGCTCTGGTTAAGGAACAAATGAAGATTAGAGGTGGTGCAACATTCAGTAATGCACATTCTATTGTTGATTGGTGTATTTATGCATTATCATGAGGAGGGACACTTGATTCATAAGTGTGCATGTTCCTTTGGTTGGTTGAGGAGGGCACGTGCCTACTTTGTTGCAATTTAGATTATGAGTGCAAGTACTGAAGTGGTTGGCAATCAGTGTGGATTACAGTTTCTTTCCCCATTAAATAGTGTTTCCATTTTTTAACACTCTGAACTAATGCATAAAGTTCCTTATCATAAGTAGGATAGTTAATTATTGCACCTGAAAAGGTTTTAGAGTGATAGCAGATTGGTTTACCTCCTTGCATCAGCATTGCTCCCATGGAAAATCCACTTGCATCTGTCTTGATCTCAAATAGTTGGTGTAAATTTGGTAAAGCCAAAATTGGTGTTGTGCTCGACTTTTCCTTCAAAGTGTTGAAGGCCTTCTATTGTGGACCTCCCCACTAAAAAGTTTTCTTCGTACTGGTCAATGTGTGCAATGGTGATGCAATGTAGAAGTTTGCAATGAACTTTCTCCAGTATTGAACTGCACCTAAGAAACTTCTGACTTCAATGACTGTACTTGGCTTAGGCCATTTTACAATAACTTTGACCTTCACAAGGTCTACTTTCAATTGAACAACACCTACAACATAGCCTAATTACACTAAGGATGTCTTAGCAAATTCACATTTCGACATCTTTACAAAGAGTTTTTCTTTTCTCAATGCATCAAAAAAATTCTTTACATGACTTACATGATCTTCCCAAGTTCGACTAAATACAAGAATATTGTCTAAATAGACTATGACAAAATCATCAATAAAAGGATGAAATACATCATTCATGACTCTCATAAATGTAGTTGGTGCATTTCAAATCCCAAAGGGCATGACCAACCACTCGAATAGTCCCTATTTTCTCTTACATGCAGTTTTCCAAATGTCATCTTCTACAATTCTTATTTGATGATATCCACTATGCAAGTCTAACTTAGAGAAATAAACTGCATGTTTTAATTGATCAAGTAAATCATCAATTTGGGGAAGAGGATACATGTTCTTTACCATTATCTTGTTCAGGGCTCGATAGTTGATGCACATTCTCCAAGACCCATCATTCTTTGGAACCAACACAATTGGAGAACCACAAGGAGATGTACTAGGATGGATGAATCCTTTTTCCACCAACTCCTGAACTTGCTTTTTTATTTCCTCATTCTACAAAACTGAAAAATGGTACATGCCAATGTTTGGAAGAGGCACATCTTGCTACAACTAGATTTCATGTTATATCTCTCTCTTAGGTGGCAACCCCTTTGGTTCCTGAAATAAGTCATCATAAGCATAAACTATTTTGACCATCTCAGTTTTACGCTTTGGATCACACCCATTAAATGCTTCATCTTTTTCATCCTCTTTTGGTTTTACAAGCATTAATACAAAGTCCTTACCAAAATTGACCAATCTTTTCATCTGACTAGCATTAACTAGTGCAAGATTAGTGTTAACTTTGTGTGCACGTACAATGTATTCTATCCCATCCTTAAAGAGATGATACTTATTCTCCCCCTATAAAATATTACTTTTCTATCATACAAAAAGGAATCCCTAACACAAGCCCACAAATATCCAAAGGAATAACATCTACCTCTACCTCATCAACAAAGTTTGCAGTGATAGAAAATTTCAATTTACACTGTTTTGTTACCTACAATTGAGCATCACTGCAAACCCATCCAAGTGGATATGGCTTCGAATGAGGTGTTGTAGTTAAATTAATTTTCTTTACCACCTCTTCAGATATTAAGTTGACTTGATAACCCATATCAAATAGTGTGTCAATCTTAGTGTGCTTAGTTACAACTCAAATATGAAACAATTCATTCTGTTGTTTATAAACTTTAGGAGTAGATACTTTACTTGTACTTGCATTCACATTAGAAATATTTGCATTAGAAGAGAGAGTTATACCTTTCCCTTTACCTTGGACCTCAACAACAACAATCTGTGTTTCATCTCCAGAGTCAGATCCAAGATCTTGTTGAATCACTGCAACAGTCTTTTGCTTTCCTTTATTTCCTTTGTATCTTTTCAGCCTTAATTCGGGATGCAAATTCCAACACTTTGAATCATCATGCCTCTCTTTCTTACAATGGGAGCATGTGGGCTTATCACCCTCCTTCTTAACTGTAGTTGTCTTCTTCCCTTTTCCTTTATCTTTGTCTTTTTCTTTACCCTTAGACTTCCCCTCATATTTAGATGGTTTGTTTGAAAAATTATCACTAAAAGTGTTCTTACCCCTTGAATCTAAATGAGTAGCTTGGACTGACACTTCATCCAAATTATTAGGACTCAACATTAGAATAGTATGTCTTAAGTAAGAATGCAAACCACCTATGTACTTAAGTAATGTATCCTGAGTATACAATGGAACATTTAAAGCAATAGCCCATTTTCTAAACTCATGGGTGTAATCTTGGACAGACTTACCCTTACCTTGCCTAAAGGTTTTCCAATTCATGGTTAATTTTTGCATATAACCTAAAGGTTAAAACTATTTTTTAAGGGCAGCAACAAATTCCATCCGAGTCATATTAGCCTTACCATGGTGAGCAATTTCCTCCTGAGTCCTACTCTCCCACCAAGTGAGAGTTGTACCTCCCAACCAGAGAGTGGATAATTGGATCATAGAAGCATATTTTGTTAGGTCTTGAATCCTACAATACACTTCTACCTGTTGGATCCAATCATCTAACTTTTTGACATTTAACTCACCATAGTACTTAAGCAATTCAAATTTTACATCCACTTTAATAATAGGCTTAGAATTTCTCTTAAAAGGATTAACAATAGTAGAAGATGAAGAAGAAGAAGGGGAAGATGGAGAAGAATGGGAAGATGGAGGAGATGGAGCTTCTGGAGCTTTTCCTTCTTTGTCCTTTCGATCTTCCTTCTTTTCTCGCTTTGAAGAATCTCCCTTTTCATGCTTCTTCTTTTCTGCATAAAGCTCTTCCACCATAGCCTTCATGTCGAGAAAGGCTCGCTGAAAAGACTTGTCATCAAGCTCTTGCTCAGTACTTTTCCCAGCTTCAATTTCTTCCATTGTTGGAAAAGTCCTTCGTTTTCCAATCTTAGGATTGAATTCTTCTAGCTCGCCTTCACCTCGCTGAAGGTTGGAGCATGTTAGCATTCAATTCTGCAATACTAGTAAAAAAAAAGCTATGATACCAAACTTGATCTGTTTTAGGATCTATGACAATTGTTATTTGAATGCTTTAACGATTACAACGATTTCTTCAAGTTTTACAAATGAATTTAACACACAAACCTTAATTAAATAAACGTAAATAACAAAGTGATGAAATTCAAAATAAGAGAGAAGAGAGAAATGCAATTAGAGTTGATAACAGAGTTCGCCATAAAAATGACTACGTCTCCGAGCCCCTCTCAAATGAGCGCACTGATCCGATTAATTCTCCATAAAATCAATACATAACTCCGGCATGGTTTCTCCCTACTTTGCAAGAAATTTGAAAAGCTCTTCCAAAGTGCACAGGAACAATCTCCTTGAAAGCACGAAATTTGAGCAAAATTTCACCAAGAATAATTCTCTTAGTCACCACTTACTCCAACTCCTAAGCTACCCCCCTTTTTATACAAGAAATTTACTCAATTTGGTCTTCAACCAAATGATTTACAAAATATTTCCCTATCTCCCAATTTTACAATGAAATCCTTCATAATCCCCTTTATTTACATAAGAAAATCTCTCCTAAACCTTTTAAATCCCCTTAAAAATTATTAATAATCTCCTTTTAAAATATTAATGGTCTTTTATATATATTATAAGCCCTTTAAATTTTACATTTCGGGCTTTAGGAGATTTAATTTTAATCTATTTTTAAAATTATAAGATTTTTTTTTTAATTTTAGAGGGTAATTATTTAAATAAAGGGGTAATCGGATTTTTGGAGTTGTTTAAAAACAACCATAGCCCACCATATCTTAAGAGTAGTTGATGGCGTAGTGGTAGGCCTTAATTTTGGGGATAGGGAGGTTAATGGTTTGAACCCCCCGCCCCTCTATTTATAGCCCATTTACCAACTGTAAGATAAGAAAAATATCCACTACCCCCAATATGACAAGTGCACATCACATAGCCTAGTGGTGGAGCAGAATTCTTGCAAGAGGTAGGTGAGGGGTTCTAATCTCTTCGCCTCATTTTGTGAATCGATGCAACAACTAGCCACTAGAGGAGTTCTTGAAATGTGCCACATGGCACAATTTGATTCATTGCATAGGGGACATGTGTCATGATTTGATTGGTTTGTACTGCCATGTGTCAATTTATAATTGATTAGTGCCAACTGTGTATGCCATGCCACGTGTCGTTGTTGGATTGGTCCACGTCATCATTGACTATGGATTGTGCATCCACGTCATCATGTTGACTGTACCATGCTAACATCAGCATGGTAAACATTTTTACCCAACCTTTGACTGCTCATAACTCGGGTAAACAAAGTCTGATTCGTGCGAAACGAACGTCTTTGGAAAGCTCTCAACGAGCTCTTCATGTTGAGACCAGTGTTGACCAATTTTGGTGACTTTTACTTTTTTCCTTTTTCTCTGACATGAGCCTCGAGTTGACAAAGGTTTGACCGAGCATAACTCGAGCTCCGTAGCTTCGTTTGACTCTGTTCAAGTTGTGTTGGAGTTAGGATTCCTAGCTCTTTCTGATGAAGCCATTTATGGAGAAAAATGAGGAACTTCAATTTTTGGCGAAGATCGTCTGGATCACATTTTTTCAAACAGCCCACTACCTTGTCAACCCTATCGCATTGACAAGCTAGTGAGCTCACTAGCTTGTCAATGCATGGTAGGACTGACAAGGTAGTGGGTTGTTTGAAAAAATGCCTAATAGAAATGTGGTTTCATGGTGATTATGGATTGACAAGGTGGTGGGATGTTTGAGAAAATGCCTCATATTAATAGGGTCTCATGGTGATGGTGGGATGTTTGAGAAAATGCCTCATATTAATAGGGTCTCATGGTGATATAATCACCATGAGACCCCATTTCTATGAGGCATTTTTTCAAACAACCCACTACCTTGTCAATCTGACCATGCATTGACAAGCTAGTGAGCTCACTAGCTTGGCAAAGGTCACATGAATTTTTGGATGGAATTCCTTAAATAAATTTTATCTTGTGGCATTCCATGATTGCAAGATAGGCACAAAATGGAAGCATGGACAAGGCATGCAAATTTTTTGACAATAATGTTTTGGTAGACATGTATGCAAAATGTGGTACCATAGATATGCTAGTGAGATCACTATCTTTTCAATGTGGTAGGGTTGACAAGCTAGTGGGTTGTTTGAAAAAATTCCTCATAGAAATGGGGTCTCATGGTGATGTACATCACCGTGAGACCCCATTTCTATGAGGAATTTTTTCAGAAAGCCCACTACCTTGCCAATCCTACCATGCATTAACAAGCTAGTGAGATCACTAGCTTGGCAAAGGTCACATGAATTTTTGGATGGAATTCCTTAAATAAATGTGGTCTTGTGGCATGCCATGATTGCAAGATAGGAACAAAATGGAAGCATGGACAAGGCATGTGAATTGTTTGAAAATATTTTTTTGGTATACATGTATGCAAAATGTGGTACCATAGACAAGCTAGTGAGCTCACTAGCTTGTCAATGCGATAGGGTTGACAAGCTAGTGGGTTGTTTGAAAAATTTCTCATAGAAATGGGGTCTCATGGTGATGTACATCACCATGAGATCCCATTTCCATGAGGAATTTTTTCAAACAGCCCACTACCTAGTCAATCCTACTGTGCATTGACAAGCTAGTGAGCTCACTAGCTTGGTAAAGGTCACATGAATTTTTGGATCAAATTCCTTAAAGAAATGTGGTCTTGTGGCATGCCATGATTGTAAGATAGGCACAAAATAGAAGCATCGACAAGGCATGTGAATTTTTTGACAATAATTTTTTCCTAGACATGTATGCAAAATATGGTACCATAGACAAGCTAGTGAGCTCACTAGCTTGTCAATGTGGTAGGGTTGACAAGGTAGTGGGCTATTTGAAAAAATTCCTCATAGAAATGGGGTCTCACAATGATGTATATCATCATGATACCCCATCTCTATGAGGCCCACTACCTTGTCAATCCTACCTTGTCAATGCGGTAGGATTGACAAGCTAGTGGGTCATTTGACATCACCATGAGACCCCATTTATATGAGGCATTTTTTCAAACAACCCACTACCTTGTCAATCCTACCGTGCATTGACAAGCTAGTGAGCTCACTAGCTTGTTAAAGGTCACATGATTTTTTGGATGGAATTCCTTAAAGAAATGTGATCTCATGGAATGTCATGATTGCAAGATAGGCACAAAATGGAAGCATGGATAGGGCATGTGAATTTTTGGACAATAGTGTTTTGGTAGACATGTATGAAAAATGTGGTACCATACACATGCTAGTGAGCTCACTAGCTTTTCAATGCGGTAGGATTGACAAGGTAGTGGGCTATTTAAAAAAAATGCCTCATACAAATGGGGTATTGCAATGGGGTCTCATGTATATCACCATGAGACCCCATTTATATGAGTCATTTTTTTAAACATCCCATTACCTTGTCAACCCTACCGCATTGACAAGCTAGTGAGCTCACTAGCTTGTCAAAGGTGAAATGAATTTTTGGATGGAATTCCTTAAAGAAATGTGGTCTTGTGGCATGCAATGATTGCAAGATAGACACAAAATGGAAGCATGGATAAGGCATGTGAATTTTTTGACAATAATGTTTTGGTAGACATGTATGGAAAATGTGGTACCTTGTCAATGCGGTAGGATTGACAAGGTAGTGGGCTGTTTGAAAAAATGCCTCATAGAAATGGGGTCTCATGGTGATGTACATCACTGTGAGAACCCATTTCTATGAGGATTTTTTTCAAAATGAGGCTCTCACGGTGATGTACATCATCGTGAGACCCCATTTCTATGAGGCATTTTTTCAAAAAACCCACTAGCTTGTCAATGCGGTAGGATTGACAAGATAGTGGGCTGTTTGAAAAAATACCTCATACAAATGGGTCTCATGGTGATGTACATCACTGTAAGACCCCATTTCTATGAGTAATTTTTTCAAACATCCCACTAGCTTGTCAATTCTACCATGCATTGAAAAGCTAGTGAGCTCATAGCTTGCCAAAGGTCACATGAATGAAAAAAGGATGAGAACACAAAGGAAGAACTTAAAAATCAGGTAGGGAAATTAACTTCACTCTTACATCACTAGTTGGACTTATTGACTTAGCTTCACCTTTCCCCATGTTGCTAACTTAGCCTTGAATAAAGAGTCTTGAAACATTGGAGAGAAGGGTTACAATCCCTTGTACGTAGAGTAATCAAGGAAACATTAAAAATATATCACAACATTAGTGATGAGGTAGGTTTAGTGATGGGGTAAGTTTAGAAATAGAGATGAAAATGAAAACAGATTCAAAGATCTATTAATGTGGGAGGAGTATATTCCAATTTTGTAGATACATGTATGGAAAATTTGGTAGCATAGACAAGGCAATCAATTGTTTGAAAAAATTCACATCACCATGAGACCACATTTCTTCAAACAACTGATTGCCTTGTCTATGTTGTTTGATAAAATACTTTGGTAGACATGTATGGAAAATTTGGTAGCATAGACAAGGTGATCAACTACTTGGTAGAATTTTTTGACAAAATACCTCAATGAGATATGTTCTCATGGACTAGAATGATTGCAAGATATGCACAAAATGGATTTCTTGAAAAGGCTTTAGAAAATTTCAAGCATATGAAATTTCTAGGTGTAAAACCAAATTCCACTACATTTTCCAACATCCCCCATGCCTATACCAAAATGAAAGCTTTGGAAAGGGGTAATGGACATTTTATAGAAAAGGATTGAGAAATGATGTATTATTTTACATAATTATAACTACTCTCATATATATGTGTATACAAAATGTGGAAGCATACACAAGGTAGGCCAATTTTTTGACAAAATACCTCAAAGAGATGTGGTTTAAAAATGTAATTAGCAAGTGTAAATAATTGTGTAGTTTAAAATGTGCCAAGAGGAGCTAAGGTTATAATGACAAACAAACAATGATGAACATGGAATATGAAAAATAACAAAATCAAAGCAAGCCAAAATAGAATTAAGGAAAATATAAAGAAAATGTGTAAAGACTTCACATACCTAAAAAATGGAGATTTGAATGGAGGAGTTCTACCCAATTATGTAGCCTTCGCTTCTTCTTGCATTAAACTCCTCAACAATTTTAATTTTTCAAAAGCTTGTTTCCTTTTCAATGTTCAATTGTATATCACTCTTGAATGGAATTGAGACTTGAATCGATATATATCAAATTTGATGTGAAAACTTTGTTATTTCATGCAAAGGTGGTGGAAAGTTCATAGAAAGGTAGTAGAATGTGAAAAATTTGCATGCACACTTCACAAAAGCAACAAAAAGCTTCTTTTTGTCAAAACACACATATAACCAGGAGAATATATAAAATGTGGGCCTAGAGATTATGGGTATATAGACTTTTTTACCATTTTTAGAGCAAGACAAAACACACAAACATTATAACATGCTCACATTATAACGTGCTTGCATTATAACGTGAGCACATTATGTCTTGCTATACAAACAACTACATCTCAACTTTTTCAAAATGTGCTTGCGTTATGAAAATATTGATTTTCTATAGGTTTTTTTTCTCTCTCTCTCTATCCTTAGCCATCCATCCCCCTTAGCCATCTAGGTCTCTCACTTATCCCTAAAGCCTCAACCCTAGACATTATGCCTTAAACCTTAATCCCTCAACCCTATACTACAAAATCCCTTGATAAATCTATCCTTAAATCCTAAACCCTAATCTCTCTCTCTCCCCCTCTCTCTAAACTCCCTCGCTCTCACTCCCTCTATCTCTCTTCCACTCCCTCTCTCTCTCTCTCACTCCCTCTATCTCTCTCCCACACATTCTCTCTCTCCCTCTCTCTCAAGCCTCTCCCTCCCACCCCCTCTCCCTCTCTCTCTCTCAAGTATCACCCTCCTACCTCTCCCTCTCTCAAGTCTCTCTCTCTCTCAAGTCTTTTCCTCCTCTCTCTCTTTATCTATCTATCTCTCTCCCACTCCCTCTCTCTCACTCACTCCCTCTATCTCTCTCCCATCCCTCTCTCTCCCACTCCCTCTCTCTACCTAAATAACTAGATAACACTCTCTCTCTCTGTCTCTCTCTACCCTAATCCCTTCTCTCTATCTCTCTATGTCACTTCTCCCTCCATATTTCCCTCCCTCTCTACCCTAATCTCTCAACCCTCAAACCTTAAATCCTAAACCCTCAACCCCTATACCCTCTACCCTATAAATTGGACCCTCAACCCTAATCCCTCAACCCTATACCCTCAACCCTCTGCCATCAACCTTAAACAAGACCAACCCTAAACCCTTAAACCCTCTACCCTCTACCATTAACCCAATACCCTCTACCCTTAATCCTAAACCCTCAACTCTATACCCTCTAATATTAAACCCTTAAACCCTTAAACTCTCAACCCTTAACCCTAAACCCTCTACCCTCTACCCTCAACCCTTAACCCTTAAAACCTAAACCCTTAAACCCTCTACCCTCTACCCTGAACCCAATACCCTCTACCCTAAATCCTAATCCCCCAACCCTACACCCTCAACCCTCAAACCTTAAACCCTCAACCCTATAGGTCATCAACCCTATACCCTCAATTCTCAACCCTCTACCCTATACATTGGATCCTCAACCCTCATCTCTCTATGTCCTTCCCTCCTCTTCCCTCCTCCTCTCTATCTCACTTCTCCCTCCATCTCTCCCTCTCTCCATCCCTCCTTCTCTACCCTAATCCCTCAACCCTATACCCTCAACCCTCAATCCCTAAACCCTCAATTGTCAAACCTTAATCCCTCAACCCTAATCCCTCAACCCTCAACCCTTAAACCCTAATCCATGAACCCTTCATCCCTTAAACCCTCAACCCTCTACCCTCTACACTATACATTAAACCCTGAACCCTCAATTCTCAACCATCTACCCTATACACTGGATCCACAACCATATACCCTAAAATCTATATACTCAACCCTATACCCTCAACCCTCAACCATAATCCCTCAACCCTAAACCCTTAAACCCAAAACCTCATCCCTCAACTCTTAAACCCTTAAACCCTCAACCCTTAACCCCTCAATCCTTAAACAATTAAACCCTCAACCCTCTACCCTATACATTAAACCCTCTACCCTATACATTGGAACTCAACCCTTATCCCCTTCTCTCTCTATCTATCTCACCTCTCTCTCCCTCCCTAAACCTTTAAACTCTCTACCATAATACCTCAACCCTATACCCTCAACTCTTAAACCCTTATATTCTCAACCCTTAACCCTCAACCCTCAACCCTCTACCCTCTACCCAATACCCTAAACCATCAACCCTAATCCCTCAAACCTAAGCCCTCAAACCTAAGCCCTCAGCCCTCAAATCTCAACCCTCAACCCTCAACCCTCAACCCTCAACCCTAAACCCTAAACTCTAAACCCTAATCCCTCAAATGTAAGCCCTCAACCCTTAAAACCTCTACCTAAAACCCTCAACCCGTAATCCCTAAACCCTTACTCCCTCAACCCTAATCCCTAAACCCTCAACCCTTAAACCCTAAAACCTCAACCCTTAATCCCCTAACCCTAATCCCTCAAATCTCAACCCTTAAACCCTAAACCCTCAACACTAATCCCTCAACCCTATACCATCAACCCTCTATGATTAACCTTAAACCCTCAACCCTCAACCCTTAAACCCTCTACACTTTGCCCTCTACCCTCAACCCAATACCCTCTACCCTCAACCCTATAAACCCTTAAACCCTTAAACCCTTAAACTCTCTACCCTAATCCCTCAACCCTCAATCCTTAATCCCTCAACCCTAATCCCTCAACCCTTAAACCCTCAACCCTCTACCCTATACATTAAAACCTCAACCCTCAATTCTCAAACCTCAACCCTTAATACCTCAACACTCAACCCTTAAACCCTAAAACCTCAACCCCTATACCCTCAACCCTAATCCCTCAACCATATACCCTCAAACCTATGCCCTAAACCCTCTACCCTCAACCCTAAACCTTTAAGCCATCTACCATCTACCCTCTACCCTCAACCCAATACCCTCCACCCTCAACCGTAATCCCTCAACCTTGTACCCTCAACCCTGTACCCTCAACCCAATACCCAATACCCTAAACCCTAAACCCTAAACCCTATAGGTCCTTAGCCCTATACCATCAATTCTCAACCCTCTACCCTATACATTGGATCCTCAATCCTCATATATCTTTGTCCTTCCCTCCTCTTCTCTCCTCTCTATCTCACTTCTCCCTCCATCTCTCCCTCCATCCATTCCTCCCTCTCTACCCTAATACCTCAACCCTTAAACCATTAAACACTCAACCCTAAACCCTAAACCCTAAACCCTCAACTCTTAAACCTTAAACCCTTAAACCCTCTACCCTCTACCCTCAACCCAATACCCTAAACCATAAACCCTAATCCCTTAACCCTATGCCCTCAACCATAAAACTCTCTACCCTAAACCATCAACCCTCAACCCTCAACCCTTAATCCCTCAAACCTTAATCCTTAAACCCTCAAATTTCAACCCTTAATCACTCAACCCGAATCCCTCAATCCTCAACCCTTAAACCCTCTACCCTCTACCCTCAATAATATAAATTAAACCCTGAACCCTCAATTCTCAACCATCTACCCTATACATTGGATCCTCAACCATAATCCCTCAACCATATACCCTAAAACCTATGTACTCAACCCTATACCCTCAACCCTCAACCCTAATCCCTCAACCCTCTACCCTATACATTAAACCCTCTACCCTATACATCGAAACCTCAACCATAATCCCTCAACCCTAGGTAAAAACACAAACCTGTGTCACAATTTATAAAGGAATCAACCAACAACAAAAAAAATTATGAACTTCGACCACATAAAAGTGGTTTTTATGTTTTGAATCTCAAAATGGTGTAAACTAATGAAATGTAGAACTTTTGATGAAGTTTATTCCTATAATTTTTTTAATTTTTTTCAAAAAAAATTTCATTATGTTTTTATCAATTTAAGGATAGATTTCAAAATGCTGAAAATTTTAGAAAAGAGTGACTTCATGGGACGTCAAGAAAAAAATTGAAAAAAACTTCATTTCTCCCTAATTTTTTTTCTCCAAATAGGTAACTTCAATATCTTGTGCATGGAAAAAAAAATCAATTTTTGATGTATATTTTTCTCATAATAATGTTTTAAAGTCAAACCTATCAGAATTTGACAATTTTCATGGGACGTCAACTATTGTCAATTTTTTTAATCATTTTCAAAAAACAAATTATACCCTTTTGAAGCAGACTCTCTCTCCTCTTGTGCCCCATATAAGTTTTAAAAAAATTAATATGTTTTACTATTTTTTTAATTTCTAATCAGCCTCTTTTTTTAATTTTAACAATCTACTTGCATTATTTTAAAAATAAAATATATTAAAACTAATCAAAATATTAAAAAAATTATATATTTGGAATCACCACTATGAGCTCTCCAAAAGGGTATTTTCATTTTTTGCAGAAAAATCATTCTAACTGGAGAAATACTCTACCAAAGTTGAATGTTTCAGAAAATTTTGAAAAAAGGTAAGTTGGTTACCAAGTAGGATGCCAACTAGACATGCTCGACTGAGTATGTTTCGGTCGAGCATGTTTCATCTGAAAAATACTCAGCCAAAAATTGCTTAATATTTTCAAGCTATAAATACCAAATACACTCACTATTTTCACATTTTTAGCTAGACGTATTCGATCAAGTGGCTTTCAGTTGAAACCTCTTCGGCTGAAAAGGTACCTACCACGTTGGTATTGCGTGGTTTTGGCCAAAAACCACTTGGTCGAATATCTTCTGGCCAAAAATAGTTTGCTCGAAACTATTTATTTGGTTGAAAGTGTGACACACTATTATGATTTTAACCCCTATCGCTCTCTCTCTATTTTTCCATCTCAACTCTCTCCCTCCCTCTCTCCTACCCTCTCTAATTATCTCTATCTACCCTTTCCCTCTTTCTACGTACCTCTCACACAATCAATCCCTACCACTCTCTCTCTCACTCCCTCTCTGTCTCTCTATCTCCCTCCCACTCCCTCTCACTACTAAATTTGACACCATTTTTCAACGGACGTTCGTCGGTCGTTCGACAAATCTTTGTCGGAAAAGCAACAAAATGAGGAAAACATTTTTGTCGCTATTTTTTCGTCGAAAGGTCGACGACGAATTAAACGTCGAAATAATGGTGCAGATTTGTCGGTCGTCAGCTCATAAAATGACTCGGATGTTCGTCGTAATATCGACGAAAACTTCGTATATCCACCGATGAATCACACCAGAAGTTTGTCTTCTTTTCGACGAAATGGGCAAGGAGTAGCATCGAAACAACACCTAAAGTTTGTCGCAATTTCAACGAAATGGGCAAGGAGTAGCGTCGAAACAACACCAAAAGTTTGTCACAATTTCGACGAAATGGGGAAGGAGTAGCGTCAAAACAACACCAGAAGTTTGTCACGATTTCGACGAAATGGGCAAGGAGTAGCGTCGAAACAACAGCAAAAGTTCGTCAAAATTGTGAAAAAATGGGCAAGGAGTAGCATCGAAACAACAGAAAAAGTTCATCGAAAGTGTGATGAAATGGGCAAGGAGTTACGACGAAGCCTTTGTTGCAGCTATAGCAACTTCGTCGGACCTTTTTGGTGATTCGTCGGTGGTTTTCGTCGAAATTGCGATGAAACAATGCAATTTTTTTTAAAAAAAATGCTGAGTAGTGTCAAGAGAACAGAGCTTGTAGAACATATTCTTGACCTAATCAAGCTCTTGAACAACTTAAACAAAATTAAAATACTAACACATACATGAGACATGTAAAAAACTTCCAATATCTGCTATCTTTTTCATTAATGCAGAGGTAGGTAAAGGAAAAACAATTATAATTGTAACACTTCATAGTCCAGTAAATTATGTTCATAATTTGTGTTCAATGGACCTCAGTTTTATCATTATACTGCCCATCTAATACCATATTTTAATCCAGGGTTCAACTATCTCAGATCTAAAGAAGCACCTTCAATTAACCATTTAAAGTACTATAAAATAAGGTAATAATTTTACTTGAGAAAGATTGGGTACACTTGTAGGATTAAAGTTCTCGCAATCATCATGATTTATTGGCACACAGACACAACTTGCAACATATGAAGTAATGGATGACTACAAGTTAGTGAAATGGTCCTTAATCTGTGAGTGGTTTGCAAATTGATTGGTAGAAAATAAGGTTACAAACAGATCTACATGAAAAATTATGAGGACAATCTACTGTAATCATCAAAATAGATGAAAAGTGCAAAGGAAAGAGCTGAGCTACATCTTTAGAGCCTAAAAAAAACACATGCAAGAAACATAAAAAAAAGAACAAACCAGTTTTTGGATGAATACAAAATGGTGCCTTCAGCAAGTGATTCATATGCTTTCACACCTGACACATGACATTGAGAAGATTTTAGTCTTCCTCTGTGAAATTGACTACTTACAGAATAAACCCATAAACCAATATTATATACCTCCATGTCTAGCCGAGGGTAGGTATAAGAGAAAAACATTTCTTCAATGCAATGCCAAAAAATATCAATGTGTGTGTAGGTTTGTATTACTCAAAATATCATTTCACTGCCTAAGGAAAAATACCAAAGTGATGTTTTAAATTTCAATCTTCACATAGGCTCCCTTATTGCTACACATGCATATACAAGAATTATTCGAGCTCTAAACTATTCAAATATTAAGGATTTAATTAGCTATAAGATGGAAAGTTGTTGTTTAGACATAATCCATCATCTTTTACATATCTTTATTCACTCCTAGCGCTTAAGATAAATTTGTGTAAATGAGACAGAAATGTGAATCTTTTATGACAAAGAAAATTCTTAAAAGGAGGGGGGAGAGAGAAAAGGGTAGGGGGCAAGAGAATGCTTGAATTTATAGCAAAGTATAACATTTTGATCATTATAACAATGAAACAAATCTTAAGTTTGAAGCATTAATATCATTTACAACATTTATGATCAAGAATGAATGTAATTAGAGAAAATTTTGCATACTTGCAGATGGTACAAAATTTCATGGTTAAGTCGAAGCCTCCCATCAACAACAAGATCCAAATATCCATGTATTTATCTCAATAGAGCCTCTAAACCCTTCAGAGCTATCAATTTTTCCACTAACCTGTTATGCACAAAAGTCAAATTTTAGAGTTATGTCACCACTAAAAATAGAAGAAACGGAGCCTTGAAACCAAATCCACACACAACACAATGTGGTATTCATACAAAGCCATACAAACAAACTAAACTCAAACATTGGAATGGAAACAACTTCAAATTATGATGCAGAGCATGGATTCAGGGTATAAAGAATCATTTTTCTGCCACCATAGTGAAAAGTTAGCACTTTCTTTCATCTTTGCATATTGGTTTGATGCTTCAAATGATGCATTTCTTATATTGAAAAGTTCATTACCTTATTGAGCTTCTCTTTGTTTCGAGAATAGTTTACTATTCTCTACTTAACAAGGCCAACCACGTGACGGTGGAAGCTCATTTGGCCCCCCCCCCTCACATCACTCTCAATTCCCCATACCCAATCATATAACATTAATCATTCATTCATCCATTAATAACATATAACATTCATTCATTCATCCATTAATAACATATAACATTCATTCATCCATTAATAACATATAACATTCATTCATTAACATATAACATTCATTAATTAACATATTCACATTCATTCTTTCAGTTTTTACATATTATCAAAAATATGGTTGTCATGATATGATTACAATCACTTTTTTTTTGTTTCTTTTTTAAAGCTACGAAAATATGAAGTGGAGTATCATTTTCTAAATCAATATCTGTCCCCCCTTTAGTTGTTCTTCCCTCTACTCGTGATCTTAATGTACGCCTAGTCATCTACTCATGACGTGGACACTGTTGCAAGGGGGGGTCTACTGCAATAAGAAAAAAATGTTAAACTGATATGTTTTATTATTATTGTTACAAGTGTTTCATTAATTAAAAGAACATTAGAGTGGTTCTCTTTACCTGATGGGTCCACATCATGTTCCTGAACTTTTGTGATAGACTCATGCTCAACATGCTGAACACCCTCTAAATCATGATCTGCAGTTGAAACACGAAAGGTTACATTAATTAATACACCAATTGAAATTAAATATGTTTAAGAGAACATGAGAGTGGTTTACCTGATGGGGCCACATCATTTTCTTGATCTTCTCTAGCCTGATCATGCTCAACACGTTGATCACGCTCTATATGCTCTAAAGTTGAAACACAAAAGGTTACATTGATTAATACACCAATTGCAATTAAATATGTTTAAAAGAACTTTAGAGTGGTCCTCTTTACCTGATGGGGCCACATCATGTTCCTGGTCTTCTTTAGCCTGATCATGCTCAACATGTTGATCACACTCTACATGCTTAAAGTACCAGGATGCACACCATGACCTTCATCTGCAAGTTGTGCTCCACCCTCACTAGGCTGCATTCCAATGTCATGTGCAGTATTATCATTGCTTGAATGTTTAAAACAAATAGGCATGTAACTACTTTATGGTGGAAATTAATATTGAATAGATTGCACAAGTATTCAATTTTAAATAAACTTTATTGAGTTTATTTACCTGCGTGTCGAATGTAGTGGGAGGTTTTGTTTGCCCAGTCAAGACTCTTAGGCATTCAGCCACGACTCCATAGCCTTGCTGGAAGACAATCTTCAGGTCATCTTCTGTGGGAACTCTGTTGAATTCAAAGCCCTACATTTTTGCATAAGATCATGAATTTTGCTTCTATGGTGTGATAAAACCAAAATTGTTTTCAATTTATTATTTGGATACTATATTTCATTTATTGATACTTACAATTTGTGCGGCTAATTTCATATAACCACTAGAGCCAAGTTTGTGCTACCCATGTTTTTCTAGTCTTGCCTTTGTTTCCTTCGATGTGTCGGGCAACCTATGATAAGTTTGAAATACGTTAGATTATGTAAAAAGAAAGAGTAATCAGTATATAATTACATTGTTGATATTATCACATACCTTGCTTGGCCCGGTGGTGTCTTTCCTTTTTTTCTTTTCAGCCTTCTCCTTTCCATCCGACACCAAGTCCTTCCACTCCCTATCCGAAATCATGGGGGGATGCTCATACTTTTTTTTCTTCTCTAAAGGTGACCTATATTGGTCCCTCGCATACTTTAGATAGGTACCAACTTTCTTAAGGACCTTGGTTCGGTTGAATGTTTTATCACCGAACAACACAACTAAACAGTTAATGAGCTCATCTTTTAAATCTTGATTTTGGGCATTCCACCGTGTACGTATGGTGGGCCTGAAGAGCTCCAATGTACTATCACTTAGATGTTTATAACAAAAATCATTTCACCAAAATGATCATGGGATCAATAGTCTAAAAGAGTGATCAATAAGTAAATTTCAATTGGATTATATATAATAATAATTAAAACATTTTAAAGTACACGGGACCTTCTCTATCTTTATGGGAACGAAATCCTCGGTCACCACAAGTGTGACCGGCAATGTTCCCGTACTAGTAATACGAGAAGATCCAGGAAATGCTACTAAAACATCACCAGTACTAGTGGCCTATGCATCCCTAGGTACATGTCTTGGCGCATGTTCTGGCATGTGTTCGCTGCCAGAGGGTGCATTAACGGATGCCTGCATGGTATGTGTTGTCGATGCTTTAGATGAAAATATAGGCATGGATGATGGGGTCAAATGATGTGATGTATGTGTAGGAAGATTAGGATGGACACTTGTACCAACCCCTACTCCTCAGGCAGCACTTGCAGTACCCTGATCATGCCCAGGAGCATCATGAGGAGGCAAATAACCCTGTAAAAACAAAACATATTTTAGTTCATGACATAAAAGAGTACAAAATATAAAACCATGAATGAACTTATGTTATAATTAAAGACATCATGACAACTTACTTGCAAGTTTTGTAATCTCTCAGTCAATATTTTAACCCTCTCTCTTATCTCATTTGTTTCAGGCACTATGAACACCAACTTAACCATTTCTTCATTGCATTTTTTTTGTATCTTCTTTATCGTATAGAGAGGGTTTGTTGAATAAGCGATGTCATCATCACAAAATATTGACTGCACCTCACAATGGATGCTCTCCTCTACTGCTAGTACCTTTCCCCGATCATTCAAATGCAACAAGAATATTAAAAACATTATCGAAATTAACCCAAAAAATTTATGAAAAAAACACAATAATAAAATATTTTGCTCGTATCTAATTTGTACAATTACAATGAGGTAAACCTGTCGGGTAGAAGCACCTGAAGATACATCGCGATCTGTGCTCTGGGCCAAATCCTTCTCAGTAGGATCAATGTCCCCCTATGACAAAAAATAAATATAAAAAAACATTACCGAAATGAAACCAATAGACTTATGAAAAAAAACATAAGAATAAAATGGTATATTGGAGTCATTAATTGGAGGTTGGGTAAAATGGTACATAGTATGTACCACCCCCATAGTAACTGTGTTTGTAACTAAATGATTCAAATTGTAATCAATTAGCAACTCTTCCCCTGTAGTTATTGATTTTATCGCACATACGAATATATCGGTTTCCCTCGTGTGCTTCGAATATGCAATTGGGTTTCTTATTTGTCGAAATAGGTTGTGTACTATTTATAAACCTTGCAATATGCCTTGATGATTTTGGCCTTCCGTCAATGTACATAGCCACTCCTTTATTTTGATTCTTATCTTTTAGTTGTATATAATTTCAGCGGCGGTGCATACCCTCACGCTGCCGTTGTATATCAAACCAGTTGCATCCAATCTTTGTAACTGTAACAGGGTCCAACATACTCCATCAATTCAGTAACTTTTTCGTAACAGACCTTTATGTCATCCATGCAAAATAGGCCCAAACCATGTAATGACGATGGTACTATGTGATATATCCTCTCATTGACACAAAAATCAGTGTTTATTGGAGGAAATTCCTTGGGTACCCATTGTTTCCGTAGATGTTTGTACCTCAAGGGAACCTCAACGTCACCTATGCTCTCATCATCATAAGAACATGACCCCCCTTCAGCAAGAAAAAATTCCATGCATTTACGGAATTTTTTTCTAATCTTTTGACCTCTAGTTGATCTCCCTCTTTTAGACATACTACATGTCTTGCTTTCCTCGTCTCTTCCTGAATTTCCCTCGCTCGAGG
Organism: Sequoia sempervirens; assembly: GCA_007258455.2. NCBI lineage: Eukaryota > Viridiplantae > Streptophyta > Pinopsida > Cupressales > Cupressaceae > Sequoia > Sequoia sempervirens. The sequence continues at coordinate 315,201,218 of VDFB02271358.1, read as the reverse complement.
AAGACAGATCTGACAAATACCTCTTTGGTGGTACTTGCACTCATAAGGATGTTGGATGAAGTTCTTTCATGGTGATGTGATCCCAAGGTGACATTATGATTAATCTATCATTTCATCGCTAGAATTTCATAGGTTATAAGGTAATCAAGTCTTGATAGGTTGCAAGCTATTGTTACTACCGTCCAAATGTGTCCATCACAAATCAAATCTACTTAACGTTTTAACTCCTAAACTTTGTAACAAGTGTTAAATGTGACTATGGTCCACCAGTTACACAACCAAGGCCTCAAATGTATTCTCTAATTGTAATCAAAGTACTTTTGCTCTTCATTCAAGTAAATAAACTTGAAGGGAAACACCACAAGTGGTTTATTGGACACCTACATGACTAAAAATAGCGGCAAAATTTGATTTCCATATGTCCTAAGTGGTTAATGGGGAGGGAGTGTACTAAGCTTTGGTTAAGTCATCATAAGTTTCGCTTTAGCAGATAATTTTTTTTAGAGTCATATTAAATCTTCCTATATTACAATTTCTAGAACTTTTGTTGTATGTTTTGGAGTAGGATGATTGATGAAGAACCCAAAGATAGCCTTTCTCCATGGTATCCGGTACATAGCGGATAATACTCTTGCTCCTTACGTTTGGACATGATTTAAGAACTTAGCTAGGAATTATTCATTTAACCTAAGGTTTTCTCATAATGCCATCATTGGAAAAGTATGATCAAATTCTTCTATTATGAAGAATTGGTCTATGTGCCTCTAGTAATCACTATAAATGTTTGTAAGGATAAAATGACTAATTGCATCAAGTAGGAGAGAATCAACTTTGAGTTCTTCAAGATTATATTCCTCTATTCATAATTTTTAAGGGTTGTGTGTGGAGGAGGTTATCACTACCAAGAAGGGAGGAGACCTTTCCTTGTATTCTTTATAATTTTCATTATTCTTATTTATTTTACACTTACATTTACAAATACACATACATATGCATTTACTGTTTTTATTTATTTCTCATGTAGTTTAATAGTTTGATCAATTTCATATTATATGTGTTGAAGACTTTAGAATTTCAATTACATTAATTTATGGATATGTTGTATCTATAACACTACAAAATCATATGCTCTTTGCATTTACACTTGCATTTAGAAATACACATTTATATACATAGATATAGATTTCTTTAATGATATGTTGCATCTATTGTTTTAGGAGAGCATCCAATAATTGCATTTACATTTACATTTAAAAATACATACATACATACATACATACATACATAAATACATACATACACACACACAAACACACACACACACACACACATATATGTGCGCACGTGTGTGTGTATGTATATCATTTATATTCAGTGTTCAGAAACAACCCATTAGGTCTGCACATGGATAAAAATTCATAAAATCAGATCTCCCATACATGTTTTGTTGAAACCTAGTCTTGAACCTCTCATTTCACATGATTTTTTCTTCACAAAACTATTGAGGACAACAGCTATACCTTCTTTATTTCTCATCCTACACCCTATTCATGCATCCTACAATTACAACAGTATCCATGGGGCCTCCTACACAAGCTATAGTAATCACAAAAAGTGTAAGAGCCCCTTTATATCATGTTTGGACTACAAAACCCTCAAAAAAAGGGTAACTCAGATTATGATTTGTTGGTGAGCTATATGGACAAAATCATTAGCAACAACTCATTCTTGGAGTCTTTTGAAAGAGAAGCGAATCAAATGGCAGTTAAGTACAAACCTTATAGTGTCAAGGTGAATGAGGTGATCAATTTTGATTGGCCAACTAATGAAGAGTACCAGAAATGAGTAAATGTATATTTAACTGAGGAAGAGTGAAAAAGAGTAGGCTACTAACGGTTGACAAATTAGCTGTTGCAGTTACAACAGATTCCAGTTTTGTTTTTTGGTGATAGTCTAGGCACGAAATTCTTGAATTTTTTTGTTGCTGCATCAACCATTCTCAGTGGGCATGATGAACAAGAAGATTCTTCGGGGAGATTGTTGTTGTAACAAATTTTTGGAATATCACAAGGCGGTCCAATTGGTTGGTGACACATGTGCTTTCTGGCTCAATGCTTGTTTTCTCCTTCTTTTTCTATAAGGAGGAGTTCAAGGCCAGAAGTACGGGTTAGCAAGTTAGATAGTTTTGGTCGAGTTTAGATGAAGTTGCAGAGAAAATTGTAAAGTCTAATGGTTTTAGGGAAAATGCAATTTAGGTTTTGAGTCATTCTGTAGTAGGTTTTGAATTCATGGGGATTTGATGTTTTATGACAGTACTGGCATTTGAATTGATATGATTAATTTGAACTCATGTCTCTCCATTGTACACACATATATGAATTTTGAATAAAATGATCAAGGGTTGTTTCATTCATCTCACTGTTGTGGTGTGTATGATTCTTGTTTTAGGTTTAATTCAAGGAACTAATTAAAATGCTTGAATGGGATTGTAGGTGGATATGTTATGTATAAGGATTTGATAAGTAGTATTGGGTTAGAATACATATTGATGAGATTGTAAAGCAATCTTATCAAGGATCTTATATGTTATGTGTTAAATCTGTCATAAACCCTTGGATGCTTATAAATTTGACTCCTCCAATGGATATATGGCACTGATCTAAGTTGTACTTATTCGTATGGTTTAGTATTTGTTTTCCTTTACCTAGCACTTGCTAAAAATTGCAAATCAGTGACTATCTTCTATTGTGAAATGTTTATCTCATGCTCCAAATAGTTGATATTATTGATAAACAACCAATTCTATTCGGTATTATCCTATTATGTTGAGCTATTAAATGAGATTAGATGTTGTTAATGTTGTTAATGATGATGGTGCAAAGGTTGTAAACGCATTAAGGGATCACCCTCCTGGGTCTTGCAGAGCCCAAAGTGTAGGAGGTCTTTCAAATCCTCGTCAGTTGGTCCAGGTCCTAAGAGCTACCCTTTATTGGAATTGGCAATTCCATAGGTAGATTAGAAGATCAACCTGCTTACCATTAAAACAACCAACACCTTGCATATGTTTGTGGTGGAGGTATTAAAGAATAATTGTATGCCTCTATTTCCAATCATTAGATCTACCTTAGCCTAGCATATACTTGGGCTAAGTCTACAATTGCTTCAAACTCATGCGATGAAGGCTATGTGTGATGAAATCCTAGACCTCAACCAAGATGTGGGTAGATTATGGGAGTTTTGCCAAGACCTGAGGCTGGTGGATAAAAATGTGAAAGACTAAGCTATTTTATTTTTTCTGTCTTATATTATACCATTTTACGAGAATGGGGGTGCCAATGTACAAGAAGATCTTTGGAAACTAGGCATGAAAATTGAAGGTTAAGGAGAATGGGGGTTCCAAACTTACAATACTCATTGCCCCTTGGTCGTTGATTTTCCCTGAGTTCCCTTACCCTCATCCTCGACGTTGGTATTGACCTTGTTTTCACTCCTCCAAACTCTTCCTCAACGCTGATATTGACCTTGTTTTCACTCCTCCAAACTCTTTGTCGGCGCTGGTATTGACCTTGTTTTAACTCCAAACTCTTCCTCGGCGTTGGTATTGACCTTGTTTTCACTCCTCCAAACTCTTCCTGTTTGATATTGTGCTTGTTTTTCCTCCTCAAACTCTTAAGTCGATCTTGGTATTGACCTTGTTTTAACTCCACACTCTTCCTTGGCGCTGGCATTAACCTTTTTTTCACTACTCAAACTCTTCCTCGACACTGGCATTAACCTTGTTTTCACTACTCCAAACTCTTCCTCGGCACTGGCATTGACCTTGTTTTCACTACTCCAAACTCTTCCTCAGCGCTGGTATTGACCTTTCGCTTCTCCAATTTGACGAGCTACATCCTGGTTTCGTTAGGTTTTATAGTATGTTAATTAAGTTGAAAATTTTGGCACCATTTAGCTAGGTTTTAATATTCTACAATATAGTTAAGTATATATTAGCTATATTTTACATAATAAATAATATAATCATTCAACTTATTATAATTATATATTATATTCTTTAACAAAATTATTAAATACGTATAAAATTATTATAATTAATAATTAATAATATATATGTTACATATAATACAAATATAATTAATATAATATATAATTAATATAATAGTAATATATATTAATACGAGAGAGAGAAACTAAATTTTGTTTGGTTATTTCATGTCAACAATCCAAGGATGGCATGTGTCCTTGGGGAGTTATGCTCAAGGTAACATTCCATTTGATTAAAGATATGATAATTCTCCTTTAAGACCTCTTCAATGTACCCATTGCACACTTAAGGAGACAAAAATAAATATAGGGAAGAAAATATAGAGAGAGAGGGAGATAATGAAAAACATACAAATAGAAAGGGAGACAAAGAGATAGAGAGGGGTGGAGAGATAAAGAGATAAGGATGAATA
>VDFB02271358.1:315182472-315194416 GCA_007258455.2 Sequoia sempervirens | reverse complement strand
TAAGGGTTTGGGGTTTAAGGGTTAATGGTTAATGGTTTAGGGTTTAGGGTTATGGGTAGTGATGGAACTTCAAAGTTTTGTTCTATGTGTTCTATTTTATCCTGCCTTATGTCTCTGGTCATCTATGGTGTTTGGGAAAAGCCTAAGGATGGGGTTTTACCTTCGTCTTCATGTAAAACCCTAGTGTTCATCTTACACCTTGGATGTGATCTATTTGGACTTTACTTTTTGGGAAGGCTTTAAAACGACTTAATCCCCATCGCTTCGTATGTCTAGGCTGCGCCCCCATTTGTTTTATTGTTTTATTTCCTTCCACTAAATTTATATTTCCTAAGTCTATTTTTGGTCCCGCGTTCCCTCGTTAAAACAACTTATGTCATTGTTTTTCATCGACCTAGTGATGTCCCCTTATTCCTTTAGGGGAGAGGGCCCATTAGTCGTGCAGGCTAACTTTCTCAGCATGTAGCAATTGACTGGAATATCGTAGAACCTTCATTTTTTTTTGAAATGTAGACTGGTCTCTTATTTATCTATAACTAAGGTTTGGAGGCGCGACTCATCATGCAACTCGCCACATCAGCATATATTTTGAGAAGTGTCTAAAATTTGACTTTTTAAAGGTTCAACCAAAACTTAATCGTGGAACCCCCAATAGTTGAACCAAAAAACTATCATTTTTTTCTTGTAGAATATGATATTTTTATTTAAATTAAAACTAATATACAACCTAAGTGGACCAAATACTTATTGATAACCATAAATATTTGATATCTCTACCTTTTATATTCAACACATATGGACTAATAGTTGAACACAAAAAATCTATTTATTTTTATAAAAACAACACATAATGATTTAAAATACAACTTATATTGAACAAAAATGGACCAATAGTTGAACACTAAAACATTTTGAAAATCCTTCACATTTAATGGGAAAATACATGTTATTTATTGTGCTCACCTTTTATATTTGTGATAGGAAAACTATTAATATAAAATTATCCAATGCTTGTACATTGCTACCCCAATTGTTGTACACATAAGAACAATATTTTTTCACTATGATAGCAATACTTGTTTAAATGAGTGTCTTATTTTATTAAATGAGCATTTTATTTTTTAAATGATATACTTATAGTGGAGAGTTTGTGATATTTTATTTGAAACAAAAAAATACTTATTTCACTTCTTCATGAATGTATTTATGTTTTTTTCATATAACATTTAGAGGTTCTCATGTGTTCAAGTATGGGTCCATTTTTTTATCAACATTTGGTTTTCTCTTTATTTACATTTGGACTGTTTATTTACAATATATAGTATAAATATGTGGTAAGACTGGGTATTATCATCACGATTGAGTGCACCCTCTCCCCTAATAAATGTTTTTATTTTTCACCCCACACGACTATTGGGCCCTCTCCCCTAATAATTTTTTTTATTTTGTAGAGGGAGAAGTTCGAATGGCCGTAGATCAATCGTCGTGTGATCTCAGCCGTTCCCCGCCATCCCGCGATGAATCCACCAGTTGATCGCGACATCACAGGTGAGCGCCACGTGTACTGGGCCCTCTCCCCTAATAATTTTATTTTATTTTACATAGGGACAAGTTCGCATGGCTGTAGATAAATCGTCGTGTCATCTCATCCGTTCCCCGCCATCCTGCAATGACCCCACCAGTTGATCACGATATCATGGGCGAGTGCCACGTGTCTCATCCGGTGAAGCCGAATGAATGATAAATACTTTTATGCATCTTTAATACAATATGTCATGGGTTACTAAAGCAGTTATAAGATGCACATTTTTTACATCAACAGAGATGTTATAATCCCAGTAGAAAGGTGCTCGATGGTAATAACAAGGCTGGTGACTGTGTTGAATGAACAGGATTGTTGATGGTTGAGATCCACGGTTTCCCGCCATCACGTGATCAAAAGTTGTGAGGTCTTTATTGATTGCAATATCACGGGCAAGCACCACGTGTCTCATCCGGTGAACCTGAAAGAATGATAATAATTTGATGCGTCTTTAATACATTATGTCACTAGTTACTAAAGCAGTTATAAGATGCACGTGTTTTAAATCAATGGAGATGTTATAATCTCCGTAGAAAGGTGCTCGATGGTTAATAACAAGGCTGGCGACTATGTTGAATGAACATGATTGCCGATGGTTGAGATCCACGGTTGCTCGCTATCGCGTGATCAAAAGTTGCGAGTTCTTTATTGATTGCGATATCACAGGTGGGTGCCACGTGGATCTCCTTGGCGCCATGTGTATTGGGCCCTCTCCCCTAATAATTTTTTTTATTTTGTAGAGGGACAAGTTCGCATGGTCGTAGATCAATCATCGTGTGATCTCAGTTGTTCCTTGCCATCTCGTAATGACCCCACCAGTTGATTGCGATATCACGGGCGAGCACCACGTGTCTTATTTGGTAAAGCCGAAGGAATGATAAATACTTTCATGGGTCTTTAATACATTATGCCGTAGGTTACTAAAGCAGTTATAAGATGGACGTGTTTTAAATCAACGGAGATGTTATAATCCTGGTAGAAAGGTGCTTGATGGTTAATAACAAGGCTGGTGACTGTGTTGAACGAACAAGATTGCCAATGGTTGCGAACCATGGTTTCCCGCCATCGCGTGATCAAAAGTTGCAAGGTCTTTATTGATTGCGATATCACGGGCGAGCACCACGTGTCTCATCTGGTGAAGCTAAAGGAATGATAAATACTTTGATGCGTCTTTAATACATTATTCCACGGGTTATATTTATTAATTTCTTAATATTAGTTTATAAATTGAACATTAATTATAAATATTTTAAAATAAATTAAGTATTTCAATCTAAAATTTTAATATTTGACATTACAAATAAAATTAAACTAAATTCTAATTTTTAAAATCCATAAAATATTTATTATCTATTTAGTTTTACTAATTATCTAATACAATTAAATTAAATTAAATTAAATATTCATTTTAAATTAATGAAACAATTATTAATTGGAATTTTAGAATAAATTAACAAATAAGATCTATATAAAATCTACTTTTCTATTTTTTTTCTGTGTCCAAATCATTTCATTTTCTAAAATTATATTAAATTCTAGATATCATAATTAAACACAAAACTTTATTCTATTCTAATCCTAACCCTAGTTAAAACCTAACCCTATTTGGACTCTAACCCTTCCCTAATTAAACACTAAATCTAATTGTAATTGACCACTAAGCATAATTAATTTCTACCCCTAACCCTAACCCTAACTCTAACTAAACCCTGAACCTAACTCTAATCAAACCCTAACCCAAACCTACTTGATTCATAATCCCAACCCTAACCCAAACCCTAATTGAACTTTAAAACTAACCTTAATTAAGTATTAACCCTAATTGAACATTTATTGGACACTAGTCCTAATTGTACCATAACCCTAACTTTGAAATCTAGTTGAACTCTAATCCTAACCCTAACACTAATTCTTATCCTAATTGAACCTTAACCCCAACCCTAACCTTAACCTTGACCCTATTTGAACTCTTATTGAATTCATAACCTTAATTAAACCCCAACCTCATGCTCAATCCTAACCCAAATTGAACATTAATTGAACCCTAAACCTAACCCTAAGTGAACACTAATCCTAATTGAACTCTAACTTTTTAGTTAAAATTATTAAAGTGCCTTAGATTTTCCCATTCATCGTCATTTATCATTCAATTCCTAATAGAACTCCAATTTTTTTTACTTTTATAATGTTTTAATACACACCTAATATTAAGAGTTTAGAGTTTAAGGGTTAAGGGTTTAAGGGTTTAGAGTTGAAGGGGTAAGGGTTTAAGCTTTAGGGTTAATGGTGGTAGAGAGAGGAGTGAGTGAGAGAAAGACCTAAGAGAGGGAGAAGGGGTAGGAGGGTGAGACTTGAGATAGAGTGAGTGAGTGAGAGAGAGACCTTAGAGAGGGAGTGGTGCTAGGAGGGAGAGACTTGAGAGAGAGAGGGAAGGGAGGTTAAGGGTGAGGGTAGAGGGGCAAGGGTTTAGGGTTAAGGTTAAGTTTAGGGTTAAAGGGAGAGAGATAGAGGAGTGAGGAGTGAGTGAGAGACCTAAGAGAGGGAGAGGGGTAGGATATTGAAGATACTTGAGAGAGAGAGGAGGTGGGAGAGAGATAGAGGGAGGGAGGGTTAAGGGTAGAGGGTAGATGGTTTAAGGGTTTAAGGTTAAGGGTGGAGGGATAGAGATAGAGGGAGTGAGTGAGTGAGAGAAAGACCTAAGAGAGGGAGAAGGGGTAGGAGGGAGAGACTTGAGAGAGAGATGTAAGAGAGGGAGAGGGGGTAGGAGGGATAGACTTGAGAAAGAGAGAGGGTAGAGGGTTTAAGGTTTTGGGGTTTAAGGGTTAAGGGTTAATGGTTTAGGGTTTAGGGTTATGGGTAGTGATGGAACTTCAAAGTTTTGTTGTTTGTGTTCTATTTTATCCTGCCTTGTGTCTCTAGTCATCCATGGTGTTTGGGAAAAGCCTACGGATGGTGTTTTACCTTCATCTTCATGTAAAACCCTAGTGTTCATCTTACACCTTGGATGGGATCTATTTGGCCATTACTTTTTGGGAAGGCTTTAAAATGACTTAAGCCCCATCGCTTTGTCTAGGTTGGGCCCCCTTTTGTTTTATTGTTTTATTTCCTTCACCTGACTTTATTTTTCCTAAGTCTTTTGTTGGTCTCATGTTCCCTCGTTAAAAAAACTTATGTCATTGTTTTTCGTCAACCTAGTGATGTCCCCTTATTCTTTTATGGGAGAGGGCCCAGTAGTCGTGCAGGATAACTTTCTCAGCATGTAGCAATTGACTGGAATATTGTAGAACGTTCTTTTTTTTTTTTAAATGTAGACTGGCCTCTTATTTATCTATAACTAAGGTTTGGAGGCGCGACTCATCATACAACTCGCCACATCGACAAATCTTTTGAGAAGTGTCTAAAATTTGACTTTTTAAAGGTTCGACCAACACTTAATCATGGAACCCCCAATAGGGGAGAGGACCCAATAGTTGAGCATGTTTCAATAGTTGTAATAGTAGTTGTTAATATAATGCCCAATAGTTGTGATAGTAGTTGTTTATATAATGCCAATAGTTGTGACTTGACTACCCATAATTAAACAAAATGTATTCTTTTGATCTAAAAAGTAACCAATCATGTGATGCCACATCAGCATTCAACTATCCATGATGTGAATGTACAAGTATTGGTAGAAGTTTTGTTTTGGGCCTTTTTAGACACCTTGACAAAAAGCATGTTGATGTGGCCCTGAAACAAAACTTATAAGTAGGGGACTTGCCAAGTAAGTTGCTATAAAAAATTGGGATTGATTTGAAATTTCCACATAGGATAATTAGAAGCGCGAAGTTAGGGTGCACAATTACTGGGTCCTCTCCCCTAGTTGAACCAAAAAAATATCATTTGTTGCTTGTAGAATATGATATTTTTATTTAAATTAAGATTAATATACAACCTAAGTGGACCAAATACTTATTGATAACCATAAATCTTTGATATCTCTACCTTTTATATTCAACACATATGGAATAATAGTTGAACACAAAAAATCTATTTGTTGTTATAAAAACAACACATAATGATTTAAAATACAACTTATATTGAACAAAAATGGACCAATAGTTGAACACTAAAACCTTTTGAAAATCCTTCACATTTAATGGGAAAATACATCTTATTTATTGTGCTCACCTTTTATATTTGTGATAGGACAATCTATTAATATAAAATTATCCAATGCTTGTACATTTCTACCCCAATTGTTGTACACATAAGAACAATAATTTTTCACTATGATAACAATACTTGTTTCAAGGAGTGTCTTATTTTATTAAATGAGCATTTTATTTTTTAAATGATATACTTATAGTGGAGAGTTGTGATATTTTATTTGAAACAAAAAAATACTTATTTATGTTTTTTTCATATAACATTTAGAGGTTCTCATGTGTTCAAGTATGGGTCAATTTTTTATCAACATTTGGTTTTTTCTTTATTTACATTTGGACTGTTTATTCACAATATATAGTATAAATATGTGGTAAGATTGGGTATTATCATCACGATTGAGTGAGCCCTCTCCCCTAATAATTTTTTTTTTTTTTGCACCCCGCATGACTACTGGGCCCTCTCCCCTAATAATTTTTTTATTTTGCAGAGGGACAAGTTTGCATGGCCGTAGATCAATTATCATGTGATCTCAGTCGTTCCCCACCATCCCACGATGACCCCACCAGTTGATCACGATATCACGGTCAACCGCCACGTGTACTGGTCCCTCTCCCCTAATAAATGTTTTTATTTTGCAGAGGGACAAGTTCGCATGGCCGTAGATCAATCGTCGTGTGATCTTAGCCGTTCCCCGCCATCCTGCGATGACCCCACCAGTTGATCGTGATATCATAGACGAGCGCCACGTGTCTCATCCAGTGAAGCCTAAGGAAAGATAAATACTTTGATGCATCTTTAATACATTATGTCGCGGGTTACTAAAGCAATTATAAGATTCACATGTTTTAAATCAACAAAGATGTTATAATCCCGGTACAAAGGTGCTCGATGGTAATAACAAGGTTGGCGACTATGTTGAACGAATGAGATTGTCGATGGTTGAGATCCACGGTTTCCCGCCATCGCGTGATCAAAAGTTTTGAGGTCTTTATTGATAGCGATATCATGGGCGAGCGCCATGTGTCTCATCCGGTGAGGCCGAAGGAATGATAAATACTTTGATGCGTCTTTAATACATTATGTTGTGGGTTACTAAAGAATTTATAAGATGCACATGTTTTAAATCAATGGAGATGTTATAATCTCAGTAGAAAGGTGCTCAATGGTTAATAACAAGGCTAGCGACTGTGTTGAACGAACCGGATTGACGATGGTTGAGATCCATGGTTGCCCGCCATCGCATGATCAAAATTTGCGAGTTCTTTATTGATTGCAATATCATGGGCGGGAACCACGTGGATCTCCTTGGCAACGAGTAGTATGGTAAAAAATTGATATATTTATTTTATTTTATTTATTAAATACTTACTAGCATATATATTATTTATTAATAATATATATAAAATATGTCGAGAGATATCCTTTTGATGCATCTATTGTAATATTATAAAATAGGTGCCTCGACAAAGATATCTATTGGCGTATTTTGTATATATTAATAAATAATATATATATGCTAGTAGCATTTGCAGCACAACATGAAAGACAAAATTAGAATTACTTTTAGTTATAGAATTATAATCCTAACCCTTCTAATTTTTAAAATCCATAAAATATTTATTATCTATTTAGTTTTACTAATTATCTAATACAATTAAATTAAATATTCATTTTAAATTAATTAAACAATTATTAATTAGAATTTTAGAATAAATTAACAAATAAGATCTATATAAAATCAACTTTTCTATTTTTTTTCTTTGTGTCCAAATCATTTCATTTTCGAAAATTATACTAAATTCTAGATATCATAATTAAACACAACACTTTATTCTATTCTAGTCCTAACCCTAGTTAACCCCTAACCCTATTTGGACTCTAACCCTTACCCTAATTGAACACTAAATCTAATTGTAATTGACCACTAAGCATAATTGAATTCTACCCCTAACCCTAACCCTAACTCTAACTAAACCCTAAACCTAAATCTAATCAAACCCTAACCCAAACCCTAATTGAACTTTAAAACTAACCTTAATTAAGTATTAACCCTAATTGAACATTTATTGAACACTAGTCCTAATTGTACCATAACCCTAACTTTGAACTACAACTGTACTCTAATCCTAACCCTAACACTAATTGAGTGAGAGAGAGACCTTAGAGAGGGAGTAGTGTTAGGAGGGAGAGACTTGAGAGAGAGATATATATATAAAGGAAGGGAGGGTTAAGGGTAGAGGGTAGAGGGTTTAAGGGTTTAGGGTTAAGGGTTTAGGGTTAAGGGGAGAGAGATAGAGGGAGTGAGTGAGTGAGAGAGAGACCTAAGAGAGGGAGAGGGGTAGGATATTGAAGATACTTGAGAGAGAGAGGGAGGGAGGTGGGAGAGAGAGAGAGGGAGGGAGGGTTAATGGTAGAGGGTAGATGGTTTAAGGGTTTAAGGTTAAGGGTGGAGGGGATAGAGATAGAGGGAGTGAGTGAGTGAGAGAAAGACCTAAGTGAGGGAGAAGGGGTAGGAGGGAGAGACTTGAGAGAGAGACCAAAGAGAGGGAGAGGGGGTAGGATGGAGAGTCTTGCGAGAGAGATAGGGTAGAGGGTTGAAGGTTTTGGGGTTTAAGGGTTAAGGGTTAATGGTTTAGGGTTTAGGGTTATGGGTAGTGATGGAACTTCAAAGTTTTGTTCTCTATGTTCTATTTTATCCTGCCTTATGTCTCTGGTCATCTATGGTGTTTGGGAAAAGCCTAAGGTTGGTGTTTTACCTTCATCTTCATGTAAAACCCTAGTGTTCATCTTACACCTTGGATGGGATCTATTTGGCCGTTACTTTTTGAGAAGGCTTTAAAATGACTTAAGCCCCATCGCTTTGTCTAGGTTGGGACCCCTTTTGTTTTATTGTTTTATTTCCTTCACCTGACTTTATTTTTCATAAGTCATTTGTTGGTCTCGTGTTCCCTCGTTAAAACAACTTATGTCATTGTTTGTCGTCGACCTAGTGATGTCCCCTTATTCCTTTAGGGGAGAGGGCCCGGTAGTCGTGCAGGATAACTTTCTCAACATGTAGCAATTGACTGGAATATCGTAGAACCTTCATTTTTTTTTTTGAAATGTAGATTGGTCTCTTATTTATCTATAACTAAGGTTTGGAGGCGCAACTCATCATGCAACTCACCACATCGGCAGATATTTTTAGAAGTGCCTAAAATTTGACTTTTTAAAGGTTTGACCAAAACTTAATCATGGAACCCCCAATAGTTGAACAAAAAAAATATCATTTATTGCTTGTAGAATATGATATTTTTATTTAAATTAAAATTAATACACAACCTAAGTGGACAAAATACTTATTGATAACCATAAATCTTTGATATCTCTACCTTTTATATTCAACACATATGGACTAATAGTTGAACAGAAAAAATCTATTTGTTGTTATAGAAACAACACATAATGATCTAAAATACAACTTATATTGAACAAAAATGGAACAATAGTTGAACACTATTTTTTTTTTTAAATCCTTCACATTTAATGGGAAAATACATGTTATTTATTGTGCTCACCTTTTATATTTGTGATAGGATAAACTATTAATATAAAATTATCCAATGCTTGTACATTGCTACCCCAATTGTTGTACACATAAGAACAATATTTTTTCACTATGATAGCAATACTTGTTTCAATGAGTGTCTTATTTTATTAAATGAGCATTTTATTTTTTAAATGATATACTTATAGTGGAGAGTTGTGATATTTTATTTGAAACAAAAAAATACTTATTTCACTTCTTCATGAATGTATTTATGTTTTTTTCATATAACATTTAGAGGTTCTCATGTGTTCAAGTATGGGTCCATTTTTTTACCAACATTTGGTTTTTTCTTTATTTACATTTGGACAGTTTATTTACAATATATAGTATAAATATGTGGTAAGACTGAGTATTATCATCACGATTGAGTGCGCCCTCTCCCCTAATAAATGTTTTTATTTTGCACCCTGCACGACTACTGGGCCCTCTCCCCTAATAAATGTTTTTATTTTGTAGAGGGACAAGTTCGCATGGCCGTAGATCAATTGTCGTGTGATCTATGTCTTTCCTCACCATCCCGCGATGACCCCACCAGTTGATTGCGATATCACGGGTGAGCACCACGTGTACTGGGCCCTCTCCCCTAATAATTTTTTTTTATTTTGCAGAGGGACAAGTTCGCATGTCCGTAGATCAATCGTCGTGTGATCTCAGCCGTTCCCCGCCATCCCGCGATGACCCCACCAGTTGATCGTGATATCACAGGTGAGTGCCACGTGTCTCATCCGGTGAAGCTGAATGAATGATAAATACTTTGATGCATCTTTAATACAATATGTCGCGGGTTACTAAAGCAGTTATAAGATGCACGTGTTTTGAATCAACAAAGATGTTATAATCCCGGTAGAAAGGTGCTCGATGGTAATAACAAGGCTGGCAACTGTGTTGAACAAACAAGATTGCCGATGGTTGAGATCCACGATTTCCCGCCATTGCGTGATCAAAAGTTGCGAGGTCTTTATTGATTGTGACATCACGGGCGAGCGCCACGTGTCTCATCTGGTGAAGCCGAAGGAATGATAAATACTTTGATGCATCTTTAATACATTATGTCATGGGTTACTAAAGCAGTTATAAGATGCACGTGTTTTAAATCCATGGAGATGTTATAACCTCGGTAGAAAGGTGCTCGATGGTTAATAATAAGGCTGGCGACTATGTTGAACGAACAAGATTGCCGATGGTTGAGATGCATGGTTGTCCGCCATCGCATGATCAAAATTTGCGAGTTCTTTATTGATTGCGATATCATGGGTGGGCGCCACGTGGATCTCCTTGGCAACGAGTAGTATGGTAAAAAATTGATATATTTATTTTATTTTATTTATTAAATACTTACTAGCATATATATTATTTATTAATAATATAGATAAAATATGTCAAGAGATATCCTTTTGATGTGTCTATTGTACTATTATAAAATAGGTGCCTCGACAAATATATCTATTGGCGTATTTTTTATATATTAATAAATAATATATATATGCTAGTAGCATTTGCAGCACAACATGAAAGAAAAGATTAGAATTACTTTTAGTTATATAATTATAATCCTAACCCTTCTAATTTTTAAAATCCATAAAATATTTATTATCTATTTAGTTTTACTAATTATCTAATACAATTAAATTAAATTAAATTAAATATTCATTTTAAATTAATTAAACAATTATTCATTAGAATTTTAGAATAAATTAACAAATAAGATCTATATAAAATCAACTTTTCTATTTTTTTTCTTTGTGTCCAAATCATTTCATTTTCGAAAATTATACTAAATTCTAGATATCATAAGTAAACACAAAAATTTATTCTATTCTAATCCTAACGCTAGTTAAACCCTAAACCTATTTGGGCTCTAACCCTTACCCTAATTGAACAATAAATCTAATTGTAATTGGCCACTAAGCATAATTGAATTCTACCCCTAACCCTAACCCTAACTCTAACTAAACCCTAAACCTAAATCTAATGAAACCCTAACCCAAACCTACTTGATTCATAATCCCAACCCTAACCCAAACCCTAATTGAACTTTAAAACTAACCTTAATTAAGTATTAACCCAAATTGAACATTTATTGAACACTAGTCCTAATTGTACCATAACCCTAACTTTGAACTACAGTTGACTTCTAATCCTAACCCTGACACTAATTCTTATCCTAATTGAACCTTAACCCCAACCCTAACCTTAACCTTGACCCTATTTGAAATCTTATTGAATTCATAACCTTAATTAAACCCCAACCTCATCCTCAATCCTAACCCAAATTGAACATTAATTGAACCCTAAACCTAACCCTACGTGAACACTAATCCTAATTGAACTCTAAATTTTTAGTTGAAAATATTAAAGTGCCTTATATTTTCCCATTCATCGTCATTTATCATTCAATTCCTAATAGAACTCCAAAAATTTATACTTTTATAATGTTTTAATACACACCTAATATTAAGGGTTTAGAGTTTAAGGGTTAAGGGTTTAAGGGTTTAGAGTTTAAGGGTTAAGGGATTAAGGTTTAGGGTTAATGGTAGAGGGGAAAGAGATAGAGAGTGAGTTGAGAGTGAGAGGGTAGAGGGTAGGGGGTTTAAGGGTTAAGGGTTTAGGGTTATGGGTAGACG
>VDFB02271358.1:315132674-315182372 GCA_007258455.2 Sequoia sempervirens | reverse complement strand
GGTTTAGGGTTTAAGGGTAGAGGGGAGACACATAGAGGGAGTGAGTGAGAGATAGATAAAGACCTAAGAGAGGGAGAGGGGGTAGGAGGGAGAGACTTGAGAGAGAGAGAGAAAGAGAGGGTAGAGAGTAGAGGGTTTAAGGGTTTGGAGTTTAAGGGTTAAGGGTTTAGGGTTTAGGGTTATGGGTAGAGGGGAGAGAGATAGAGGGATTCATTTAGAGACAAAACCCCAACCTTAGGATTTTCCCAATACCATAAAATACTAGTAACATAAGACATGACAGGAAAGGAACATAAGATAGGACAGGAAATGACAGATTCAAAAGATGCAACATATTGTGTTTATATGTCCTTCAATCTTCTTAAGAAGATCCATGATATGTTTATAAAGGAAGTGACTTCATAGATGCATGAAGTTCAATTATGCATCTTTTAAACAATGAGGAAGCATTTCAAGTTGTTTTCAAGCCCCTCTCACCATAACCCTATTGGACAGTCACACATCACATAGGAACGTGAGTTGTTAGGTCACCCACATATGTGACAGGTGGTTGTCCAATAAAGATAAAATGAGGAGACTATGTGTATTTATTACACATAACAAAAGAAGAGAAATGGTTGAATCAAGGTCATGATACAAGTACTAGGAGAGAGATAGAGGGTAGAGGGTTTAGATTTTAAGGGTTAAGGGTTTAAGGTTTAGGGTTAAGGGTGGAGGGAGAGAGATAGAGAGAGACCAGAGAGGGAGAGGGGGTAGGGAGGGAGAGACTTGAGAGAGAGAGAGGCAGAGGGTAGAGGGTTTGGTTTAGGGTTTAGGGTTTAGGCAGTGAGAGAAAGACCTGGTGAGGAGAAGGGTAGAGGAGAGACTCGATGAGATAGAGTGAGTGAGTGAGTGAGTGAGAGAGAGACCCAGAGAGGGAGTGAGCATGAGAGACTTGAGAGAGAGAGAGAGATAAAGGAAGGAGGGTTAAGGGTAGAGGGTAGAGGATTTAGGGTTTAGGTTAAGGGGAGAGAGATAGAGGGAGTGAGGAGTGACCTCATTTACATATTATTATTCTTTTATTCTTCGTCAGTTAAATATTTAGTTACCCTACCGTTAGCAGAAATGACCCAAGAATTTAATAGAATGGACTACTCATATAATACCTTGCATTATGGAGCTCACTTCTCTGATATATTACTACTTATCAAATCCTTTGTAAATAATTGTAAACTTATGACTCCATTTAAGCATTTAATTGATTTTCTTGAATCAAAGCAAAAACATAGACACACAATTGAACAAATTGTCAAAAGAAGAATGACAACATCATTAACATTTCATTCAAAATTCACTCAAATCCACATAAGGAGAGAAAATATATTAGAATTATACATTTATTCATGCTTATAAGTCATATCTGCATACAATTTAAGATAATTTTCATATATTCATCCAAAACTCAAAACAAGCTATCTTTTCTATTCCTATCTTTCTACCCATATATTCAACTCAAAACCTAGCTAGAGCTTTCATCAGTTCTCTCCCTACAAATGAGCCTTGAATTCCCTTTTATATGAAAAGGGAGCAACAAGCTTCAGGCTCAAATGTAATTTCACCACAAATTTTCATTTGAACAAAATCTCCATTGCATTTGACTTTCATTTCAAAACTTCCCACACGTTGAATCTGCAAAACATAGTGCATGAACTGGGGAAAGCTAAAGTTGTAACTACCATCAGAAAAGGGAACACAAATTGTCATCAAAATCCCCTTTGTCACTATCCATGCAAAAAAACTAGGCAACCAAATTTCCATGAAGGAACAAAATCGACATCAAAATGTGCCACACACGCAGAACCAACACCACCACCAACAACATAATCAACACAAAATTTTACATCCCACACAGAAAATTCTTATTTACCCACCACCATGCCCTTACCAACACTTAGACCCCGGTATACACGCTCGCTTCTAGTTGTTGCTAGAGGAGGAGAGGAAACCTCATCCTCCTCTTCTTTCTTGTCCTTGCCCAATACGGTTCTAGTCCATCCACTTGGGATTTTAACAACCAATGGCACCACAAATATCACTTCCTCATCAGAGGACAAATATCTTTCTACCCATATATTCAACTCAAAACCTAGCTAGAGCTTTCATCAGTTCTCTCCCTACAAATGAGCCTTGATTTCCCTTTTATATGACAAGGGAGCAACAAGCTTCAGGCTCAAATGTAATTTGACCACAAATTTTCATTTGAACAAAATCTCCATTGCATTTGACTTTCATTTCAAAAATTCCCACATGTTGAATCTGCAAAACATAGTGCATGAAGTGGGGAAAGCTAAAGTTGTAACTACCATCAGAAAAGGGAACACAAATTGTCATCAAAATTCCCTTTGTCGCTATCCATGCAAAAAAACCAGGCAACCAAATTGCCACGAAGGAACACAATCGACATCAAAATGTGCCACACACGCAGAACCAACACCACCAACAACAACAACATCATCAACACAAAATTTTACATCCCACACAACAACTTCTTATTTACCCGCCACCCTGCCCTTACCAACACTCAGAGCCCGGTATACACACCTGCTTCTAGTTGTTGCTAGAGGAGGAGAGGAAACCTCAACCTCCTCTTCTTTCTTGTCCTTGCCCAATAGGGTTCTAGTCCGTCCGCTTGGGGTTTTAATAGCCAATGCCACCACAAATATCACTTCCTCATCAGAGGGCAGACCATGATTGAAGTGAGGTAAATACCAATAGTAGTCAGAGTTGGTCTCAGTTACATCATCAGAAGTGTTTCTCGTAAGGTCAATGGGCAAGTGTTGGCATCCAGAGGAGCCATTCCCATACCTTATTTTCCTATTGACACTAGTAATAGAGCACACTGACTACTTGCCTTTGTCATCTACTAGTTGAGTAGCAACGTCCTGGACTTGCAACCTTCTACTGTATCTAGTGGGCAAGAGCCTGGGCTTGTCAACCAAAGCACCTTCCTAAATAGCAAGACCGAGCTTTTCTGAGCTCAAACGAAAAAGCCTCCTTACTGACTTACTCATTTTCTCTTGTCACACAAGCACTCAAACTTGATTAGACTTAGCCTAGAAAGTGCTCTAACTGCTACAAGAATGAGACTATTAGCAGTTAATTCCTCTTGTATTTATTGTGCGAGGTAATGGCAACCTTCATCAATGCTTAGTAAAAATGCATGTGCAAACATGGAAATTTGGTGGCGTATGTACTGTCACCATTTAACTTAAGCTGCATGAGAATCCGCAGATCACCCTTCATGATTGCCAACAACATCTTCACACAGATTGAGATCGACGTGACTACACAAGCAAGGAATAATTCATTAATGCTTCACCAGTTGTACGATAAAACGACCACCATGTGCCATTTTCCAACTTTGAATACTGCCCGCCTGATCTCCTAAAGAGTTGGCAGATCAAACGGTTTATCTCGGGCTAACTCGGTTTGACATCCAACGAAGCATCGTTGACCTTCCTCATGACCAATAACATTAATCCATCTCGGAAACCAACTACCATGTCGGAAGGTCCTATGCACTTTGCAACTGAACGACTAGAGCTACACATCGCAATCTCGTTGACCTCGCGACTTTTAACCAACCTTCATCTTCCTCCTGCAAGCTAGCAAGGAACATCAAAGATTTACATTAGCTTTTGATCTTGTTTGTCGATCTAAAACCATGGGTTATGAGCTCAATAGTGGAGATTGGGCCCCATATTCCATACAGGACACACATCTGCCTTTTGCTGACCTCATGCCAAATAACAGGGCGACACCTTAGGTCTGTGAGTTGGCGGGGTACGATCGAGATCTTCTCCCATATCTTCGAATCTAAAAAACCTACACATTGCATGATTAGTATTTAATGAAAGGATTTTGCTAAGCCATCAGCGACATGACCATTGGGGTTAATGGCTTAGGCTTACGTCACCGGATTAAAATTAAAACCCAACTTTGATTTTAATACTTTATTTCCTCCGCAGGGTTTTATTTCCTAAGTCTCGGTTGGCCCCGTGTTTCATCTTTTAAAAAACAACTTATGTCATTGTTTACCGTTGGCCTAGTGATGTCCCCTTGTCCTTTTTAATGAATGCTTTATTTTGCAGAAGGGATCGAATTCACGCTTCCATTGATCAAATTTCCTTCGGATATCAACGGTTGCCCACCATTGCTTGATTAGAAGTTGGAGTATTTTTACCGATTGCCATATCGTGGGCGGGCGCCACGTGTCCTTCTGGGGGATGAAATTACGTGACCGCTGATCAACTACCATTTGATCTCAGCCGTTCCCCACCATCCCGCAATGGCCCCACCGTCGATCGCGATATCATAGGTGGTTGCCACGTGTCTCATATGATGAAGCCGAAAGAATAAAGGAAATACCGTGGAACATTAATCCGACCTTAAATACATTAAAAAGCGGGTTACTAAAGTGCTCTTAAGATGCACGTGATTCAAATCTATGGATGTGTTATAATATTAATGGAAAAGTTGCTCGAGGGTTAATGATAGGGCCGATGACTCTGTTGAAGGAATGAGAACATTGATGCTTAAGATCTACGATTGCCCGCCATCACGTGATCCGAAGTTGCAAGAATTTTACTGATTGCAATATCACGAGCAACTGCCACGTGGACTTCCTTCGCAACATATGGTATGGTGAGCCCCTTATGGCCATGTTGGTGATTGTGTCAGCTTGTTTTGAAGGTAGTGGTCAATGATTTGATCAAAATGAAGGATCGACGGCTTGAATTTAAATCTACATGAAATATGGTTGGAGTCGTTCGTGCAACGCGCGAGTGAGCTTTAATGGTAGATGAGACATTTACTAGCACAATTTGATCGAAATACAATCTATTCTCCTGATTTATGTGTGTCACAAAGCATTCAAGTATTTTGCGAAGCAGTTTCAGAGTCGAGAGCAAGGTTGTGAACTTTGACCGCCAGAATTTGAGAATTCTGCGAAAAGAGCCGTGAGTTAATTTCTATGTTTCCCAGTCACTCTGTGCTTGAATTAAGGAAAATATTTGTTGTACTTATCATAGGTCTTGTTGATAAACATTTTAGGGCTATAGTTTACTTAAATTGTGAGAAATTGCAATATTTTGTTCTATAATTTCATATCTCTGGTTAGTCCTAGCTATTTGAAGTGTGAAATTATAAGAAGCCCTAGTTTGTCCGAGATGGCACCACCCAAGCAACATTCTGGCTAGATTGAATATTTAAAAAGAAACCTGTATGATGATTTCCTGGATCAATTGCCCTTGTCAATGAATGATATAAAGAATGGATTGGTTTTGATGTGAGGGAAAATACTGGGGGAGGGGTTAGTATACAATTGTTCCAACATAGCCAATGCTAGGGTTCCTCTCAGGGGTTTGGAAATGTTCAGATTGTGGTATGGACAGAGGAATTTTCCTCACCCTTTTTCAAATGGATAGATGTATGATATGGGGAAGCTGGTGGTACTGAATGTTTTCCCTGATGTAGACCTGCTTAGGGCAATATCTACAAGATATGACCCTATCACATAGGTAATTAGGGATAATGATGGAAAGGTTTTGTTAAGCATTAACAGAGATGATATTCAATAGATTTTTTACTTGAGTGAACCGAGTGAGGACTTGGTACCTATTGACCTTGAGGAAATGAAGCAGGAATATGCAAAGTTGAAGTCTCTTTTCAGAGCTAAATTGCTTCCACCTCATCTGGCTAGGGCAGGAGGTTCAAGATTTCATATAAGCCCTAGTGACCAGGAACCTTTCAGATTAAATTGTTTTGCAAATCATTTCCTGGCCACTTTTTATTCATTGTGTCAGATTTTGGGTTTCAGTCCTGGTGCGGTGATGCCCATTGCATACATGTTCATGGGGGTGCAAATACAACACCCTAACTTCTCTGTCACATATGACTTTGCTTCTTTCTTGGCTGAGAGGATACATGAGGGGTTGTCAAAGCTGCAGAAAAATGATACCGACACTCAATTATTTTGGTATTCTATGCTAATGCATATGTTTTTATTCAAGAATGCTGACTTCTTCTCTAAGAAGATGAAATTAAGGTAATCGGTTGATGGAGAAAGATTGCCAATACATATATGGGTTGCAAATTTATCTTGTAAGAAGGAAAGCACTAGTTATGTGCAATTTGATAATTGTTTTGCTTCTAGATTGAGGGCTAGATTGATGGTGAATGTACCTAGAATTCTTGAGGAATTACATGATTTCCTCAGGCCAAAGGTGAGGAAGCTAGAATTAAAAGTCAGCCATAACTGGGGTGACATTATCCCATACCCAGTCAGCACTGTTTTGAGGGTATATGGTTTTCAAGGAGCCCATCATATACTACCATACAATGTGCCACCAATAGTGGGGTTTGCAGTAGTTATGTGACAGATAGGTTGCATCCATGAGGAAAACCTCATAGGGAGGGGTAAGGGAACATTTTTCCCTCATTGTACAGTGGTATCTGATTTTTCCTTTTCAAAAGGAGGTTGGGTGCACTTTGAGAAATTCTTTGAGGATTATCATTTGAGATGTGGTTTAAAGCGGTAGCATGATCCTAAGGGTTTCTTTACCCTTTTTAGACAAAGAATAAAGGCTGGAAAGTTTGTGCATGAGTTCAAATTTCCTGAGGACCTGATAAAAAATGAGTTCGACCTAAATAAGCAGGATTTGAACAAGGAGAAATGGATAGCTTATGATAAACTATTAGATATTGTGCACAACATGGATCCGAAATATGATCCACTGTTGGAGTTCAGTCCCCATCATAAGAAAATTGATTGTCTGATGGAGAACTTCAAAGAGATTATGGGAACTTTGAGAACCAAAAAAGTAAACTTAGAGCTAAGTCTAGGTGTACAAGAACAAGGTGCCAAACCATTTGAAACAAGGCCAACATACCAGCCTATAGAAAAGTGGCCCATTTACAGGAGAAAAAAGGATAGCAGCATTGATGAGGAAGAAGTGGATAGAAAGGGGAAGCAAATTATGAAGTTTCCTTCACAACCAGGTCCAAAATTCAAAGTTCCTGGGGAAATTAAGATCATTGATTTAGAGTCATCACCAGAAGATAGTCCCCCATCACCACCATCTAAGCCAAGCCCTAAAAGGCAAAGAACTGATCAACCACAAGAGAGTTTGATGGATGAAATTATTGTTACTGATTAGGACATGCAGGTTGGTATGCCTTCCCCTCCTAGGCTAGCTGAATTGGCTTTATTTGATTTAGATATGAAAGGAAAAAGTGTACAAGATGCAAGAATGGAAGCATGTAAGGAGTTTCTAGACGACAATGCATTTGTAAGGACTCATGTATTCTTGCAATTGGTATGGAGGATGAAGTTTGAAGAATATCAAAATAAATGTAAGGAGAGAAGAGAACTAAGACCTGACAGGTCAGACCAAGAGAATGATGAGGAAGTGAAAGCTGAATTAATGGAAGAATTTAAGAAAATCACTCCTAAGGAAGTAAGAAAATTGGTGAGTTAGGCTGGTGTATTGATTCTACCTGAATGGGACATTGCAGATGCAGTGGCCTTTAATACTATTATGAAGTCCAAGCATCCCTTGCAAGAATCTAAAGAAGAAGTCAAGGCAGCACTTCAAGATTCTGCATTCAGTGAAGAGTATGAAACCTTGGCAATTTGGGCATTGGCCCCATAAGGAAGAAAGCCAAATATTACAGACATTAATCCAAATTTCAGAGGGGGATTAATAATAAAGAGAGCTTCAGAGACCTCAACCACCGAGGCCACTAGTTTAACTATGAATGTGGCCAAATTGGCCCAAAAGACTGTTGAAAGGGAGGAGGCTAAAAAGAAAAGCCTAATGGAGAAGTATAAACTTTTGATTGAAGAATACAACAAGACACAACAGAGGAATGTTGAGTTGCAAACTGAGGTGGAAAGGTTCAAGTATAGACAGATTGGGGAGATATCAAGTGCTCCAAGGACCAGTACATTACCTTCCACAGCAGGGTCAGTGTCTCTTGCTTCTCCAATTGTTTCCACACCAGCGTCTCTCAGTTAGAATCCTACCTTCACCCCTTCTTTAGAGGAAATTGATGAAGAAACATAGTGCTCTGTTGATCCTACAAAGAAGTAGCTCTTGCAAAGAATTGATGAGTTATAGGCATCTTTGAGGGTAAGTGACGAGGGATCTCTTTCAAGCAAAAAGATATTGTTACCACTATTTTAAGGCATTTGAATGAAAATGTTGATAATAAATTGCTATCTATACATTCTTTATATTCTTTGTTATTAGATGAAATAAAGAATATTGATAGGGATCAGGAGGTAGTGATACCATTGATTGAAAATTGGATCCCTAGGGCTAGTGATCTGGATGTCATGTATAAGGCCTCAAGGTTTGATACAAACAATAGGCCCCAATCATTAAAGCCTACTCAAGTGTTAGTAAAATCAATGCAAGGTTTTCAAACCTTACCAAATGACTTGAGTAGGAAGATTAGGGAATTGGTGAAGAATTTCAATGATTGGGGTAACACATTGTTACCTGATATAATTGATGAGCAGGGGAAAATCAGGTCATTCCAACAGTGGTAGGCTCAGGAAGGTGAGGTCATCAATGATCAAATTAGATTAATTTGTGATGAATTAGATTATGACTTGGTGGTGAGCTGTATGTTTAAAATCATTAGTACTAGCTCATTTTTTGGAATCTTTTGAAAGAGATGCAAATCAGGTAGTAGTAAAATACACACCTTATAATGCCAAGGTGAATGAGGTAATTAATTTTGACTAGCCGACTGATGAAGAATATCAGGGGTGGGTAAATAAATATTTGACTGAGAAGGAATAAAAGAATGAATTACTAACGAGTGGTAAATCAGATGTTGCGGTTACAACGGCCTTCGGTTTTGCTTTGATGGCAGTCTCAGCGTGGATTTCTTGTGGTTTTTTGTTGTTGCCTCAATTTTCCTCAGCTGACATGATGAACGGGAATATTCTCTAGGGTGATGGCTATTGTAATGATTTTTGGAATATCACCAAATGCTTCATTTGGCTGGTGACATGTGTACTTTCTAGCCCGATGCTTGTTTGCTCCTTCATTTTCTATAAGAAGGATTTCAAGGCCAAAAGTACGGGTTAGCAAGTTAGATAATTTTTGGTCGAGTCTAGGTGAAGTTGCAAAGAAAATTGTAAATTCCAATGGTTTTAGAGAGAAATACAATTTAGATTCTGAGTTATTCTATAATCAGTTTTGAATTCATGGGGATTTAATGTTGTATAACAGTACTATCATTTGAGTTGAAATGATCAATTCAAACTCATGTCTCTCCACTATACATGCATATCCGAATTTTGAATAAGATGACTAAGGGTTGTTTCATTCATCTCACTGTTATAGTGTGTATAATCCTTATTTTAGCTTTAATTCAAGGAATTAATTAAAATGCTTGAATGGGATTATAGGCTAATATGTTATGTATAAGGATTTGATAAGTAGTATTGGGTGAGAATGCATACTGATGAAATTGTAATGCAATATTGTCAGGGATCTTATATGTTATGTATTAAATCTGTCATAAACCTTTAGATGCTTATGAATTTGACTCCCGCAATGGATATATGGCACTGATCTAAGTTGTACTTATTTGTGTAGTTCAATAATTGTTTGTCTTTTCCTAGAGCTTGCTACAAATTGAAAATTAATGACTATATTTTACTATGGATTGTCTTGTAGTTATCCCATGCTCCACATAGTTGATATTATCGATGAACAACCAATTTTATTCGATATTATCCTATTGTGTTGAGCTATTCAATGGGATTATCTGTTATGTGTTAATGTTGTTTATGATATTGGTGTAGAGGTTGTAAACACATTAAGGGATCACCCTCCCAGTCTTGCAGAGCCCAAAGTGTAGGAGGCTTTTTAAAGTCCTCGCCAGTTGGTCCAGGTCCTTCGAGTTCCCTTGATTGGAATTGGAAATCCCATAGGTAGATTAGAAGACCAACCTGGTTACAAAGTGTAAAACAAACCAACACCCTCTACCTTTAACCCTAAACCCTAAACCATTAACCCTTAAACTCTAAACCCTTAAACCTCTACCCTCTATCTCTCTCCACTCTAAACTCTAAACCTTTCCTTTTATTTTTTATAATTTTCATTATTCTTATTTATTTTACACTTACATTTACAAATACACATACATATGCATTTACTATTTTCATTTATTTCTTATGTAGTTTAATAGTTTGATCGATTTCATATTATATGTGTTGAAGACTTTAGAATTTCAATTACATTAATTTATGGATATGTTGTATCTATAACACTACAAAACCATATGCTCTTTGTATTTACACTTGCATTTATTGTTCTAGGAGAGCATCCAGTAATTGCATTTATATTTACATTTAAAAATACATATACACACACACACATACATACATACATACATACATACATATACATATACATATACATACATATATATATATATATATATATATATATATATATATATATATATATATATATATATATATATATATATATATATATATGCGCATGTGTGTGTATGTATATCATTTATATTAAGTGTTCAGAAACAACCCATTAGGTCTACACATGAATAAAAATTCATAAAATTAGATCTCCCATACATGTTTTGTTGAAACCTAGGCTTGAACCTCTCATTTCACATGCTTTTCTTCACAAAACTATTGAGGACAACAACTATACCTTCTTTATTTCTCATCCTATGCCCTATTCATGCATCCTACAATTACAAAAGTATCCATGGGGCCTCTTACACAAGCTACAGTAATCACAAAAAGTGTAAGAGCCCCTTTATATCATGTTTGGACTACAAAACCCTCAAAAATAGAGTAACCGGGCTGTATGCAAAGAAATGAGGCTTTCTAACTCAAATCAACGCCTTAAGCCCTCAAATTAGATTCAAATCAAAGCTAACACATATCTTCACGACATAGAATTGATTTCACATTAAAATATGGCTGCATGTGACCGTATAGTGCTGCATAACAGGAAAAATATAAAAATTTTGAAGAAAAACTAAGATTTTTGAATGTCAAGAGCTTGTACTTTAAATCCTAAACCATCAACAACCATTACAATGATCACTTTATTCCTTTTAAAGGACTTTACATGTCAACCACTAAACAACCACCTCTGCAACTAACTTTTTAATCTTTTATGATCACATGAAACATAAAACACACTAATTTCGAGGTTGTTAACATCACTATTGAAATGTTTTAATTTTTTGATCTTTCAAACATTAAAAAGTACATCATTAAATTAATTATGTAATTGCATAAAAATTAAAAATATAATTCTATCAAAAATTAATATCAAATATATAATATAATCGCATAACTTATACATTTCAATGTCATTGATCTTCTTCTTCATCCAACTCTTTGTTTGTATCATCCAATCCAGATTCGACATTATAAGGATTGGTCATATCATCATCATCGTCATCAATATTAGTTTCAATAATGTCATCATCCACACGGATATCATCTTCATGAACATTAACTCCTACATCATCATGATCTAGTTCCTCCTTTTCGACATCTTCGTCAGGGATATCATAAACTAACTGTTGATCCTGATCATCATCTACATCATCTTCTAGTTCTTCAAGATTCTTCTTCCACCACATTATACTTTACCAAAATTCTCCTCTTGATCATGTCTAACAACAAATGACCAACCCGGCTTTACCTAGAACCTCAGAGTAAAATACCCGCCACATTGGCTTGAAGAACATAGGGCCTCATTTCCAAACAACATCAACCTTGTATTAACCATGGTAAATCCATTATCATGTTCAATAACAGCTTCTCTTGTGATCATTTTCATTCAATCATAGCCTATACCATAGGACGATGAACAAAATTAATCTGAAGGACTTAAAGTCACACTCAAGTATATCATCCAAAATCCCATAGTATCGATTTTCTAAGACTTCTGGATGTATGTCGCTTCTAGATGAAACATTAGTCACTTGAAAGACTGCAGTTATACCAAAATCACAAGTTTTCTTCATGTCATCCAACATTTTGATTCAAAATTTATGACCATTTCACCACATAGCCTTGTGGTGTTTCACCTGCAATATGTCAAACATGTAAAAATTATTGCAATATCGTCAGTTGATAAACATATTTATTCTTGGCCGAATGTATGCAAAGAAAACAATCTCAAGATATATATACATCAATATACTTGAAAATAATTAAATAATATGGGTGATTAATATATTTATACGTACCTGTTTATCTCTTAAACCATATGCTAAATCAATTTCCCTTTGTGTAACATTGGAATCTCCATTACGATGAGCTTCTTTAACCAATGAAGCCACACCTTCCCATGTTAATGCACGACCAAATTGTTGACATCATTCAATCCATACCATCATCCAATCAAGATTGTTGGCGACATACAAATGTAGTGCATCACACTCTCGACCAACTATATCAAAAAAAGTTGAAATTCACAAACGACATATAATTAGTTAAATACCACAGTATATGACCTTAATTTATAATTGATGTATATTGAAGATTAAAAATTAAATTAGTACAATATACATAAAAACCATATGTAAAATGTATTCCAATTAATCTTCATGACCATCTTATAATTACCTCTCACTTTCCTCAATCTACCTTTCCCCATCAGGTACTCCCCTTCAAATTTGTTAATGGAGTTGGGATCCCAAATGCGATCTACATGGATCTTTGCTACAAACTTAGGAAGATATTCACTAATGTACACCATGGTCTGGTATACCATATATCCCTCCACCATAGAACCCTCAGGATGTGCTCTTTGTCTAACCAAAACCTTCAAAAATTTCAAGTGCCTCTCAACCATCCACATTTACCTTGTGTGCAGAGGTCCACACAATTCAATCTCCTCAACCTGGTGTATGAGGTAGTGTTCTTGTGCATTGAAAAATGTTGAAGGTAGAAACTTTTGCACTTTACACATTAGACAAGGAATTTTTCTCTTCCAATAATTTATATCTTCTTTATGGATTTCTTTAGATAACAGCCATCTATAAGTGATTCAAGGCGCAAATATATTAACAAGATCTAAAAAAAATATACAGTATATTATATAACAAGTAAAAAAAATGGCAATTATAACATGTATACAACGAATTGAACAAATCTCGCTACTTACCTTATGTATTTTCCAATATCATATATAACTTGCTTGACATTGTTGTCAAAGTTGTTTGGGAGAGATAGAGGTAGAATGCACTGCAACAATTATAAAATGATCTTTTTATTATTTTTCCAAAAGTAGTAAACATAATACACTAAAAAGTACATGCATTATACAAGTGTATATAATATACCAGAATAATTACCTTAATGAAGGTACGCCAATCATGTGTTTTCATCCCTGACCCAAATTCACCTTTCTTTGTTATTATATTGTTTATGTTCACAGCAAATCTTGTGGGAAATCAAATTTTTCGTATGACTTCTTTTATAGTATTGCTTTGCTTCTCTGTTAATAACCAAGGAAGGACACTTATATTAATTTGGTCTCCATCGCTATTTAATTGAATGACATTTTTCATTGCATGATTGGCTTCCTAAATGTCACTGCAAATTTTGACATTTTTTTCTTTGTCATGCCTTCCATCCAATATTTTCCATAATGTTTCTATTACATTCTTTCTGATATGCATCATATCAAACAAATGCACAATTTGTAGCTACTCATAGTAGGGCAACCTACTAAATTGTCTAGGATAACTTTTCAATCCCTATGGAAGCTGGCCATTAATGCCTTGATGACCTTCATGAAGCATATAAGTTAAACAAATAAACAACGACAATCATTGTCAATTACAACATGAGTAAACACAACACAATATAAAAATATAAATTCAAAACATATCATATATGATAGATAAACAATTTGATCCGATGTATAACCTTGACGATTAATTCTATTATATTCCAACTTCCATAGGTGAGGTGACATTCTTCGTGGTTTTGATGTAGTCTCCTCTTTCCCATTGAAAAGATGTTTTTCAGTAGTTCGATACTTATGATTTCTATGGAGGAAGTTCCTATACTCATTAAACACCTGCTTTCCTAAACTTGTTGAATGACGGGATTTCATCTTTGGACCACAAATTGGACATGCAAATTTTCCCTTTGTTTGAAGACCTGCAAGATCATATATAATTGGATTAAATATGTCAATTTTTTTAATTATATATAATGAATAGATTATTTTGAAAACATGCATGATATCTACTTCATCAAATTAAATATTGTTAAAGTGCAGTCAACATTATAACATACCACAAAAATGTGTTAGCCCTGGGGCATCACGAATTGTCCATACAAGCATTGCATGGAATTGAAATTGTCTTTGTCCTATTGGTGTAGAGACGTCATACATAGTGATGCCATTCAAACTTTAGTAACTCATCGATAAGAGGCTCGATATATACATTCATATCTTTAACTTGGTACTTACCTAGTTGAATGAACATAAACATTATATAATTATTATAACCATTTTACTACAATATATATAAATTAATGTACATGACTATTGAATGAAAAAAATATAAGTCAT
Source organism: Sequoia sempervirens (assembly GCA_007258455.2). Taxonomy (NCBI): domain Eukaryota; kingdom Viridiplantae; phylum Streptophyta; class Pinopsida; order Cupressales; family Cupressaceae; genus Sequoia; species Sequoia sempervirens. The sequence goes on along the minus strand of VDFB02271358.1, from coordinate 315,167,730 downwards.
TATGCAACAAATAATACAAATGAGATCTACTACGTTAAATAAAATTGATGTAAACAAATACCTGGAACAATCATTGACAACATTATGTGCTCCCTATTTATTGACATCCATGGAGGAATGTTATTGTTGATAACAAAAATAGGCCACACTGAGTAAATAGATCTCAACTCTCCAAATGGATTGACACCGTCTGCTTCCAAAGAAAGCCTAATATTATGAGGTTCTTCTTTAAAGTGTGGCCATTTTTCCTCCATGTCCCTAAATGTAGAACCATCCATAGGCATTCGAATAATGCCATGTCCACTTCTATTTCGTGCATGGTAATCCATAAATTGTGCTAAGCTTTCGCACCTAAATAATCGTTGCATATGTGGAATAATGGGAATATAATGAAGAACCTTGCGAGACACCTTTTTTGTTAGTTGATTTGTTCGACATTCATATGACATTCCGGCATTTTGTTGCAAATTCCTATTGTTTATGATATATAATATGATCATTGGGACATGCATCTATTGCTTGATACTCCATTCGATATCTTTCATAATGGCGTATAAATCTTGGGTATGAGTGAGGTAAAATATTTGATGGTGGTAACAAAATTCACCAATCAATCTACAACAAAAAATAATTTGTTCATATAAAGAATATTAATGGTACATATTTCATCCTTTATTTACTAGTGATGAACTAACAACAATTAAAATAGATGAAAAAGGATGACATATATGACATACCTTAACATCCATAAGATTGCTATGTTTGATAAACCATTCATAACCTTCAAGTTCAACAAAAAAAATATAGCAAAGAGAAGAGTTGTTTGGGAGCCTTCATAAAGGGGCTCGTATGCCTTCTCAAGTATAGGTAAATCATGAACATCATTAAAGTCATCTTGATCATCATGATCAGCTCTGCCACTAAATGTGTCATGGATCAATGTATTCGTACCATCATCTTCAACTGTGTTTTCTGGCGCATGATCATCTTCTTCCATAGGACCATTAACTTCATCTTCGATATTCACAGCTCCATGTTCATCCATTTGAAAAACCACATTCTCTAGGTCGTGATAATCCATATCATCTGCCCTAGAGCGCCCCACCTTTATAATAATGATAGACACAAATAAGCCATGATCATGATCAAGTGATTATATATATATATCTATATATAAAATGTTAAAATGATATAAACATTTACAAATTCAATCAATATAAACACATATAATGAACAACTTACCAATGGACGATAACTATGCCCCCCTTCAACGTGACCATGTTGCCTACAATATTTCTCAGCTGTTGTGATTAAAATTCAACTTTTCTTTAAGCCCTTGCAATTACTGCAAGGACAATAACATTTCCCATCACCCTTTCTTTTCAATCTAGCCCACAATCTATCAAGTGTCTCTTCATTTTGTTCTGGACTAATATTATCTTACATGATTTTTCTTTACCAAGCTTGACTATTTAGATCTTCAAAAAATATCAAACTCACACTCCAATAATTTTTATTCATAGATAGGTAACATAATCTAATAATTTTATATTTTACACCAAAAATATTTGGCATGCAACCACCCCTGCAAAAGAGAAGATAGTCTGAAGTTAATGACCCCAAAAAACACTTTAAAATGCTAATTCCAAAACTTATTAAATTCTGATTTTACTATGATTTCCAACCGTTAAGACTCCTAAAATCATAATATTGAACTTGATCTCAAACTTTCTACAACGATGGAGGTAGCGAGCTAGTAAGAGCAAGTGACCCATTCCTAAGGAGCAACAAGTCAGAATCATCATTTCTAATGTCAATACAGATTTATCCTTAGTTAAAGATGTAATGTGTCACATCTTATGACGAGCTTATCCTTAGGGCCCTCAACATTGAGAGAGCCCTAATAAAAAACAACATAAGCATTGGTAAGAGCATGATTAGGGTACAAACCCTAGGCCTCCGTAGAAACATAAACAATAACTATAGCTAAGGTTGCAATACCAGAAAGATTGAGACATTAGAGGTAATAAAAAAATCTTGCAATCTAAAGATTGTAGCCAATAAAAAGCACACTATGTAGCTTAGTGGAATTTGTAAATGCAATCTACGGTAAGAAGAATGACAGTCACTTGAGATGTGACAATCAAAAAGAGGTTGAGCAGTGACAAGATAATAAAGCTCAAACATTGCATAGTAAAGTGGAGATTTTAACAGTGAGTTTCCTTACCCCCTTGCTGACCTTAAGGGTTTTTCAAATGCTTTTGGTAGTGTTAGACAAGGCAAATGCAATCAAGGAATGAATGTCCAAATGAAGTAACAGTGGTAATCATAGGTTCAATGTTTCTTCTTAGCCATTAATGTATAATGGAGGTAGTGGATTGCATGTTTGAGCAATATTTTGAGACTCATCAAAGATGGGAGAATAGTGAATAATACCTTATGGACTGTGAAGTAGTGTCAATAAGGTTGAAGGATATTAAGAACTACAATACCATGAAACAATGAGTCCCCTGTAGTAAGTAGGAAGTCTATAGGGCATAGTTTGATTTTATAGAAGGATGCTCATGAAAGGAATCTTCAAGTGATAGTGAGTGAGTTGTTGAGATTGCAGCTGAGGGTGAAATACCCAGTCTTAAAGGAAGTTAGCAAAGCAGTAAATGTGCAAGAAAATCAAATCGTACACAACAAACAATTCACAATGTTATCTTGCATAATGCCTTGAGTTTGAAGACAAAAATCTCATTGTATCTTCATGATGAAAGTGGTGACCTTAATGGTCAATCACTGGTAACCATGATTTTAAAACATGCTATTGTGCTTATGGAGGCAACATTTTAAGCAAGGCAGTGAGTGGTGGTTTGGAACAATGGCAGGTATGAAGGAATTGCTTTATATGCATACTATGCATTCTAGCTTAAGACAAGTTCTTAGAAGAGATTGAAGGTGGATTATGGAACTCAAGGGTTACCATGAAAAGGATTAAAGCAAAGACTGAGATCTATTTAAAAGCCACGGTCATGAAGATATTAAAGATGTCACATGCAAAACCCTAGTAGCTGGAGTAATGAATACAAAGTAAAGAGGATAGTGTGTCAGAAGATTTAGGAGATTCCACATTATCTAATTACAGGAAATACATCATTTATTTATTTATTTTATTAAAAGAAATCATTCTAAACCCTATATAGGATACATTGATACTTCAAAAGCCTCTAAAGGAATTTGAGATTATGCAAATATATGTCAAGTAACATTCATAAGGTTTAGAAAATCTTGATCACTCTCTAGAATAGCCCATTAAACATGGGTTGTGCTTGAATGCACTACATAATTGATATAACACAACCACTCTACATATCAACCAGAGTTATAGACTCTTTATTGCAGCAAGAGGTAATCACTCTTTGATCATGCTATAATTACATCCTAACCTGTTAAACTTGAGACAACCTGAATGCACCTAATGATGATTGACACCTACATTATACAACATGAATTAACTATATTATATGAGTGCCTCCATTTCTATCACAACATAGCCACATTAAACTTGGGTCACATATGAATGCATCATGTATTTGTTATAGCACAACTGTGCCACATGACCAATAGAGTTATGGATCACATAACTATAGTCACAAGAATCCGTTCCTTGGTTGTGATCTTATGGTGATTCCACACAACAAAATCTAGACATGAAATTCTCAAAACCCTAAACCTCTAAAAATGAAATCTGATGAGATGTTGCTTTAAAATATGATTTTCAAACCTGGAACTACAAATTTGACTTCACAACTGAATTATGCAAAAAGACAATGACTACACTCAACCTGGCGATATCTTCTTGAATTTTTTCTGATTTTTCCCAAGAAAATCGTCCTTAGTTCTCCACAAACTGTCTCAAATAGAGCAAAACACTGTCGCAATAAATTAGGCATGAACTCACTTTTCTTTATGTCGACCACAATTTGATTTTTTTCTATTTTTCATGTTTGTCGAAAATTCGACGAAAATGATAGCCGACATTTCGACGAACCCCAAGTTCATCGAAATTTTGACGAAAGTCGGGGATAAAATTTCAAAAAATTGAAAATTACACATCAAATTTTACAAGCACCCGACGATACACCAAATTAAACATATTTCGTCAGACAGTTTTGTCGGATTTTGCAGTCAAATGAGTTAGTGTCTCCATCACTCCCTCTCTCTCTAGCTCTCTCTCTCTCTCTCAAGTCTCTCCCTCTAGCACCCTACTTAGGTAACTCTCTCTCTCCCCTTCTCTTTCTATCCCTCCCACCATACCTAGATAAGTCCCTCTCACTCCACCCCATCTCTCACACTACCTCTCTCTCTCTCCCTCTCTCTCAAGTCACTCCCTCCCACACCCTCTCCCTCTCTCCCTCTCTCTCACTACCTCTCTCTCACTTCCTCTCTCTCCCAATCCCTCTCTCTCCCTATCTCTTAAGTCTCTCCATTTCACCCCCCCTCACACTCACAAGTATCTCCCTCTAGCACCCTACCTACATAACTCTCTTTTTCTCTCCCCCTCTCTCTCTCTCCCCCCTCTCTCTCTCCCTCTCTCAAGTCTCTCTCCCCAAACCCCTCTCTCTCTCCCTCTATCCCTCCCACCCTATGTAGCTAAGTCCCTCTCACTCCAACCCCTTCTCTCCCACTCCCTCTCTCTTAGGTCTCTCCTTTCCACCTCATCTCCCTCTCTTAGGTCTCTCTCTCACTACCTCTCTACCTCTCTCTCTTTGGTTTCTCCCTCCCTCTCTCCCTCCCACCCTACCTAGACAGCTCTCTTTAAATTCTCCCTCCCTCTAAAGACATACGTACATACATATAAGCAAACATGCGTACATAGAGGCATACATACATACATACAAGCATACATACATACATAGAGACATACATACTTACATACATACAAGCATACATACATATGTACATACAATCTTACATACATACAAGCATACATACATATATACATACAATATTACATACATACATATAAGAAGACATATATACATACACTGATACATACGTACATACATACATACATGTCATACAAGCATATATACATAAAAACATACAAATATATATACATACATTCAATAGACTAACATTTAACACAAAGCAAGACATAACACAAGCATGTTATAACACACTCATGTTATGTCTTGCTAGACATGTCTTGGGAACAAATGCAAAAACATGTCAAAACTAAGAAATAACATGAGCATGTTATAACGTGCGCGTATTATTTCTTGCTTTAGGAATCCCAAAGCCTTGGGCTTGGTATTTGCTTTGGAATTCCAACCCAAAGGCTTGAAGTTCCTTCCCAACATCCAAAGATATGTTTTTTTTTTAATTCTACAACATTTCACGTAATCGCATTCATGCTAAGCATCAAGTTTGCATGTGTTTCAAGGTCGAACAAATCAAACACTTGGGTAATGTTAGGCTCTCTCTTAGCTATCTAACAATGTTTTTTTTTTCACATTTTAACAATGTTAAGCCTTTGATCTATAATTTATTTTCTGTGTGTCTATTTTTTTGGAAAAAACTAGTGTTTTGTGTTTTTTCGTTATAAATTAACTGTTCATCGAAATTTCAAATAAATTACATTTTTAGAAACTAGACTCCATTCTACATATATTAAAATAATTATTTTCAATTAGTTTTCAAAATTTATAGGAGTAGCATGGCCAAAATTTTGTTTTTGAGGAAGTGTCTACTTGGAAAATTAGTAAAAAATCAAATATCATTAAAAAATTATTAAAAAAATTAGGCATAAACTACATACTGTTAGCTAATTTCTCACCGAAGCGATAAAAAAATTAGGCATAAACTACATACTATTAGCTAATTTCTCACCGAACTGATTTTAAAAATACTAAAAAATATTTAACCTTTTGAGGGAGCCACAAAAGTTGCTATGTTATGTTTTTTTGACAAAAACAACACCAATTTATGTGGCCCCCTCTTTTGAGCCCCTTAATCTCTACCATTAAAAAAAAAAATAGTAGATTAGAAAGTAGACTCAGAGCACTACGATCCTTGTTTTTGTTGCATCTCAAAATTTTGAGTGTAACTATCTTCAATTTCATGTCCAAGGTTAGTACTTCCTGATTTCAGAAAAAAAGTGGCCACTTAAGCCCCCTTTTGGCCCGCCATCTTTTTGCACTTACCCATTAAGTCCATTTTATCTAATAAGGCCCTTAACTTAATGTGAATATGTAAAATACATTTTTTTTTATCAAAAGGCTATAAGCCTATATATTATATTAATATATATGATATTTTAATTACATAGATGTCAAAAAACTTTGACATCTTTTTTCCAGATATGACTGATTTCTTCCTTGATATCTACTTTTTTTCCCCCTATCAACCATGACAAAATTATCTATTACATAGATAACCATCATGTCTTATAGCAAAAGAAGGCTATTGAGCAATATTAAGCAACTGTTTTCATGCCATCAGCCTTTCTCAAAATAGAAATATTACTACCTATATATTAAACTATATATGCATATCTTCATAAATATTGTATCCAATTGTAGCATAGTCCTTTAAGGATTTTCTCCATCAACAACAATACCTTGCACTAAATTTTCACCAACTTCTTCATTAGCTCCATTGGCATACTATGAATGTATTGTAACATTAATATCAGGAACTTGCTAAGGGCACTTTGGCTGACTTTCAAGGACACACTAATGAGTTAGAAGAATGGAAATTTCAAGATACTTTCTTTTAAACATAGCAACTGTATCCTCTCCCAAATCAAACTAATACTTGACAAGTTCTCTAAAAAGATGCCCTAAACAATCTAGTTTAATTGACATCTTAAATGCATCAAGAAGCTCTACATAATTGGTTTTGTGAGCCAAGAAATGTCTTGGAAAGATTCCACCAAGATATGCTTCACCATTCCAAATATCATATGCTTGCACACACTTTGAAGAAAGGCATTATTTTCCATAAACACTTCATTTATTGAATTTACTGCAATGCTTAAAACCATTTGGTAATCATTCACCAAGTCAAGAAAATTGGAGATAAAGATTGATACCAGATTGGACAGAAAAATTATCCTCTGAGTCTTTGGGCTAATAATTTCCTCACCAATTATAGATTTGATGCAACTACAGAGAGATGGACAACCCACTTTGAACACTTGCTACAACTACTCCTTTTCTATAGTACTAGAGAATGGAATATCCCATGGCTGCACTTGAAATTTTTCTTTATAGTTCCTCAGTAGATACTCCATATTTGAAGAAAAGCAACTTAATAAACATAGAACCCAAACAATGAATTGAAGGATTGGGGCTCGATACTGGGTTGAAGGATGCAGTTTTTGTCAACCACCGAATGATACTTTTCCTGGCTGAGCATTTTAACTGCAACACATAGAAAACCAATATTTGAATGTGGTCACACACAATGTGGAACAACCATATAAATAGAATGCAAGCTCACACTACAAACCCAAGGTTTGTGAGTCGATAACCACACAACAAACCCAAGCTTTGAGAAATTCGATAAAAAAAAGCCAGTGATCATTCCTTAGTTTCAGAAAGCACACTTGAATTACAAATGCAAACTGGAACAGTCGCTTCATACTAAAACATCTTGTACTAAGCAAAATTTTAGGCTTCCACCTCAGGTCTTTGGCCTTTCACCTTATTATGATTTTATAAAACTTTATACCTTTTCCCTGCACATGAAATCACACATTAGTATTTGAAACAAACTTAATCCTTATCGCGCCTGATGAAATATTTCCCATGCTCCAAATTGGCTACTTAGTATCGTAACCACCTAATGCTTACACCCAAAAGCCATTGCTAGGTACTTTTTTCTAATGAAACACATGAAACCTGACAAGAACTGTTGTGTAATCCTTACAGAGAATAAAACAATGCAGTACTTTTTGAATTCTGTACATTTCCTCATTTTATCTCCACTGCTAACTTAAGCCAAACATTTTACCCAATTTAGAACAAGCCACTTGATCACTGCCTATTCATCGAAAAAACATATTACTCGATCCAAAGTAATCATCAACATCAAGTATAATCATTTCACACATTCCTTACGCATGTGAATGATTATGTGATAAAACTCCCCCTGATTTTTTTATGTGATATGTTATCACAATCCCTTGTCTCAACTTTTCTAAATATCTAGTTCACCACCTAAGACCTTGCATACCCCAAAATGGTATCCAATCTTTAATGCTCACAAATAAAAATTCCATAAAGTGTCAAGTACACAATAAAAGGTATAAAATAAGAAATTTTATACACGTTACATACCACCTTCCCTTTCAGTGAAATATTAGAAACACTTTGCACCCATTCACCATACATGTGATCAGCTAACACTGGTGCATTCATGTACCACAACATCGGACAATTGAAAAACCATGCCATGACAAAATGATGTGGAAAAAATTTCCACTTGGAAAAGATAAGCCTGCCAATATGATTCAACTACAAGCCCCCTTCATTCTTTAGAATATTACACAGATTTACATTTGAGTTTGTGTGATTTATTACATGTGTCACAATTTCTTCAACTTGTTCACATCCAAGATTTTCCAGACAATCTACCAACCCATTTCCCTCTCTATATGTATGAAGAATCTAATATGTACTAAGTTCATCCAATAAAACCGATATCTGCTTCAGAATATATTGAAGATTCCAATTGAGAATTTTACGCTCTTTACATACATTCAATATTATGAGAGAATCTCCTTCAACCTGTAAGTTAGAAATTTTTAACAAGCTTTCCATTTTTAATCCATACAATAATGCATTGGATTTAGCTACATTATTCATGACAACTTGAAGCTTGATTGGCTTTGTCACTACAACTCTACCCTTATAATCTCTAATGACCACTCTTACCCTAGATGCACCTGGATTACCTCTATTGGATCCATCAAAATTCAACTTATAAAAACCTTGGGGAGGAGGTTTCCAAATTACCTTTGTCCGATCAACTTTATTTTGTGGAAGTTGAAGCTTGCTTCCTTTGAATGGAAAACAAATATGAGACCACTTATGAAGTAATGTGGCATCCTAGTCTGTAAAAGTAGAGTCAACCCTCTTTGTCCTATGAACATAACTACTGACCACCTCTAAGATATAATTTTCTAATCCAACCAAAAAATTATCCAAATCACATTTATCTTTCCTAAATATGCACTTATTTCTAGCCCACTAGATTGCCCACACAACCATTTCCAAGACAATTCTCCAAATGCAAGCGAAAAAAGATTTCTTGAATAATATTGGCCAGCTTGAAAAAATATCCCACAATTTGTTTGGTAAAGGTGCAAACCAATTCATTTTTCTCAATACAAAAGACCAACATGATTGGGCCACCTCACAGTTCAAGAGGAGATTTGATTTATATCTTCAAAGTCTTTTCCACACAATACACATTGAAAAGGATCTGCTATCCCCAACTTGGACAATCTGTCACTTGTCAGAATCTTGTTCTTGATGGCAGTCCATGCAAAACATCTAGCCTTTGGAAAAATCATTGAGTTCTAGCAAAATGTATAAGCCCTTTGATATCCAATTTGCATACCATCTTGTGAAATTACTTTATAACCATCACTGATTAAATAATCACCTATTTTAGAAAAATCCCATATTAACTTATCATTTTCAGTTGATAAGTAAACAAATCTTTTATCCAAAATCCACTTCAACAACCCTTTTTGTACAGGTGAAATGTTGCAATTTGATAAATCCTTCCATGCTACCCTTTGAGTCGTTATATCAATCTGATCTATATAATCTTTAACATTACCTCCCCAATGTGAAATTAATATGTTTTTAGTATGTTGAAAATCATGAAGAGAACTAATGAGTGGATGCCCATTCCAGGAATATTTCCAAAATAGAGCTTCCTCACCATTATTAACCTCCCAAGATAGATGAGACACTATAAATTTTCTACATAAAATTAAAAAATTTCACATTGTTGAACCTGAAGGAGGATTTAACACTATGAGAATTCTAGTTAGATTAACATTGTCTAAATATTTTTCTTGGATGACCTTACACCATTTCTTATTTGGCTTTATGTACATATGCCACACCAACTTGACACCCAATGAAAGATTCCTTGTTACAATATTGTGCAGCCCTGACCCCCCCATTTTAACTTATCCATGCATATTTTCCCCAATGATATTAAGGGCACCTTCTTTTTACAATCTATATTTCTAGACCATAGAAACTTTTGAATCAACTTGTAAATTTGTGCCACAATTGATTTGGATGCTTTTAGAATAGACATAAAATAATTAGGAATTGAAGATAAGACTAATTTTTCCATTAAAATCTTGCCTGACAACCATCTTCCTTTCTAAGAACCGATTTTTGCTTGAATACTCTAAATAATTTTATTCCAATAAAAAAAATTGTTTTGTCCAATAAAGAAAGGAATTCCTAAATACTTACTGGGTAGATTTGCTTCTTCAAAGCCAAGAATCTTTACAATGTGCCTTGAAACTGTTGCCTTTGTGTTGAAAAGATAAATCTTGGATTTACTCTCATTTATTTTTTGACTAGAAGCCTGTGTGTACTTATCTAAAACAAATTTGATTTGTTTTGCTTCCCCTAATGCTACTTTTCCAAAAGCAATGTATTATCAACAAACAAAGAGTGTGTGATAGAAATATTTGTGCTTGGAATAACTATACCTTGCAACAACCCTTGAGAATGACTTTTGGAAACAACTCTACTCAATGCTTCTATAAGAACGATGAATAAAATGGCGAAAGAGGATATCCTTGACGAACCACTTGTGTTGAACTAAGAAATCCCACTAGGGAACCATTTATAATGACAGAAAAATTTGTAGTAGATAAGCAATACAATACCCATTTGCACCATTTTTTACTATAGCCATTTTTTTTCAAAACGTGAATGAGAAATTTCCACTCAACCCTATCATATGCCTTCATCATATCAAGTTTAACTACCGTTGCTAAAAGCTTATTTGTGAAAATAGAATTGAGAGCTTCATGTGCTATTAAATTGCCTTAAACCATTTCTCTTCTTGGCATAAACATACCTTGTTCTTCAGAAATAATGCTGGAAACAAAAGGATGTAATCTTAAATAGATAGCCTTAGTGAAAATTTTGTAAACTGTATTACAAAGACAGATAGGCCTGAAATTAGAAAATGTAATTGGAGAGTCTACTTTTGGAAAAATTGCAATATGAGTGACATTAAACTGCTTAAGCATTCCTCCTGACTTTCTTGATTCCTCCATTGCTCTTAAAAGATCAATAGAAATAAAATTCCAACATTTTTGAAAAAGGATTACAGTAAAACCATTTGGCCCTGGAGCTTTATCTGTTGATAAAGAAAAAATAACTACCTTAACTTCCTCTAAGGTGAAAGGAGATAAGATTTTATCATTATCCTCCTGCCGAATCAACTTGGGAATCAATTCCAAAATTTCTCCTCTATCCCTTTCAGAATGAGAAGTAGAGGTTTGATTTGCTGAAAGAAATTGAGAAAAGAATTTAATCCCTTCTTTTTTACTATCAATTTCCTTAGTAAGCAACACCCTTGTTTCATTGTCATGTATGGAAAAGATTGAATTCTTGACACGCTTAATTTGAGCTGAGATATGAAAAAAATTGTGTTTCTATCTCCATCCTTAAGCCATAGCTCCCTAGATTTCTGACTCCAATAAACTTCTTCCCTCAATAATAATTCACACTATTCTTCTTGCAATTTTTTTTGTTTCTCACAAACTACATTATCCATACCTTGAGATATTATAATTTGTTCATTTACATCTGACAACTACTTGCAAACCATATCCTTCTATACAAAAATGTTCTTGAACACTAATAGATTCCAATTCTTAATTTGCAACTTCATATGCTCTAACTTTTTACAAAACTGAAACGTTCGTGAACCTTTAACAAAAGGTGTAGATAAACACCATTGCTTAAGAAAATGAATAAAATTTGGATGGCGAAACCACATAGATTCAAATTTAAATGAAGACTTATGCTTTGACTATAATGCATTTTGACCAAGATTCAAAGAAATAGCAAAGTGATCTGATGCATTGAAAGATAAAATCTCAAATGAAAACACAAAATCACCAGCCAACCAATTTGGAGAAACGAGAAATCTATCTAATCTTCCCGCTATCTAGAGAGAATATTTCCTTCTATTTGTCCATGTGAGCTTTCCATTTGTTGGTATTATATCCACTAACACATTATCTTTTATGAAATTTTGAAAATCTTTCATTACTATTGAGGGTAGACAAATACATCCTTGTTTTTTAGATAGGGAAGCAATTGCATTGAAATCCCCTACAATGATAACTTTATCTTGACCCAACTGATCCATGATTTTCTTTAACTTGTCCCAAAGAAGTTTTTTACCAACTGTGCTTGTTGGACCATAAACATTTACTAACCAAAAAGAAAGGTCAAAATGTTTTATTTGCATTAACTGCCAATTGCTATCATCTGTCACATTATCAACTGACAATGTTTTGGCATTCCATAAAGTTAAAATCCTCCCTAAAGCACCTTGTGCTGGGTAATGAATGAATTTCCATTTGAACCATTTTTTAGACATACTATCAAAAGTTTCCATTGAAGTTTTAGTTTCTTGAAGAATAACCACATCTGCTCCATAAGCATCCAACTAATGCTTAATTTGAGATCTCTTATCAGACGCATTAATGCCTCTGATATATTCCAGGAAATTAACTGCATTACATCTTAGGAGAGCAACATGCTCTCCTTGGCCTTTTTCTTTGTCAAAACTAGCTAATAATGTACCCTTCAAAGTGGACTAAGTACCAGCCTCAATTTCCTCCTACAATTTAGTTGCTAACGATTTCCTTCCCCATTTCACATGAGTCTTTTTGTTAACAGTAGGTGACAAAGGCATCTTTGATATGGATAGAGTTTGTGTAATTTCAAAAATTCCATCTTCTCCCAAAACTTCTCATGAAATTTCATCCAACATTTGATTAGCAACTAATGATAAAGAGTTATCAACAAAACTTTCCAACTCCTCATTTAAACATGTATAGTGAGTTCCATTATCAATTACATCCTCACAGAAAGCACCCAACATCAAAATTTTACCTTCCTTTTACAGTTGAATGGACATAACATTGTTCCCAATTGTAGACATAAAACACCAAGAAGTAATCAGTCTAGCTATATTATGAATTTCTTGCATGACCTAACATACTTAAGTTCAGGTAAATATACATATAAAGATCTATGAAAGTCTCTTACATCAAACTGATATGTTTTCACCCATTCCTTTAAAAATGAAATAGTAAAAACATGATTTTTTGAAAGGAACAAATCAGAGAAAGAAACACAAGTAGTAGAGCCTTTTTTGGAGGTTGATTGATCAACATTAAAATCATTCCTTAATCTAAGTTCCTTACTCCTTGAACAATCTAGATTATACACATTGAGGCCCAACTTACCCATTGTGCTCGAAGACCCTTTAAAAAACACTGCAGACTAAATATCTTTGCTTGTCAAGTCAAAACCTTGAATAATATCATGTTCATTAGAGGATGTACTCTTAGTAAAAAAAGATGAGTGGGAAACAGATTTATTAACTACACTTGTTTATGTATTCTTAGGAACCAAAACCAAATTGGAACCTAATTTTTCGTTTGAATACCCACTTTAACCAACTTGCAAGAAGCATGTGGATGTATTGAAAAATGACAATGAGTACAAATTTCCTTTGGACATTCAATAACAACATGCTACTTCCAAACCCCATTCTTTGAATTTATTAACAACTGTGAAGGAAGGGTTCTAGAAACATCCAGAAGAACACAAACCATCACAGGATGTGAAGGAGTAGAAAAGAAATCCAGATCCTATTTAAGGAAAATGACTAAATGATTTCCCAAGATTTCAATAAGATTTGTTTCTTTGTATTCGAAGGGAAGGCCTTGTAGTTGAATCCAAAAGGGGATAAACTTTACTCTAGTGTGAGAAGGATTGAAAATTGGGGACCACGAAAGAGTGTAAATTCCATGTCCCTCACAAATCTAGGATTTGATAGAATGAAAAAAAATTATAGCATCCTTAGATTTAAAAAGAACAATAAAAAACTCTTCTCCCTTATCAAGATAAAACACTTGAGTAGATCTCGCCCATTCATCAAAAATCCATTGTTGTAAAAGATCAATTTCTGGGGAAAGGTTCCAGAACTTACTAATAAGAGCAAGGCCCTATAGATTGAGGCTACAACAATGCCTCGGGAAATGTAATAGAATATTTAGGCACATTAGGTTGAATATGATCCCTTGGAATTTTTGGAACCCAGATCTGCTTTTGTGTTCCATTGAAAGAGCGAGACCCCTTTACCAAGTAGCCATAGCCATATTCTAATTTCAATGCTGCAAATCCCCATTTGTGACCACAATGGGATTTGGAAAGTCATTGGGTGCCTGGTGCAGATGTTGGAATACAAACATTAACCATGCTCAATGGAAATTGAATTGGGAAATGTGGCAGGACTAAAAATGGATTTTGTATTAAAGGTAGCCCCAGAAGCAATCACAATGCTATTAGGATATGTAGCAAGAGACCATTGTTGAGAAGACTAAGACGACCCTGAAGAAAGCGAATTTTGTGACCCACAAATATAAAAAACTGGTTGTTTTCCCCAAAAAAGAGATTCCCCTGAATGACGAACTGGCATACCACAACTAGGGTGAACAAAGCCATAAGAAAAAATGCTCCTGCCTAACCAATGATCACCATTGAACCCCTTTGATCACACAAAATGGCTTAATTTTTTCAAAAAATACCCGTTATTGCGAATGGGCATGTTCCAAAACATGTGGTCCATTTTTTTCAATTTCAGAGATTTTTTTCTAAAATACATATTACAACACTAAATTAAAGAATAATTTAGTCTTTTTATTTAATATTAATTCCCAAATTAAGTGTGAAAAAGGGATACTTTTTCCTACACTACAGTTACCAATATCCTGAAATATAAAGTTGACAAAAACATGCAAGCTTTCTTGTCTAGATAGTTCGTATGCTTGCATTTAAACTCTTAAATGAATGCCATTTAGTAGATCCACTAATTGTCTCACAATCAAGTCTAGGTAGAATGGTATCTTCTTCAACCAATCAAAAGAATCAATAAACTTTAGAGTACTCACTTGATCCTATAGATAATTTTGTATTGCACCAATCCACAATCCCACACACATCTTTACATTTTACTACATCCTCAAATTTCA
Source organism: Sequoia sempervirens (assembly GCA_007258455.2). NCBI lineage: Eukaryota > Viridiplantae > Streptophyta > Pinopsida > Cupressales > Cupressaceae > Sequoia > Sequoia sempervirens. Next base: position 315,152,414 of record VDFB02271358.1, on the reverse strand, counting down.
GTTGCTCTCTAGCAAGAATTCTTTTAACGGGTGATCCCACAATAGTGGTTTACAATTTTTGGCCAAACTAGACACTGAAATTATTATTTTTAACTAAATCTTCACATTCAGGAACCTATAGCAGCTAAACCATGAGGAATTTGAAGATGATGTAAACTAGAGTCTCCTCACATTTTGTCTGTAGATTCTAAAAATATCTTTTTGAAAAATTTTGGAATCAGATTGCACTTCTTTTTCCATCTCCCACAAAAATTGGTTTTTTTTAGAAAACAACATTTTTAAAAAGTGATGCACCGTATAACGCATAATTTCTTTTCCATGAAGGATAAAATTATAATTATTTCGAATTTAGATTTGTAACTCTGATATCTAGTGCTTCCACTTGGTTAGATATTTTTTTATTGAATATTTTTTCTTTAATCAAGTTTCGAAGTCAAACCAATTACAATTCAGACATAGCGCGACCGTATAATGCATAGCTTTTTTTGTATATATCCAAATTCATTTTTTCTTTTTTTGTTGGATCAAGGACTTCAACATCTAGTGCACTCATATTTTTCAATTTTTTTTTGATAATCTGCTATTTTTCCACATGTGCAGAACAAAGACCTTCATTTTCAATGAAAAACCTATGTTTAATAAAAGTAAAAAAACAAATACATAATAAAACCAAAACATATTAAAATTATATTCATTGGATAGCTTGTTCCAAGGACTACCTGATTCTAGTTGGGTTTGTGAAGATTCCTCCATTTTCATCCTCAACCTGAGCTCCAAAGTGCCAAAATTTAGGTTTTTTTGTGTCTCAAGGGGGGATGAGGAATAAGGAGGGTTCGTACGAACCCATAGGGGTTCACTTGAACCTTGGTTCGAGTGAACCACCCTTCCATAAGGGATTTTTTTGGATTTTTTGGCGGGAAAGAATTAAAAGGGTTTTCCCAAACCCTAGTTTGTACGAACCCCTTAAATCAAGTTTTTTGCCATGCATTCAATTTTTGTGAGTTTTCCTTCCTCTCTTGAATTGTAAACCACTATTTTGGCTTCACCCTAACACATGCACCAACTCCATCATGTTCTCCAAGTTACCATATCCAACTCAAAAAAAAACTCCACATATGTTGGACATTATGTTCCTTGTGAAACCTACTTAACCAATAGAACATTTGAGCATTCTTGAATTGTCTCATATAATTATCTGACCATATGAGATGTTCTACCATCTGGATTCCTCTTTCTCTTAAGTTTATATAAAATATATTGAAACAATATTGAACAGACTTAGACAAGTGTAACCAATTGTCACTCAAATAGAAATGATACTCCCTCAAAAAATTTATATCATCCTTTATGTTATCTTCTACATGCTTGTATGCAATATGAACAAACATAGTCACTTGCACTGAGTTGTAATATTGTGATTAGATTTCCTCTTGTAGAGAAAGAGTATAGTTTTCCATAAAATCAACCACTAATAGTATAGTTCAAACTGGAAATATGTTTCTACATGTGTGAAATTGTCCATCAAGCCATCAAGCATGTTGAGAGTGTTGGGCATATTTTGGTACAATCTTACTCTTAAATTTTGATATGAATGAATGTACACTAATTTTTTCCATTATTAAATCACAATATTTTCCAATTTTTCCATATTTCAAAGAATAGTAAACATTCTTAAATCTTTTAACATCCACTAGTTGTTGTCCAAAATCATTTTCAACACTTTCATCCATACAAACTCCTAAGCATGAAAGATTGCCACAACTAATGCATTGTCCAAAAATACATGAACTTAAATAAAATAATTTTCCATTAGATCTTTCACAAAAAAAACCTTCTATAAACTCCTTAATTGATTTGAGTGCAATTCCTACATAATCATGTTAGTTTGTAAAGTACAACATATATATCGAAAAACATCATAATAATAACGAAATTGCACATGCGTTTTATAACAATAAGAGATTCGTTGCTTATTAATTTTCACATACCAAGGTTTACATTTTTCAAAAGATCTTTGACTTATTCTAATATTACCAAGTAACACTGAATCATCATAAAATTTTCTATATATATATTTTTGAGTTGTGTCTAATAGGTGTTTTGGATGAGGATCATGAATTTTGGACCCCACTTCTAATTTCAAAACATCTCTACCATTAGATGGTACCCTAGTATTATCATGCCAACATTTTTCAACCAAATATTTGATTTCATTATTCAATTTCATGTCAAACCTTGGGAGTCGACAATTAAAACTCCAACATTGCTTGATTGGATCATTTTCTATACTTTCTCTTCTCCGTGCCACTCTTACCAATGTTTTAGGATGAATTTTTAAAATTTCACTACTATTGCTGAACATTATTTTATTCAAAGTTGTTTTATTAACTATAGCAGTTGTTATAGCTCATCATGCCACATTCTTATCTTTAGAGCAAGTATTCTTTCCAATAGAAACAATGACTTTAGTAGCAGTAGATATATCATGTTTAAGTGATCATCTTTTCTTCTTGGTCTAACAAAAAGCCTAAATTTTTCATTACTTTTCTCATTTTCCACATTCTCATCAATTGCATCATGAGTTGACAATTGAAATGATAGTTTTTTATGATAAAAAAATTGTTTGTACAATCTATTGGCATGTGTTCTTATTTGTCTCCAAGAAATATTATGAGGAATATTATTTGAAACAACACTTTCAATTTAAAAAAAAAAAAATCATTTTCAACATCACAAAGATTTTCATTTTCATTTTCATTTTCAACAACAAAATTATTTTTATTTTTATTTTCAACAAAAAGTATTTTCATTTTCATTTTCAACAACAAAAATTCTAAATTCATTATCTCTACAAATATTATTGATCTCAACACTGTTAAATCTAGCTTGTCTTAAATCTTCTACAATTAAAGTTTCCATATCATCCAAAGGTAGATTTGAAGACATACCTAGATTTGTTCCTATTGTCACATACTCCATAGCATTGAAAGGTGGATTTGAAGACATACCAGTATTAGTTTGTATAATCGTAGTATTTTCCACATTCACCTCTTGTAAACTTGCATCATCTACATCCATGGTTTCTTTAATGTTTTTATCTTCAATAGTCATGGAATTGGATGCTACAACATTATTCATTGATAGAATCCTCATTCATCTATAGATCTCTTTATATTTTTTCCTCCTCTCTCTTTGCTTGAATTTATTTAGGGGTCAATACCTTCTTATCTTTCCTCTTATTACAACATTGTGATCCCATGATTACAAAATTTTGAAGTACAAATGAATGTCAATATTGAAAGTATTCCTTCTTTGGTCCTCCTTCAAATGAGTAGAAAATGAACACAATTTCATGCTCCAAAACTATCCCAATGATGCATCCTTTCAAAATTCAAATCAAATTGCAAGTTCAAGAGCTTGTAGAAGAGAAAATTCGATAGAAAATGGGTGAAGTAGTCATTGTCGGTCGTACACTATCAAGTTGCAGAATTGACAGTAATTTTAAATAGTAAATTTTTTAAAAAAGGTCAAAATGGAATAGGATCCTATTTATTACATGGGATCCCGTTCTATTTTCCAACATTCAAAATAATTAATAAAGCAAACAGGATCCATTTCCTAAACTAGGATCCTATTTTTTAAATTTTGAATTTTTGTTCATGTGGTTTTGCTTTATTTTTCGGTTCAAGAAAAGGCTTGGGGACTAGAACCTAAGCTTTGGAGCTGGTTTGACCTACAACTTGAAGGTCATGTCAATGTCACGAGAAAATAGTGACTTTGGAAATATGTCTAAAGACCTTTTTTGATTTTTTTTTTGATGAAATTAAAACCCATTATAGATGAGACTATGTAGATTCCAAATATATAATTTTTTTTAAATTGTATTATTTTTTAGACTTTCTCAAATATTTTTTTATGAAACTAGTCCATAAACTTGAAATATCAAGGTTTTTTAGTATTATAATAACTTTTCATTAAAATATTTTTTTGAAAAATGAATTATATGTAGGCGATCTTTAGAAAATTATTTTTAATTTAAAAAATATATAAAAAAGATAAGTTTAGGTCATCTTATTCGTGACATACAATTTGTTTTTCAAAACAACAAATATGACCAATAAAAAATTAACAAAAAGAAAATATTAAAAAAAATTGAAAAAAATATCGTGAGAATTTTGCAGTGTGTCACAAATCTTTTCCTAAAAGGATTCAGAAAAATGTGATTATTTAGGTCAAAATATGGATGGTGTACATGTGCATGGTATGATTAAAAAAGTGACTTTTAACCAATGGCTTTTAGACACGCCCATTGAAAATCAATTTGTATCATTTGGGTATTAAAATAAATTACATATTTAGAAACTAGACTCTGAGTACTACATTTTATGATTAGTGACTTTTCTAAGATTCCATCTCTAAGTGCTTCAAATTTTATGGTCAAATGTGACATTCTGAAAATCAGGGAAAACACTTCCACTTTTTGGCCAAAAAATGGAGTCAACTTCTTGCACACACCCATTTATATTTTAAAATGTATTTATATTAATATTAATATATCCTAGTATATATTAATTTATCATATATTATATTTTATATATTAATATTTAAATATATATAAATATTTATATTAATACTATTATTATAACATGTTAAATTTTAACGTATAGTCAACCAAAAAAGTTCATTCTTAAGTTGAAGAAATGGATATCCATTTTTTCTAAAAAAAAATTGCCTCAAGATTGCTTTGGAATTTGGATTGGGGGTGTCAAACCTGAAAGATCAACTATGTTGGTAAAATGTAAAAATGTTAATGGTGAAAAACTTCATTGATTAAATACATTTCAATATGCAAGATACAAATAGGATGTGAATGCATATCCAGCTAAAATATTGGTGTAACTAGATCAAATAACTAAATAATGTGATACACCATCATTCCCCCCTTAATAAATTATTCCTACAACTGTATCCCTGAAAGATCTCATTCACCTTGTTAAGGGATCCCTGTTAAGGTTTACATGACAAAACTTGCTAATTACAAAATATGTATACATTCTTGAGAAGATTTTCCTTTTGAAGAAAAAAATCTTGAATCAAGTGGAACTCCTCCAAGTTACCTCATAACCCTCATAATATAAAGGTGTAGCTCTGAGTTGAATTCCCCAGTTTCTCCTCCTGTGAACTCCCCAATCATAGACTGTAATTATTAGACAACCATCCTCCAATTTGTCTCCTCGACCCTGATAAAGGTATAATCCTTGATCAAAATCTCATGAACTCTCTAGGAAACAATCCATATTGAGCTCTTAACCAAACCCTTTACCTGTCTCCAAAAATCAAAGAAGTCATAATATTTGTATTCTTCAAATCTATCAACAACACAAAGAAAAAGAAAAAAATTAAAGCCAAAAATGCTTCTCATGCAAAGCATCATCTCAAAGTGAGAAGCTAACTTGAGATGATGAAATTTCCTCCATCCTCTGATGCCACCAGTCTCCAATATGATCTTGTTATGATTTATCCATTTAATATCTTAAACAAGTCTTTGGAGGCCTCACCAAGTGTAGCAAAGATGGTGTAATGCCCCGTCGCGCAAACCCCAAAGGACAACTAAAAATGCAAAGATTTTTTTTTTGAAATAATAGAGAATAAACACTAACTTTATTAATGCAATTAACATAACTAATGATTACAAGTTAAACAGGTAAGTCCCTTGGGGTACACGAGGTGAAATTACGCAATCTATCCCATAACAAAGTTGATAAATGTAAATACCAATTCTACTAACGTAACCCATTGTAACGCCCCGCCACACAACCCTAGGGGAAGTTGCAATTTGCTACTCAAACGAACTATTTTTTTTTTGTTTAAGTACAATTAACATGCAAGTTCACTACCCAATGCCAACAACCCCTAAGGTTACGAGACTGATTTTACTTAAACCCAAACAAGAAACATGAATAGAAACCATAACATTTAATTATTTAATAAATTAAATACACATACATTCCATACATGATAAAATTACTTCAAAGGCATAAGAGATACCACATGTTTCCAATAATATAATTTACAATACGATTACAACTCTCATTCCCCGAATGAGGTAAATCCAATAAGCATGATTAAAAATTACATCTTCCACCTCGATACAAATGAGGGGTAATAAAATTACAATAATAACAGGAAAGAATAAAGCATGAAAAGAAATTGGATCCCACGAGCTCTCTAACTGGAAATATCGTCCACACGAACAAGAAGACGACCCAACGGATTAAGGTGCACATTCCTCCCAACCATGTGATACCTGAAGGCTCACCCCCCGTGCTAGGAGATAGTAACCAAGATTCCTAAACAAGACCATCTACCTCTAGACATAGGCTACTCAAAACTGAACTGAATTAAATACAAGTACAACATCACATAACACAATGGTTACAATGCTTCCAGAGTTTAATAATCAATTGCATCACTAATACAAACATACTGCTGACTTGGGAGAAGTGTCATCACAATGTCACATGGGATATCCTAGTAAGTCTTCCTAGGTCCCAGCCCCCATCTCAAGATATCCTGGAAACCTCTAATGACTCTCGGCCCCTCATGCAAACCAATGCAGAATCAGTTATTTCTCGTAAAGACGAGATAACGATCTTGCCATTCCAGGCCTTCTCGTCTCATCCCAAGTCTATACAATCCCTTGTGTCCATGAGCGAGGAAAAATTAATCTTGTTAAGTGTTTGATGCAACCTAAACCTTTAATAAGTTTATTCACGTTATCACTGAATTAACTAACTTACAAAAAGTTTCCCTGACACCACTTTGTGTGTCGGCCCTCATTGCAAGCCACTCCTCTAAGACAACACGTGGAATAACTCCACAACCCAAGGGTACACAAGTGCAACCTAAGGAGAATGACTCCCTATCCACGACATAAAGTCCACACATCCCGTTCATGATACCGGGTATCTAACTAGATCCAACAAGACGCACTACCCAAGGCAAAACAAGGTTGACTAACATCTTAAGACAACCCCCGATATCAAAGAAAACCCAATCTGACAGACTTACATAACTTAAATCTTGATTTTCCCAACATCACGAAAGAGGGAGATTTCATAACTAAAGGATAAAATAGGCAAATAATTATCCTACTTTAGGATTTCCTAAATCAAAACAAGGAAATAACATATTGCATGTAATCAAATAAAATAATTCACATTATTTGCAACTACTCAAAAGTAATTAAAATTACAATTGCAATATTGAGGAATTTAAAACTAATAATTTAACTCCCTGTTTCTCCAATTACCCATAATAATCAAAATCAGCTTTTCAAGTAAAGTCATATATTATAAAGTCAATTTTATTTCACTCTATGATTATAGAATAATCATTTTAAAAAAATCCATATATTTAAATATTTAAAAATCATTTAAATATATGTCTAAAAAAAGAAATATAATTTTATATATTCCAACTAATTAAAAATAATTCCCTATTATTTAACATATATATAATATATATATTTAAATAATAAAATAAAATATTTATTTAAATTATAATATATTATATATATAATATATAAATATTATAATATACAATATATATAATATAAATAATAATAATAAATAAATAAATAAAAAATTAAATTTTATAAAATAAAACGAAATTCCTTTTAGTTGACCCGCGGGCCCCAAAGGAGAGGGGACGCAGCCACAAGCTGCGCCCAGCCTCCCCTGTGGATGTCGGCGCTACCTGTGGCAGTGCTTCCCCCACACATAGTGTGGGGAGCGCTGCCACAACAACGCCCCTCCAATGGGGCGGCTGTGTGCAGCCATGGCTGCGGCCTCCCCCACACTTGCCCTAAAAAAAAATCTTTATTTATAATTTATTTTCAAAAAACTAAAACAAATTTCCTCCCCTGTTCTGTATACAACAAATTTCTGTGTAAAAAGAAAAAAATTTAAAAACAGTATTGCCAGAATGATAAAAAAACCCATATTTATAATATATGTTTGTATATATATATATATATATATATATATATATATATATATATATATATATATATATATATATATATATATATATATATATATATATATATATATATATATATATATATATATATATATATATATATATATATATATAGACATATGTATAAATATATATACTTAAATTCCCATTTACAGACAAATTGTGCAGCTTCTCAACATATTTTTTTTGCAATAAAACTAATTTCTCAAACCCAATTTATTGGTTTAAATTTAAATTTGATATGAACCATTTCAAATCCAAAATAGAGGTTTTCAAATTTCATTTTGTTTCATTCCATTTTCTATTGTTGAAATTGAAATTTTTTGTTGCAAGTTTTGATTTTCAAAAAACATTCTAACTTTCTCCAAGATTTAAATAGGGTTTCAAAACAAAGATTGACAAGCAAGTTTTAAATTGAAAATGCAAATTTCCAAACAATAAACAAGGAGAACCTATAATCTGAAGCTTGAAGGAGAGTTTGAAGAAGAAAGTTGAGCTTCCCTGCAAGAAGATTTTCCAAAGCTTTTCCAAAATCCCCTCCCAAAATCCAAAATGCATCAACAAACCTCAAGAACTCCCTTTCCTTCATTTTTTCTCACGGCCAATTTTTTTAAGAATGAAAAACTTCCTCTATTTTCCCCCAAATTTGGTCAATATGCCCTAAAATATCCTATCCACCATAGTTATTGCTCCTCTTTCTATTTTGGAGATATTTTCTTTTTCTTTTTAAAATTTTAAAACAAGCAAATTTCTTTCAACATGACTTTATTTCATTATTTCATTTTTTTAAATTCCTATTTCAAATGAATTTAAATGCTTTTAAACATTTTCATTTCCAAAAAGAATTTAACTTTAAAAATCTTCTTTTCAAAAACTTTAACACTTTTTAAATTTTCATTTCAAAAAAAAAGAATTTAACACTTATTATTTCCAATTGAACAACTTGAATTATTCCCACACAATTAATTTAAATAATCAATAAAATAAATCTAATCCAAGATTAGATTATTTTATTAATTAAATTAAATTAATTAATAATTCAAGTAACATTTCTAACACTACAACTAGATTTATTTAATAAACAACCTAAATACAAAAGCCATTTATTTACCTTTTCTTTTTTTTAACTTGAAATTAAATAAATCAAGGAGAGATGAACAATAAATAACTTAACCCGACTAAAACCCGATGACACACTATGACTAGAGTGGTGACTTGGCACAAGAAACCTAGCTACTATCTCCCAATCGAATACCGTTGGCCAAGGGACATGCTCAAACCTGTGAATCAGGTGGAGTCGATGTCCTGTACCTGTCAACCTGCGAACAAAGAGTACATCGAACATGCATATATATATATATATATGATTATAAAACACGCCGTGAAGAGGAAATATCGGGATCGTAGGGTGCTCGCAAGCGAGTGATACAATCCATCCCCTTCACCAATACAGAATTACTAACTGACGAGTCTAACATCAATAATATAATCAAAAGCATAAAGCATCATTAATTAAATATCTGTTAGGCTAACTCAAAGCATACTATAATGATAATATCAAAGTAAAATACCATCACATCAAAATGTAACATTTGCATCACTTAACAGTTTGTGATCAAATAGAACCAAGTACCATAGACAAAGTATAACATAAACAAATATAGCAAAGAGGAACGTTGTACGATCAAAAGAGCCAAAATGGAGGGGTGCTACATCCTCCCCCCTAGGGTCAGGCTTACTTCTGGAAGCCTACGAACAAATAGGGATAAGCTCCCTCATGCTAGCTGCATCTTCCCAAGTGGATGACGTGTCATCCCTAGGATCCCATTGGATCCTAACCTAATCAATATCTCGCCCTCAAAGAGCGAGCAATCTACTCTCCATTATGGCCATGGGCTCCAAAGCCAGCTACCCGTCCTCTACCTATAATGCATTCCAATCAAGTACATGAGAAATATCTGGATGGTATGGCCGAAGAACTGAAACATGAAAAACATCATGACTACGCGAGAGACTAGGCGGTAAAGCAAGATGATAAGCAACTGGACCAATCTTCTCGAGTATCTCAAAGGGTCTGATAAAGCGAGGCGCCAACTTAGAGCCCTTCCCATAACGGATGGGACTCTTTCGTGGACGTACCTACAAGAAAACTCTATCGCCCACAGAAAACTGATGATCCACCCTATGCGCATCCGCATACTTCTTCTGCCTATCATGTGCTGCCACCAAGTGCTCTCTAATCCTATCCACCTATTGCTCCATATCCTGCAACATCTTAGGACCCAAAGTCACTCTGTCCTCAAGTTGATCCCAACTCAAGGGAGTGCGACATGGTCGCCCATACAATGCCTGGAATGGAGGCATGTCGATAGAACTCTGAAAACCATTATTATATGTGAACTCTACCAAATAGAGATAATCTTCCCATCGTGTTTACTGGTCCATTGCATACATACATAACATGTCCTCAAGGATCTGATTGACCCTCTCGGTCTGTCCATCTGTCTCTGGGTGGTAAGTTGAACTGAAGTTCAACTGTGTCCCCATCGCATGCTGTAATGAAGTCCAAAGAGCTGAGGTGAACACTGGATCCCTATTAGAAATAATCCGATGCGGAATACCATGTAACCTCACTATGTCCTCCATGAACACTCTAGCTATGGACGATGCAATATAAGAAGAGCGAATAGGTGAGAAGTGTGCCACCTTCGTCAACCTATCAATTGTCACCATAATCGCATCATGTCGTCTCGAAGAGTTGGGTAAACCAACAATGAAATCCAATGAGATAATATCCCACTTCCACTCTAGTACTAAATGCGGTTGCAAAAGCCCTGCTGGATGTTGGTGTTCAGCCTTCACCCGCTAACACTCAAGACATCGCGACACATAATCCGCAATATCACGCTTCATCCCTAGCCAAAAATACAACTAATGCAGATCTGCATACATCTTCTTCACCCCAGGATGGGCTGAACAAGGTGCACAATGTGCTTCAGTCATGACCAAGGTGCGAAGATCACCTGATGAAGGAACGTATATGCATCCCATGTGCCTCAATATCTCATCTAAATCTAGATAATAACTTGAATACCTGCCCTCAAGGGGTCTACCTGCCTCAATCTCCGTCCTAACCTCCTGATACCAACTATCCGCTGGAAGGGCAGAAAGAATCTGACTCCACAAATCTACAACAAGAGTCAACTCAAATATCCCATGTCTCCTCCTACTGAGTGCATCTGCTACGAAATTCTCCTTTCCCTGGATATACTTCACTTTGAATTCATATTCACAGAGAAACTCCATCCAACGCCTCTGCCTAGCATTAAGGTTGGGCTGCGTGAAAATATACTGAAGGCTTCTATGATCACTGTGCAACTCAAACCTATGGTCAAGAAGGAAATTCCTCCATCTCGTCAATGCATGAACAACTATCGCTAACTCAAGATCATGTGTGGGATAGTTCAACTCATGATCCTTGAGCTTCCATGACTCATATGCAATGATATGACCCTCCTGCATCAACACTACAGCTAATCCCTCCAAGGACGTATCTGTACAAACTACAAATTCCCCAGTCGAATCTAGTATCACAAGTATTGGTGCACTGGTCAGCTTCTCCTTAAGATCTTGAAACGCTGCCTCACACTTCTCTGACCACTCAAACCTCTTCCCTTTCTGTTGAAGGGAGGTGATAGGATAGCCTAACCTTGAAACACCTTGCACAAAACGCCTATAATAACCCACTAGCCCAATAAAGCTACGTATCTCTGCCACATTCGTGGGCGCAAGCCAATCTGAGATCGCTTGGATCTTTGCAGGATCCACTGAAATACCTTCCCCTGAGATCACATGACCAAGCTACTGGACCTCAGTTTTGAAGAATTCACACTTCGACAGGTTAGCATAAAGCTGATTATCCCGTAAGCACTATAATACCTGTCGTAAATGTTCCTCATGCTCTTCCACTGTCCTGGAGTATATCAAAATGTCATCAAGGAACACAAGGAAAAATCTATCTAGGTATGTATGAAATACCCCATTCATCAGACTCATGAACACAGAGGGTGCATTCGTCAACCCAAATGGTACTACTGTGAACTCATAGTGACCATATCACATTCAAAACGTTGTCTTATGGATGTCTGATTCAAAGATATGAACTTGATGGTACCCTGACTTAAGATCAATCTTTGAAAAGATTGTGGCACCCTTGATCTGGTCGAATAGATCATCAATCCTAGAAAGCAGATATTGATTCCTGATGGTCACTTTGTTCAACTGTTGGTAATCAATACATAACCAAAGTGAACCATCCTTCTTCTTCACAAAGATAACTTGTGCTCCCCATGGAGAAACACTAGGGAAAATGAAACCCTTCTCTAACAACTCCTCAAGTTGCAAGCGAGGCTCTTTCAGCTCCTGGGTGGTCATACGATCTAAGGAGCTCGTGAAATGGGTTTTGATCTAGGTACAAGGTCTATCTTGAAGTCTATATCCCTCTGAGGTGGTATCCTTGGAATCTCATCTGGAAAGACATCGGAATACTCTTGAAGAATGGGGTGACTATCAAGAGAGATTTTCTCCTCTCCACCTCCTAAATCCAAATCATCCACTGTAATAGCAAATAACTGGCAACCTTGACGCACACACCTTCTCAACTGCATAGCTGAGATGACCCTCAAGGAAATCAGCCTCTAAACTCCCACTATCTCTACTACTTTTCCAGATGCCTCAATGCATCGAATCGACTTATGTTGACAATCTATGACCGCACTATGCGCCTCTAACCAATCCATCCCTATGACAATGTCATAAGAACCCAACGGAATAACTTGGAGGTCCAATGTAGTATGAAGAGGTCCAACCTCCAATCTAGAATCTGGTACAAGGGAATGGGATGCAACCTTCGCACCTGAGGCTAACTCAACCTGCCACTTATTGACTTGCCTTACCGCACCCAGTCTACATCGCGTCACAATGGAAGAAGAAATGAAGGAGTCTGACACTCCTGAATCAAACAAAATGGTAACTAGGTTACTTGACAACATACCATATGACTCAATAATGGTACCCTCATGCTCTGCCTGGTGGTTATCAACCACTGGAAAAAAATGATGCCCTCGACTAGCATCTCCAACTGTCGGCTTAGATGCTGCTAGTCCCTGAGAAAACCTAGATGTGCCCCTGTTGGGACACATTCTAGCTATATGACCTTGCTGGCCGCATGCGAAACACTTAGTACCTCTGCCATAGTCCATGCCTCCAGGTGGTGCGCTAGACTGCTGCGCATTACCCCTGAAGGTGGACTAAGACCTCTGAGCTAGTTGATCAAAGCTAAAGTGTTTAATACGCCTCCAGTTCCTGTCCCCCTACCTCTGTTGGAAACCTTTACATTTCCCCTGAGATACCTACTGCTGCCCACTCTGCGACGGTCCCTGCTGAGCTCTAGAAGGTGCACCTCCATGAGACTGACCTCCTCTAGCACTAGAGCCTGCTTCTGAACTACTGCCTATCTGCACACCCATATGGCCTCCCAGTGCCAAAACCATTTTCTCCTCTACCAGGCATTCCTTCTCCACCGCTACCTCCATGGTCTTGGGTTCGAAAACCCTCACACCTCCGCTAAGACGGGCATTTAAGCCTGTGACAAAATGGTGGACCAACATACCCTCATCATCTCCTACCCCTGCATATTGTTTGAGCTCATAAAAGTGTCGCTCATACTACTTAACTGATAGGGCCAACTGATGCAAGGCGTGAAACTCATCGCCTCGACACTGACGCCAGTGCTCAGATAGGAAACGAGCTCTGAACCGCTCTAGGAAGACCTCCCAAGATACAAAGTTGATGTCTATGTGGAGCTTTTTCTCCTCCAACCTCCACCATGTGGATGCAAATCCACGCAAATGCATGATAGTGCATCGCGCTTTGGTATTGCTACCATACAGATGCATCGCAAAACACCTATCCAGGTCTATGAACCATGTCTCAGCCTCTAACCCAGTTCCTACTCCATCACACAATGGTGCATGTGCCCTGAGAAAATCTCTCATGTGCATCTCTGGCTGAGGTGGAACTTCCCTCTCAGTAGGGTTACCCTGAACCATGACCTTTCTCTGACCAAGGAGTGTTAATGCCTCCTCAAGAGCTCTATGTGCAGCCTCAATCCCTAGCAAGTTCTGCTGCTGATCTATACCCCCTGAAACATTTTGATATTCCTGGTGCTCTTCCTATTTTGGTATAGTAGGAACATCAGGAGGAGAGTCATGCTGACTCTCATCGTGTCCGCCTACACGGCCACGTCCACACCCTCTACCTCTTCCGCATCTGGGAGGCATAATCCTGTACAGACACATCAAGGTATTAGGCAAGGTACACAACTTAAAACTTACACAACTAAAAGCTTAATGGGTTCATCATAATCCCAGAGTACCCAGTGTTTAAACTCGGGCTCTGATACCATGTGTAACGCCCCACCACGCAACCCTAGGGGAAGTTGCAATTTACTACTCAAACGAACTAATTTTTTTTTGTTTAAATACAATTAACATGCAAGTTCACTACCCAATGCCAACAACCCCTAAGGTTATGAGACTGAGTTTACTTAAACCCAAACAAGAAACATGAATAGAAACCATAACATTTAATTATTTAATAAATTAAATACACATACATTCCATACATGATAAGATTACTTCAAAGGCATAAGAGATACCACATGTTTCCAATAATATAATTTACAATACGATTACAACTCTCATTCCCCGAATGAGGTAAATCCAATAAGCATGATTACAAATCACATCTTCCACCTCGATACAAATGAGGGGTAATAAAATTACAATAATAACAAGAAAGAATAAAGCATGAAAAGAAACTGGATCCCACAATCTCTCCAACTCAAAATCTCGTCCACACGAACAAGAAGACGACCCAATGGATTAAGGTGCACCTTCCACCCAACCATGCGATACCCGAAGGCTCACCCCCCATGCTAGGAGATAGTGACCAGGATTCCTAAACAAGACCATCTACCTCTAGACACAGGCTACTCAAAATTGAACTAAATTAAATACAAGTACAACATCACATAACACAATGGTTACAATGCTTCCAGAGTTAAATAATCAATTGCATCACTGATACAAACATACTACTGACTTAGGAGAAGTGTCATCACAATGTCACATGGGATATCCTAGTAAGTCTTCCTAGGTCCTGGCCCCCATCTCGGGATATCCTAGAAACCTCTAACGACTCCCAACCCCTCATACAAACCAATACGGAATCAGTTATCTCTCGTAAAGACGAGATAACGATCTTGCCATTCCAGGCCTTCTCGTCTCATCCCAAGTCTATACAAGCCCTTGTGTCCATGAGCGAGGAAAAATTAATCTTGTTAAGTGTTTGATGCAACCTAAACCTCTAATAAGTTTATTTACGTTATCACTGAATTAACTAACTTACAAAGAGTTTCCCTGACACCACTTTGTGTGTTGGCCCTCATTGCAAGCCACTCCTCTAAGACAACACATGGAATAACTCCACAACCCAAGGGTACACAAGTGCGACCTAAGGAGAATGACTCCCTATCCATGACATAAAGTCCACACATCCCATTCATGATACCAGGTATCTAACTAGATCCAACAAGACGCACTACCCAAGGAAAAACAAGATTGACTAACATCTTATGACAACCCCCGATATCAAAAGAAAACCTAATCTGGAAGACTTACATAACGTAAATCTCAATTTTCCCAACATCACGAAAGAGGGAGATTTCATGACTGAAGGATAAAATAGGCAAATCATTATCCTACTTTAGGATTTCCTAAATCCAAACAAGGCAATAACATATTGCATGTAATCAAATAAAATAATTCACATTATTTGCAACTACTCAAAAGTAATTAAAATTACAATTGCAATATTGAGGAATTTAAAACTAATAATTTAACTCCCTGTTTCTCCAATTACCCATAATAATCAAAATCAACTTTTCAAGTAAAGTGATATATTATAAAGTCAATTTTATTTCACTCTATGATTATAGAATAATCATTTTAAAAAAATCCATATATTTAAATATTTAAAAATCATTTAAATATATGTCTAAAAATATATATATAATTTTATATATTCCAACTAATTAAAAATAATTCCCTATTATTTAACATATATATATAATATATATATTTAAATAATAAAATAAAATATTTATTTAAATTATAATATTATATATATATAATATATAAATATTATAATATATAATATATATATTATAATATATATAATATATATATTATATAATATATATAATATAAAATAATAATAATAAATAAATAAAACGAAATTCCTTTTGGTTGACCCGCGGGCCCCAAAGGAGAGGGGACACAGCCACAAGTTGCGCCCAGCCTCCCCTGTGGAGGTCAACACTGCCTGTGGAAGCATTTTTCCCACACATAGTGTGGGGAGCATTGCCACAACAACGCCCCTCCTATGGGGCAGCTGTGTGCAGCCATGGTTGCGGCCTTGCCCACACTTGCCCTAAAAAAAAATCTTTATTTATAATTCATTTTCAAAAAACTAAAACAAATTTCCTCCCTTGTTCTGTACAGAACAAATTTCTGTGTAAAAGAAAAAAATTTAAAAACAGTATTCCCAGTATGATAAAAAAACATATTTATAATATATGTTTGTATATATATATAAAGAATATATATATATATATATACAGACATATGTATAAATATATATACTTAAATTCCCATTTACAGACAAATTGTGCAGCTTCTCAACATATTTTTTTTGCAATAAAACTAATTTCTCAAACCCAATTTATTGGTTTAAATTTAAATTTGATATGAACCATTTCAAATCCAAAATAGAGGTTTTCAAATTTCATTTTGTTTCATTCCATTTTCTATTGTTGAAATTGAAATTTTTTGTTGCAAGTTTTGATTTTCAAAAAACATTCTAACTTTCTCCAAGATTTAAATAGGGTTTCAAAACAAAGATTGACAAGCAAGTTTTAAATTGAAAATGCAAATTTCCAAACAATAAACAAGGAGAACCTATAATCTGAAGCTTGAAGGAGAGTTTGAAGAAGAAAGTTGAGCTTCCCTGCAAGAAGATTTTCCAAAGCTTTTCCAAAATCCCCTCCCAAAATCCAAAATGCATCAACAAACCTCAAGAACTCCCTTTCCTTCATTTTTTCTCACGGCCAATTTTTTTAAGAATGAAAAACTTCCTCTATTTTCCCCCAAATTTGGTCAATATGCCCTAAAATATCCTATCCACCATAGTTATTGCTCCTCTTTCTATTTTGGAGATATTTTCTTTTTCTTTTTAAAATTTTAAAACAAGCAAATTTCTTTCAACATGACTTTATTTCATTATTTCATTTTTTTAAATTCAGGACTATTTCAAATGAATTTAAATACTTTTAAACATTTTCATTTCCAAAAAGAATTTAACTTAAAAAATCTTCTTTTCAAAAACTTTAACACTTTTTAAATTTTTATTTCAAAAAAAAAGAATTTAACACTTATTATTTCCAATTGAACAACTTAACTTATTCCCACACAATTAATTTAAATAATCAATAAAATAAATCTAATCCAAGATTAGATTATTTTATTAATTAAATTAAATTAATTAATAATTCAAGTAACATTTCTAACACTACAACTAGATTTATTTAATAAACAACCTAAATACAAAAGCCATTTATTTACCTTTTTTTTATAACTTGAAATTAAATAAATCAAGGAGAGATGAACAATAAATAAGCAACTTAACCTGACTAAAACCCGACGACACACTATGACTAGGGTGATGACTTGGCACAGGAAACCTAGCTACTATCTCCCAATCAAATACCGTTGGTCAATGGACATGCTCAAACCTGTGAATTAGCACTACAGGATTTGACACCATTTTCCGACGGTCATTCGTCGGTCGTTCGACAAATCTCTGTCGGAAGAGCGACGCAATGGCGAAAATTTTTCCATTGCTGTTTTTTCGTCGCAAGGTCGACGAAAAATTAAACGTCGAAATAACGGCGAAGAATCGTCGGTTGGCAGCATCGTGACATACGTCGGGATTTTGTCGGAATATCGACGAAAACTTTGTTTATCCACCGACGAACTGCACCAGAAGTTCGTCGTCGGCTCGACGAAATGGGAAAACATTTAGCGTGGAAACATGGAAATTTTGTCGAAATAGCGACGAAATACAAAATTAGTAGCGTCGAAAGAACACCAAAAGTTCGTCGAATATGCGACGAAATAGGCAAGTAGTAGCGTCGGAAGAACACTAGAAGTTCGTCGAATGTTCGACGAACTAGTCGTCGCAGCTATAGAAACTTCGTCGAGGCTTTCTGTTGATTCGTCGGTTGTTATCGTCAAAATTGCGACGAAGAAGCAAAATTTTAAAAAAATATAAAAATTATATATTCATGGAAATGTACCATTACGGAGACTGACGACTGATCATACATACAGACTGCATATTGGTTTGATGCTTCAAACGATGCATTTCTTATATTGAAAAGTGCATTACCTTATTGAGCTTCTCTTTGTTTTGAGTATAGTTTAATATTCTCTGCTTAACAAGGCCAACCACGTGACGGTGGAAGCTCATTTGGCGCTCCCCCGCCCCCCCCTCACATCACTCTCAATTCCGCATACCCAATCATATAACATTAATCATTGATTCATCCATTAATAACATATAACATTCATTCATTCATCCATTAATAACATATAACATTCATTAATTAACATATTCACATTCATTCATTAACATATAATATTCATTCTTTCAGTTTTTACATATTATCAAAAATATGGTTGTCATGATATGATTACAATCACTTTTTTTTTTGTTTCTTTTTGAAAGCTACATAAAGCTGAAGTGGAGTATCATTTTCTAAATCAATATCTGTCCCTCCTTTAGTTGTTCTACCTTTTGCTTGTGATCTTAATGTACATGTAGTCGTCTGCTCATGACGTGGATGCCGCTTCAAGGGGGGAACTGCTACAATAAGAAAGAAATGTTAAACTGATATGTTTTATTATTATTGTTACAAGTATTTCATTAATTAAAAGAACATTAGAGTGGTTCTCTTTACCTAATGGGTCCACATCATGTTCCTGAACTTTTGTTATAGACTCATACTCAACATGTTGAACACCCTCTAAATCCTCATCTGCAGTTGAAACATGAAAGGTTACATTAATTAATACACCAATTGAAATTAAATATGTTTAAGAGAACATGAGGGTGGTCCTCTTTACCAGATGGGGCCACATCGCGTATTCCCCGATCATGCTCAACACATTAATCACGCTCTACATGATCTAAAGTTGAAGCACGAAAGGTTACATTAATTAATACACCAATTGCAATTAAATATGTTTAAAAGAACTTTAGAGTGGTCCTCTTTACCTGATGGGGCCACATCATATTCCTGATCTTCTCTAGCCTGATCATGCTCAACATGTTGATCACGCTCTACATGCTCTAAAGTACCGGGATGCACACTATGACCTTCATCTGCACGTTCTGCTCCACCCTCACCAGGCTGCATTCCAATGTCATGTGTAGTATATATTATCATTGCTTGAGTGTTTAAAACAAATAGGCATGTAATTACTTTATGGTGGAAATTAATATTGAATAGATTGC
>VDFB02271358.1:315052215-315132574 GCA_007258455.2 Sequoia sempervirens | reverse complement strand
ATAAAATCTAACAAGAATATATTGAATATCTTTGTAATATAATACACATTCTATTGCTGCAAATACTAAGTAATAATGGTAAAAAATAGATAACCAAGTAATTAGATAACTAGGTAACTCCATCTCCTCCTCGATAGAAGATCCTACTATATAAGGTTTGTGAGGAGTTTCATTATTCATGGACTAAAAGTAGAATTGTGAAACAACTATCAACTCTCCCTCAAAGATAGGAAGAGGAATAAGTCTGAAACAAAAAAAATAACTATATGAAGCGGGAGTAGAAAAATCAAATTTGAATTCTATGCCCAACAATTTAACCACTCATAACAGAAACATGATCACAGAAAAATCCTATCATAAATCAGTCTTGCTAGAAGACTTTTTCTTCTCCTAATTGTCTTATTTAGTGAGTAAGAGTGATATGTGGTGACTCACGACTGATAAATAAATGATCACCTTTGTTTCCTTCTAAAAGTGTCATGCCCTGGTCGTTTGACTCCTCTACAACAATTCATCATCCTTATACTATGGGTTGAGAAACCCATTAGTGTGGGTTGACAGTTCTTCTTTCTACAAGGTGTTAGTCTTATTCCTAAAGTATTTGCAATATTAACAATCATAAATTAAACATGAAATCCTAATAAATTTCATATTCATTCACGCATTCTTACATACATATATCAACATAACATATTTCCATTTCCACATACTTAAGACTGCTTATAAGTATATAAAAGTATAAAAGGCCTTAGTAATGTCTTGAAACTTAGTAGAAAGAGATAATGAAAAGTATGAAATGGTGAAATGAAACTATCTAATTATGGAGACCATCAATTGGTGCATTCTATCATGTGTTGAAATAAAATAGTTTTTTGGGCTTCTAGGATCATGATTTTTTACCTAGATATCCATTTCTAAGATTCTTGTGACATTGGAATTTTGGTTCTTCAATCAACATAGTCATTATATAAGATTTTCTAGTTTATTCACTAGGTATATAAAGATTCAATCTAAAATGAACACTTTATTTTTACTTTATAGTTATTAATTTTGTAAAAGAGTTTAATTTTTTTTGTTGTGGGGGGTTAATTTTTTTCCTAAAACAAATCAAAGGATCATAAAACATCAATTTCTAGAAAAAATAGTTTTCTTTGCAAAGACAAAACTCAGTCACACATGGTGAACAATAATTCTATTGAGCACCTCATGCCACACAACTATTACACCTACAAACCTTAGATGATCAAATTAGTCATGTATAAGGGATTTTGGTTTATATTATATCAAAATCCACTTGAATTCACTTAGTAATATGAGATATTTTTATATATGAATAGGATGGATGAGGCCATGAGCATGATTGCACTACATTTTTTTAGATAGATTGTTGTTTCATATTGAATCTTGTTACACTCCTAAATTTTTTTGGGATAAGTACAAGGGGTTATTTGGTACTATCAATGAATTTCAAGAATTACAAATTGAGAAAAAATTAACTACTCTATAACCTAATTCCTTTCCTTGTATTGAGAACATTACTATAAAACTCAAGTCACCAAGATCACTTTTTCATGTTTTGGAAATGATAAATATGACAAAGCATGTATTTTTTTTATATTTTTAATATTAGAAGGCCATTTCAAGTGCTCTTCTACTTTCTCTTCTCCTATGTGTTAGCTCTCAAAAATGCAAGTTTGAACCACAAAAGGTTGCCAAGCTTTCACAATGTTTTAGGGTAACAGACAAGGTCAAAAGATTTAGACCTTCTACTCTTCAGGTGCTGCTAGACCTAGGCGGGTGTACCTATATGAATGAAGTAGACTTAATGTGCTTATCTCTCTTGAAATATTTTTCCCATAATGGCAGATGGAATGGAAAAATGTAATAAAATTTGGTATAAATTGTATAGCAACATTCAAAACTAAATCCTAATATGTTCAGTTAACAGATGTAAAGAAAATGAAAGAATCTAAATGGTGAAATGTAGAGACTAGTGCCTTATTGGGTATGCAGAGTCAAATGAAATAGAAATGGGAAACCTCTTTCTGGAAAACACTCAAATTGTTTGGCATATGTTTTGTTTATAACTTGTATAAACATGCTAGACTATGATTGCTAAGCTCTTCTTAATAATCCAGATGAATTTCCCCGATTATTGTGATCAATTAAAAGGATTTAATCTTTCCTTGAAAGAACCGATAAATCAACCATATAGATACAACAAATGAGCACTGATAAACTGAATATAAACTTGTTACATCAATTTAAATAACCAAAAAGCATCAATCTTGGAGACAAATTCCGTAATACTTTCAATGAACACAACAGACAATTGACACCAGAAATGAGCTGCCACATCAACTGATTTTCATTAAAATCTCCATTTTGAAATCATACATCATAGTCTCTACTCTATGGAAATTGTATTCCTATCCTACCTACTAATCTATCTCTAATATCCCCCCAATTTTATAATCACAAATGGATATTTATACATTTGTATCTAAAAAGACACATCGCTTCGTGTATCCAAATGTCAGCCAACAATATTTGAGCTTTTGTTAATCATCGCCAAATATTCGCAGTGACATCTTGTAGTTATGCTGAAGTCCAAAGTCTTATTGACAAATATCCTTTGATCCTTTTGTTTCTCTATGAGTTTCTGTTGTCGGGGAGACGTCCCATAGATACCCTATGTCTCGCCGAGAAATCTCCTTAAGTTCACATTTTGTCGCCGAGACAATATCATTCTCTCACCAATGAAGTAGTATGTCGACATGACAAAACAGGTCGGCAAGACTGTATAACCTTACCCCAACAATCTTTGATAGAGCTCATTCGCATTGTTGGCAAGACCGGAGCCATTCGCCAAGACTTTACTCCGATGCATATTAGTCTTACCGAAGTGTAGATCCTTATCGCCGGTCGGTAAGACAATTCAAACTTGCCAAGACCTCATTCCGAATACCCTTTGTTTGGCCAAAGTGCTTGCTCATTCCGTGCTAGTCGGCGAGACATAAAGAGTTCACCGAGACTTCACCCCAAAAAAAACTCTCACCGACATGCTCCTTCTGTCGCCGGTCGGTGAGACAATAAGATCTCGCTAAGACCTCACCCCGAAGAAGACTCTCTTGCCGATGGGAAACACTTAGTCACCAAAACAATAAAAGTGTCATGTCAATAGGTGCTTGTAGGTAAATTTTGATTGCTATGACATCCCTGAGGTCTTTCCAATAGGAAACAACAGACCTATATTAACAAAAAATCATTATGGGTTGGGGGGACCATGATAATCTCATGCCGATATTGATGATTATGTCAAATACTGAGACCTAGGTGGATTTTATGGGATAAAAATGGGCAGAATGTGAGAAAAATATTATGAAGAGAGGCCCTGAGCATATGGTGAGGACTCGATTGGAAACTTAGGGATATGAAAAGCTTGTGAAATTATTCAAAATTTTACAGTTCTAACAGTGGCTCCATCTGGGGATGCATGGTTGTAAAACCATTGCAAGGATCCAGATCTTTAGCTGAGTAGACTAGACACAAGATAATGAATAAGTGAGCAAAATGGACATGGAAATGAATGCAAAATGGAGATGAACAAAACCCTAAACTACTGTGCATGGAAAAGAATTTTAAAGAGGATCATCAAGAGTTGTCCATGCACTAGCAACCCTTAATCCTCTGTGTTTTAACTTCATCAGTTTTGAACTGTTACGGTCTGAAATTCAAACCATAAATGATGGTTCAAGGCCATCCAAAAGAAAAGCCCATACTTTCCTCTGTCAAACACCTGGTTTTTCCTTAAGTTCATCAGATTCTTCTTGAAGATATTCATGCAATCTTCCCTATCATTGTTATTGAAAGGTTTTAGAGAATCATCATGCTTAGTTTGGCCCAAATTCCCTTCATCATTCTGTAATTCAAATTCTCCATCATCATGGGACAAATTTATGTTATCTTTGACATACAAAGTACACGCATATTCAATGTAAAATTTCTCATTATCTTTCTCTTTGTTATGAATTATAAAACATTCTCCTAGCTGTACTAAAAATTCACCATTAGAGTGCTTGTCATGAGAAACAATTTTTTTTGTCATATCAACACTGTTTAAGACAAACAAGTCTCAAACCTTCTGCACATCTTTAGTATCACCATTTGGAAACGACATTGGAGTATGATGCATATCTTCAACATCATGCATATATGAGCCAATCAATGCTGGACTTCTATGCTCCTTGGTATGCAAATAAATGTTTTCTCCACATGAGTTAGAAATTTCAAAATCACATACCTCTTCATGAATGGACAAAGATTCTTGATCAACATCAAAGGTTTCTTCATCATTTTGAGAAATGCACTGGGAGTCATAAGAATCATTGCACAAAGAACTTTCACTGTCAAAACAAATGTAAGCTGGACACAAAACTTCAGAATCATCCTTGTGTGCACATCTCTAGTACTCAAGAGTTAGCAAATCTAAAATTTGCTCATTACTGAGTGAATATGTCTCTTCTTCCATATCTTCTATTATTTCTCCTTCTTCTTGATCTCCACAAGAGCTAGAAATATTTCCTTGTTGTAAATCAAGATTCACATGATTGTCCTCAAGCTCTTCCTTATTGTGACATGATACACAATCCCCTTCTATTTCATTTTCCGATTCATCAACATGGAAATTTTCAAGATCATTGTAATTATTCTCTTCACATGTTGACGTACTCTCCTCTTCATCATCAAATGTATGATGGTTCTCATCTATAGTAGGAAGTGTTACTTGTTCACTATCAAATGGATCCACATTCTCCATTGCTTCTTCTTCTTGATTATCACAAGAACTGCAAGAATCACCTGATTGTAGGTCAGAACCCATAGGTTCCTCTTCATAATTTGAATATTCATTAGATCCCTCATAACATACATTGCTTTCCCTGTTACAATCTGTTATGCAGGAAAGAATTCCAATATCTTCGTCTTCCTCATGCAGGCTGTCATATGAACCATATTGACCTGCACATGTCTCATCTTCTATTAGCTGCATTGTTTGATCAATTTCTCTATACTCATCTGTGATATCACCATTGTCTTCATACCTTTTCCTCTGCATGTCATCAATAAATTTATTCACTAGATCAAAGGTACGCTACTTTTCTGGCCAATAAACTGATTCAGGCTCCCATGCTCTTACAAACTGCTCAACAAACATGGCCCTTGTAGGCCTACAATGAGAAGGTATTTGCATACAAATTTTTGACATTCTATTGTATAGAGGAATTACACCTTCTCCTTCATGTCTCCTTATGTTGAGAAATGCATCAGAGGGGGAAATTCT
The DNA here is from genome assembly GCA_007258455.2 of Sequoia sempervirens. Taxonomy (NCBI): domain Eukaryota; kingdom Viridiplantae; phylum Streptophyta; class Pinopsida; order Cupressales; family Cupressaceae; genus Sequoia; species Sequoia sempervirens. Next base: position 315,127,233 of record VDFB02271358.1, on the reverse strand, counting down.
ACATCCTGATTCTATGATGGAGTCCTGGCTTCGAGTATATACATACTCATCTTCTTCTTCTTCAAATTGTTGATCCTGGCATACATATTGCTGCAAGTTCTAATTTTTTTGAATCTGTAATAACCTATGGGAAGCCCAGTTTGATGCAGAAAATTTTCCGTAGTGCTCGAGAAATTGATCCTGAAATCCTTGGAGAGAATCAATAGAAGCTATCGGTAAGCTGTTGAACCAATCCCTAGCTTCATGAATGAGTGACATCATGAATAGCCTCATATGTAAATCTTCATATGGCACATCCAAGTCTTCGATGAAAGCATTGAAACTCCCCAAATGATCTTTAGCAGTAATTGCACTACTCCCTGTAAACTTTGGAACAAGACTTCTCCAACTGCCAACCATAGGGTAAGGGTATCGTTGAAACCCTGTCAGGTCAAATTGTTTGATCATTGTTATGTATTGATGGGGGGGAGCGTTAGGTGGGTATTGATACTGGTACGATGGACTATTGTATTCTGCATGATGGTGTTTACCATGAGGTGGCTGTAGTGAATAAATGTTTTGCTGTGTATGATATGCATTACCTGTATTTTGAAAATTCCTAATTGTATTATCAGGCGTTTGAGGGGTCCAATGCCTACCTGCATTTGTGTATTCATTCCTTTCCAATTGCAGCTTTTTCTTTTTGAATTCTTCAATTCCTCTTATCAATTGCTGGTTTTCAAAATATTCTTTTGTTCCATACATAAATTCCATTCTTCATCAAGTTTTTTCTAGAGTTTCCACCTACTTTTCCGAAAGTAAGAAAATATTTCTTTTGAAATAACTAATTTTGATCTTCTCCCCAACGGAATCACTTTTTCTGAAACTTCTCAAATTATAAATTTTTCGTCAATGACTCTATGTGATGGTCTTCAACCAGATATTACGATATAATCCCCAATAGAGTTGCCAATTTGTTAGCTCTCAAAAATGCAGGTTTGAACCACAAAAGGTTGCCAAGCTTTCACAACGTTTTAGGGTAACAGACAAGGTCAAAAGATTTAGACCTTCTACTCTTCAGGTGCTGCTAGACCTAGGCGGGTGTACCTATATGAATGAAGCAGACTTAATGTGCTTATCTCTCTTGAAATATTTTCCCACAATGGCAGATGGAATGGACAAATGTAATCAAATTTGGTATAAATTGTATAGCAACTTCAAAACTAAATCCTAATATGTTCATTTAACAGATGTAAAGAAAATGAAAGAATCTAAATGGTGAAATGCAGAGACTAGTGCCTTATTGGGTATGCAGAGTCAAATGAAATAGAAATTGGCAACCTCTTTCTGGAAAACACTCAAATTGTTTGGCATATGTTTTGTTTATAACCTGTATAAACAATCAAGACTGTGATTGCTAAGCTCTTCTTAATAATCAAGATGAATTTCCCTGATTACTGTCATCAATTAAAAGGATTTAATCTTTCCTTGAAAGAACCGATAAATCAACCATATAGATACAACAAATGTGCATTGATAAACTAAATATAAACTTGTTACATCAATTTAAATAACCAAAGAGCATCAATCTTGGAGACAACTTCAGTAATACTTTCAATGAACACAACAGATAATTGACACCAAAAATGAGCTGCCACATCAACTGATTTTCATTAAAATCTCCATTTTGAAATCATACATCATAGTCTATGCTCTATGGAAATTCTATTCCTATCCTACCTACTAATCTATCTCTAATATCCCCCCAATTTTACAATCACAAATGGATATTTATACATTTGTATCTGAAAAGACACATCGCTTCACATATCCAAATGTCGGCCAACAATATTCAAGCTTTTGTTAATCATCGCCAAATATTCGTAGTGATATCCTGTAGTTATGCCGAAGTCCAAAGTCTTATCGATAGATATCCTTTGATCCTTTTGTTTCGTTGTAACATTCTGTTGTCGGGGGGACATCCCATAGACACCCTATGTCTTGCCGAGAAATCTCCTTAAGTTCAAATTTTGTCACTGAGACAATATCGTTCTCTCACCGATGAAGCAGTATGTCGGCGTGAAAAAATGGGTCGGCAAGACTGTATAACCTTACCCCGATAATCTATGATAGAGCTCATTCACATTGTCGGTAAGACCAGAGCCATTCGCCAAGACTTTACTCCGATGCATATTAGTCTTACCGAAGTGTAGATCCTTATCGTTGGTCGGTAAGACAATTCAAACTCGCCAAGACCTCATCCTAAATACCCTTTGTTTGGCTGAAGTGCTTGCTCATTCCGCACTAGTCGGTGAGACATAAAGAGTTCCCTGTGACTTCACCCTGAAAAAAGCTCTCACCGACATGCTCCTTCTGTCGCCAGTCAGTGAGACAATAAGATCTCGCTAAGACCTCACCCCGAAGAAGAATCTCCTACTGATGGGAAACCCTTAGTCACCGAAACAATAAAAGTGTCCTGCCGATAGGTGCTTGTAGGTAAATTTCGATCGCCATGACATCCCTGAGGTATTTCCGATAGGAAACAACAGACGTATATTAACAAAAAATCATTATGGGTCGGGGGGGACCATGATAATCTCATGCTGATATGGACAATTATGTGAAATACTGAGGCCTAGATGGATTTTATGGAATAAAAATGGGCAGAATGTGAGCAAAATATTATGAAGAGAGGCCCTGAGCATATGGTGAGGACTCGATTGGAAACTTAGGGATATGAAAAGCTTGTGAAATTATTCAAAATTTTACAGTTCTAACAGTGGCTCCATCTGGGGATGAATGGTTGTAAAACCATTGCAAGGATCCAGATCTTTAGCTGAGTAGACCAGACACAAGATAATGAATAAGTGAGAAAAATGGACACGAAAATGAATGCAAAATGGAGATTAACAAAACCCTAAACTACTGTGCATGGAAAAGAATTTTAAAGAGGATCATTAAGAGTTGTCCATGCATTGGCAACCCTTAATCCTCTGTGTTTTAACTTCATCAGTTTTGAACTGTTACGGTCTGAAACTCAAACCATAAATGATGGTTCAAGGCCATCCAAAAGAAAAGCCCATAATTTCCTTTGTCAAACAGCTGGTTTTTCCTTAAGTTCATCATATTCTTCTTGAAGATATTCATGCAATCTTCCCTGTCAGTGTTATTGAAAGTTTTTAGAGAATCATCATGCTTAGTTTGGCCCAAATTCCCTTCATCATTCTGTAATTCAAATTCTCCATCATCATGGGACAAATTTCTATTATCTTTGACATACAAAGTACACACATATTCAATGCAAAATTTCTCATTATCTTTCTCACTGTTATGAATTATAAAACATTCTCCCAGCTGTACTAAAAATTCACCATTAGAGTGCTTGTCATGAGAAACAAAAATTTCTGTCATATCAACACTGTTTGAGACAAATAAGTCTGAAACCTTTTGCACCTCTTCGGTATCACCATTTGGAAATGACATTGGAGTATGAATCATATCTTCAATATCATGCATATATGAGCCAATCAATGCTGGACTTCTATGCTCCTTGGTATGCAAATAAATGTTTTCTCCACATGAGTTAGAAATTTCAAAATCACATACCTCTTCATGAATGGACGAAGATTCTTGATCAACTTCAAAGGTTTCTTCATCAGTTTGAGAAATGCACTGGGAGTCATAAGAATCATTGCACAAAGAACTTTCACTGTCAAAACAAATGTAAGCTGGACACAAAACTTCAGAATCATCCTTGTGTGCACATCTCTAGTACTCAAGAGTTAGCAAATCTGAAATTTTCTCATTACTGAGTGAATATGTCTCTTCTTCCATATCTTCTATTATTTCTCCTTCTTCTTGATCTCCACAAGAGCTGGAAATATCTCCTTGTTGTAAATCAAGATTCACATGATTTTCCTCAAGCTCTTCCTTATTGTGACATGATACACAATCCCCTTCCATTTCATTTTCCGATTCATCAACATGGAAATTTTCAAGATCATTGTAGTCACTCTCTTCACATGTTGACGTAATCTCCTCTTCATCATCAAATGTATGATGGTTCTCATCTATAGTAGGAAGTGTTACTTGTTCACTATCAAATGGATCCACATTCTCCATTGCTTCTTCTTCTTGATTATCACAAGAACTGCAAGAATCACCTGATTGTAGGTTAGAACCCACAGGTTCCTCTTCATAATCTGAATATTCATTAGATCCCTCATAACATACACTTCTTTCCCTGTTACAATCTGTTATGCAGGAAATAATTTCAATATCTTTGTCTTCCTAATGCAGGCTGTCATATGAACCATATTGACCTGCACATGTCTCATCTTCTATTAGCTGCATTGTTTGATCAATTTCTCTATACTCATCTGTGATATCACTATTGTCTTCATACCTTTTCCTCTGCATGTCATCAATAAATTTATTCACTAGATCAAAGGTACACTACTGTTTTGGCCAATAAACTGATTCAGGCTCCCATGCTCTTACAAACTGCTCAACAAACATGGCCCTTGTAGGCCTACAATGAGAAGGTATTTGCATACAAATTTTTGAAATTCTGTTGTATAGAGGAATTACACCTTCTCCTTCATGTTTCCCTATGTTGAGAAATGCATCCAAGGGCGAAATTCTGCATCCTGATTTTGTGATGGAGTCTTGGCTTTGAGTATATACATACTCATCTTCTTCTTCTTCAAATTGTTGATCCTGGCATACATATTGCTGCAAGTTATGATTTTTTTGAATCTGTATGAACCTATGGGAAGCCCAGTTTGATGCAAAAAAATTTCCATAGTGCTCGAGAAATTGATCCTAAAATCCTTGGAGAGAATCAATAGAAGATATCGGTAAGCTGTTGAACCAATCCCTAGCTTCATGAACGGGGGACATCATGAATAGCCTCATATGTAAATCTTCATATGGCACATCCAACTCTTCGATGAAAGCATTGAAACTCCCCAAATGATCTTCAGCAGTAATTGCACTACTCCCTATAAACTTTGGAACAAGAATTCTCCAACTACCAACCATAGGGTAAGGGTACCGTTGAAACCCTGTTAGGTCGAATTGTTTGATCATTTTTATGTATTGATGGGGGGGAGCGTTAGGTGGGTATTGATACTGGTATGATCGACTATTGTATTGTGCATGATGGTGTTGACCATGAGGTGGCTGTAGTGAATAAATGTTTTGTTGTGTATGATATGCATTACCTGTATTGTGAAAATTCCTAATTGTATTATTAGGTGTTTGAGGGGTCCAATGCCTGCCTGCATTTGTGTATTCATTCTTTTCCAATTGCAGCTTTTTCTTTTTGAATTCTTCAATTCCTCTTATCAACTGCTAGTTTTCAAAATATTCTTTTGTTCCATACATAAATTCCATTCTTCATCAAGTTTTTTCCAGAGTTGCCACCTACTTTTCCGAAAGTAGGAAATTTTTTCTTTTGAAATAACTATTTTTGATCTTCTCCCCAACGGAATCACTTTTTCTGAAACTTCTCAAATTATAAATTTTTCTTCAATGACTCTATATGATGGTCTTCAACTAAATATTACGATATAATCCCCAGTAGAGTTGCCAATTTGTTAGCTCTCAAAAATGCAGGTTTGAACCACGAAAGGTTGCCAAGCTTTCACAACATTTTAGGGTAACAGACAAGGTCAAAAGATTTAGACCTTCTACTCTTCAGGTGTTGCTAGACCTGGGCGGGTGTACCTATATGAATGAAGCAGACTTAATGTGCTTATCTCTCTTGAAATATTTCTCCCACAATGGCAGATGGAATGGAAAAATGTAATCAAATTTGGTATAAATTGTATAGCAACATTCAAAACTAAATCCTAATATGTTCATTTAACAGATGTAAAGAAAATGAAAGAATCTAAATGGTGAAATGCAGAGACTAGTGCCTTATTGGGTATGCGAAGTCAAATGAAATGGAAATGGGCAACCTCTTTCTGGAAAACATTCAAATTGTTTGGCATATGTTTTGTTTATAACTTGTATAAACATGCAAGACTATGATTGCTAAGCTCTTCTTAATAATCAAGATGAATTTCCCTGATTACTGTGATCAATTAAAAGGATTTAATCTTTCCTTGAAAGAACCGATCAATCAACCATATAGATACAACAAATGTGCACTGATAAACTGAATATAAACTTGTTACACCAATTTAAATAACCAGAAAGCATCAATCTTGGAGACAACTTCAGTAATACTTTCAATTTACACAACAGACAATTGACACCAGAAATGAGCTGCCACATCAACTGATTTTCATTAAAATCTCCATTTTGAAATCATACATCATAGTCTATGCTCTATGGAAATTCTATTCCTATCCTACCTACTAATCTATCTCTAATATCCCCCCAATTTTACAATTGCAAATGGATATTTATACATTTGTATCTAAAAAGACACATCGCTTCGCGTATCCAAATGTTGGCCAACAGTATTCGAGCTTTTGTTAATCATCGCCAAATATTCGTAGTGACATCCTGTAGTTATGCCGAAGTCCAAAGTCTTATCGATAGATATCCTTTGATCCTTTTGTTTCACTGTAACATTCTGTTGTGAGGGAGACATCCGATAGATACCCTATGTCCTGCCGAGAAATCTCCTTAAGTTCACATTTTGTCACCGAGACAATATCAGTCTCTCACCGATGAAGCGGTATGTCGGTGTGACAAAATAGGTGAGCAAGAATGTATAACCTTACCCCCATAATCTTCGATAGAGCTCATTCGCATTGTCGACAAGACTAGAGCCATTCAGAAAGAATTTACTCCGATGCATTTTAGTCTTACCAAAGTGTATATCCTTATCGCCGGTCAGTAAGACAATTCAAACTCGCCAAGACCTCATCCCGAATACCCTTTGTTTGGCCGAAGTGCTTGCTCCTTCCGCGCTAGTCGGTGAGAAATAAAGAGTTCGTCGAGACTTCACCCCAAAAAAAACTCTCACCGACATGCTCCTTCCATCGCCGGTCGGTGAGACAATAAGATCTCGCTAAGACCTCACCCTGAAGAAGACTCTCCTGCCGATGGGAAACCCTTAGTCGCTGAAACAATAAAAGTCTCCTGCCGATAGGTGCTTGTAGGTAAATTTTGATCGCTGTGACATCCCTGAGGTCTTGCCGATAGGAAACAATAGACGTATATTAACAAAAAAGAATTATGGGTCAGGGGGGACCATGATAATCTCGTGCCAATATGGACGATTATGTGAAATACTTAGTCCTAGATCGATTTTATGGGATAAAAATGGGAAAAATGTGAGCAAAATATTATGAAAAGAGGCCCTGAGTATATGGTGAGGACTCGATTGGAAACTTAGGGATATGAAAAGCTTGTGAAATTATTCATAATTTTACAGTTCTAACACTATGTAAGCATTGGGTGATACATTTACCATGCCTTCTTTTGAGATCACATGACATACAAACATACTAAGTTGACATAGTTAGAGTCACTTTGTAGTTCCAAAATTCATGCATTGGTCACACAATTATCCAAAGGGAGAATAAATAAGACATGTAAGTATAAGTTAAAATCTACATTGGTCATTGATTGTTCCTCCAAGACAGATAGAAGTTAGATCATAAATTCCAATCTTCTACTAAAAGTGAATTTTTTTATAAGTCTAGCAAGTCTAAAGACAAAACTAAGAGATCTTTATAATTTTTTATGGAAAATAAGGACATAAAACTAATAGATGTTGGAAGAGAATAGAGGCATTAGAGGAATCCATGTAGCAGCAAACCATTTCACCCTCTGAGTCTTCTTCCACCAGCACAAGCAAATCCCATTAACCTTTTGCATAGGCTTTATCTTCAACACATAGTTGGATTGTAGACTCCAAAGCCTCAAATCACACGAGTCATTCATTTGATCTATTTTAAATTCTTTTTGATAGTAGTACTTCTTAGATTTTAGTGGGAAAATATTCATAAACTCTAGTTTTGGAGTTTGGGACTAAATGGATGACTAATGGTTACTGTTATCAATAGATTTACACCCTACTAAATGCAATATTCAGAAACCTACTGAAACATGGAAACCTCTTTCAGATGTGGGTGATCTGAACGAAAGAGGAATCTCCAGAGTGAGCTGGTTCTCCGAATGATGAATCCTATTCTAAAACTTTAGGGGGAAAGGGATAAAAGATGAACTGAAAATAAATCTGAATCTAATTGATGATTTATTAAAACTTCTGACAGAAAATTGAAACCTAACACTCACAACAAATCCTTCACTACAATGATTCTTACAATCTCACCAATACATGATTTCATCATTAATTCATATGAAGATCCGAAACTTTGAACACAACATATAACCTGAAAAAACATGAAACCCTGTGCAGAAAACTCATAAAAATAAGACATTAAGGTTTTGAAATTTGAATACACAAAACATCAAACTGCTATTACTAGTCTTGAGACAAGAAAATGGAAAGAAGAACTTTGTTGTATTATTGGAACTGAAAGAGTGTCAATCTATCAAAACTGAGTACAATGTTCACAAGCTCAAAAATGCATAAGAGCAGGAACTCTGATCTGAACTACTAAGAGAGGAGAGCTACAAAAACTAAGTCTATCAAAACATAGCCCTCAAGAAACCCTAATCTGAGCTCAAAAAAAAGGTCCAAGAAAAAGGCTTCAAACTGCCTGAAAAACTACAAAAAAGTAGGAAAAAGCACAATGCTTTTATGATCACACTGTCAAGCCTCTAAAAATAGGCTAAATTTGCTTTAAAAGCTCAAAAAACATCTTATCTCTCCAAGATAGGTCTGAAATCCGACCAAGAGGAAAAGTCAACAAAAATTTGCGAAAAATAGCCAGAAAACACAAAGCAATTTATAGAATATCGCTTTATGATTCTGCTTTACAAGATGCAGATTTGCACAATTAATCTATTTTTTGCAATTAAAGATTGAAAAATCTTTTGCAAAAAAGAAATCTCCTTATTTCTCCATTACAATGTTTTGATTTTTTACAAAATCATAAAAAATGTAACATAATTATCCCCACATATCTTCAATCTTCATTGTTTTCTCTTAAAATCAACTAAAATCATAACTCTAAGGTATAACTATCAAACCCTAACCCCAGGTCACAAGATATCCATTAATATTGTAATTGTCTAAACCTTACCCAAGATTTCACATTTCACTAAGGCAAAACAAAAAAGTCACAAAGACTTTGCTATGACCTAAGCACATAAAATTTTTGACCTCCTCACATATACATTTGGACTTAGATTTTAATAAGTCACAAGGAAAGCATTATGAATTTTGGCCTCCATTTGAAAATCAACATGTGCTTTGATTCAAATATTTCGGATCATCATGATGTTCGAATTAGGGTATGTGAAAGTAGGGTCAAACCCTAATTATCACTTCATTTTGCACACTCCCTAATTTGGAGAGAAGCTCTGCCGCCGCCATGACTCTGTCAAATTCGAGCTCAAATGCTTCAATAATCCTTCCCCTGCTCTCCAGTCGATCGAAAACTCCAGTGGGGAAGTCTATTTCACTTTGTATGGAAGCTCTTACTTCATTATTGAAAAAAGGCTGGCCATTAAGGCCGCAGACTGTCATGTTCTAACTTCTTGTCTTCTCTGCACCTGTTCTTCTTTGGCCAAAATGAGTTCGAGCTCGACCTTTTCTAGTTCACTCCATGAGAGCTTGCCTTGTGCTTTTTCTTTCTTCTACTGTATAGGGGTAAGCTATTTCAATGGTTACATAGCTTCTATGGCTCCATATTTTAATATATTCAGGCCCTATGGCCGCGGCTATACATACTCCCTAATGCCTTTGCTTTGAACTTTCTGTGTCTACATCTATCACTGTTGTGCTCTATTCTCACGCAAGCTTGAACTGGATTCCTGCTTGGAGTTTCAAAACTTTAATATGGGTCTGGCCGCGCCATAGGCATTCTTCTACAAATTCAAAGTGGTGAGTTATATTCAAGATATTACCTTCTCTTTTAGAAAGTTTGACCACTTTACTTAAAAAACTATGGCCTTGTACAGGTCACCATGTATGTACTATAGAGAGCATCTTTTTAAGATTTTGGGCTCGACCCAAAATAAGAAATCCATCTCCCTATATATTTGAAGACAAAATTGTATATGGGTATTTGAAACTTCTGAATAAAACTGTATTTCATTTATTTTGAAGCCCGATTTACTTTAGAAATTCACATTCATGGTATATTCTTGCTGCTTTATGTAAAACCCATATGGGTTCGACCTATACTAGTTCACTCCATTATTGAAACTTTCTGTGTTTTGAGAACAAAACTTGAATTGGGTACTCGCTGTTTGTTTTTTATCCATATGGGCTCGACCCAAAATAAATAATGATTCTATGCGGGCTCTTGAAACCTTAGGGCGACATAGGTATTTTTATGTTCATGAAGTAAACTACATTTGTCCTTGTCTGATGCATGGAACACCTCCTCTCTACATTTATCTTGACGTTTGCTTAACAAGCCCTCTCTCGTGTAACACAGAAAATGGAAAAATACATGCTTATTACTTTGCATTTACTCTCATAAGTTCGACTCAAATAGCCAGTAATGCTTTGCTTGATATTCTATTTTTTGAAAAAGACTAAACTGTTGATCTAGAAACACACCTACTATTCTTAACATTCTCATGCAACCTAGCTCCATCACCGTAGTTTCTTTTGCACTTTCAGTTGCAAAAAAAAACATAATTGGCATTTGTTATTAAACTGATTTTGATTCCTCTCCAATTTCTGCATTTTCAGTTAATCGTGAACAACTATGTTTCTAAAGCATTTGAATCTTACTTCCAACATGATTTTGTGATTGTTCATTATGAAGAGAAGGACCTCTTAATGTATACTGTTCTCATGCTTGTTCACTGTACGCACAACAGTGCTCTTTTGACTTTCCTTAACCTTAACACAACAACCCTTCGCTTTCTGCTCTTGGATTTTATTGTAGAGAAACTAAATTGAAGCATTGTGACATCATGACCACATGCTACTCACCAACCTATATGCATACTTAAAGCCTCAAAACTTCCTCTGGAAAGAAAAATCTTGCTCTTCCCTTATTATTCTGGAATGATCATTTCCTCATTATAACTCATAATACTGTATTTGTCTTTACCAGTCAACTGGAGCTATTGATTCATTTAGCTTTTGAATACACTATTTGTGTTCGTACTCAGCTGTAACATGGTACTCTTCATGCATTTTTATGTTCCACTTGATAAACTTCTTTCAAAATTTGTTCTCTTTCGTGATGAAAATTAAATCAATCATTAAGGCATAATGTATGCCTGTTCACTATCCGAGAAAGAATTGATGAACTGAAACTTACATGACATGATTACGATCAGCAAAGAAAATGAACTTATTCAGCAATATCTAATGTAATTGCACTCAGTTGAATTTATTTAGTGAACTAAACTCATTGTTCACCTGTAGCCTTCAAAAAAAAACCTGATTGTTATGAATGCACAGTTGGTTTAGTTGCTCGATGGATAAATCTATTTTTACTCTTTCAGTTGTTCTTCATTTCATTTGATGAATATGATAATGTATCTTTAAATTGGCCCATTAATGAATAGGGCAGCATGCCGAGCTCTACCCTTGTGGGAGCCCGTTTTTCTCCACATGCTTGGTCTTTGAATAATGTTCAGCTTCATGATTTTACCTATACCTGCACAAGGAAACAAACAATGTTAGCATAAAAATAGAACATGTTGATCATGATGCTATTATTTCTCCTTTAGCTTATTTCTTTCGTACTACACTAGATTGATTGTGTCAATGCATGGTTAATAGTAGGTTGTACTATTGTAGGTGCCTCATATAGGTTACATCATAATCGGAGCCACTGACACCCCTTATTTCTCTTATAGGTCGATGGAGCTCAAGAAGACAGGGTGCACCATTCAGCATCAAACGCCAATAATCAGGCAATGATGATTATGTCGTCACTTATGTGTTTTCCTTTCTGCATCTTCAGTAGTGTAATGTGCTATTAGAAATGTGTTGTAATAGTTATATCCACTGCTTGTGTGGATCTTTGATTTCAATTCTTTGCTTTTCGTTTGAAAAGAAAATGCATTTAAATGCAATGTTGTAATATCATTCTGATTGTGAAATCAAATGAAGCCTTGTAAAAATATGAGCTCTTTACGAAATAAAAGAAAACATCTGAAATGCTATTTGCTCATTTGGTTCAATTTTGTATTTCTTTTAATTCTGCAACATTTGAATGGCATTATGAAAACTCTACCTCCTCTTTAAAATTGTGCATAACTGTCACTCAATGCATAATGATAATAATGCTGTGAAACAACATTTGAACTTAAGTGCAATTCCACCTTATGATAAATAACATTCAACCGACTTCACCAATTCAGCCGAGGCAAAAATTTGGTAATAGTTACATTATGGATGTTCTCCTTGTTCCAATATTCTCTCCATCTTCCATATTTTCATATTGGGGAATAGTTGAGTTTTTTTCCACATGATATTATAATTCATAATTTCCATCATCGAAAAATAGTTATCACTTTAAATAGAGTTTATTATGAGTTTAATTTGTATAGGTTTCATGATTTTGAGTCATCTAATGATTCATCACAAATTTCCAATGCAAGTTCCTTGAGTACAATTTGGCATGAATACTTTGGTAATGTCAAGTATAGGTATTTAGAACAATTGAGTACACAAGAGATGGTACTTGGTATTCCTAAGGGTTCATGCACATAGGGAATTTTTCAAGGCCATGTTCTTGATTAACATCATCAAGAACCCTTTCCTAAGGGTAAGGACCATTGTACTTCTACCTTATTGGAATTGGTACATAGAGAACTTATGTCCTTTCCTACTAATTTTGTAGGATCCAATTATATGGTTACCTTCATTGATGATTACTAATTTTCTAGAGGGAAAATTCTATGGATGAGGAATATTCTTCATTGATGAAGAATCACACATGGGATTTGGTTTCTCTTACTAAGGGAAGAAAGTTGGCTTGGTGCAAATATGTGTACCACATCAAGTATGTAGTAGATGCTTCCATTGAGTGGTATAAGGAATGTATTTTCACTAAGACTTTTTCATAGGTTGAAGGTATTGACTACTCCAAGAAATTTTACTCTATAGCCAAGATAGACTTTGTTCACCTTGTCATTTCTCTTGTAGCATCTTAAACATGCCCCATTTACCAAATAAATGTGAATATTACTTTATTTCATGGTGATATTCTTGAGGATATATGTATGGAACAACCTCTAGGATTCATATAGGAATCTTTTCTTTTTTGGAGGCTATGATGTTATTTTTATGGTCTCAAACAATCCCCTCAAGCTTGAAATGCAAAGATAGATGGTTTCCAACTTGCATTTGGTTTCACATGTTGTCACTCTAATCATACAATTTATATTCAAAGACATGGAGTTGATCTTTTGATACTAGTCTTGTACAAAAATTATTTAATTCTCACTAGTAGCTCCTCTATGCTTCATGATATATGACAATCTTTGATGGAGCAATTTGTAATGAAATATCGTAGGATTTTTCACTTCTTTCTTGGTCTTCAAGTTCCTTTAGTCTACCAAGGGTATCTCCATATATCAACAAAAGTATACCATTAATATGCTTTACCATTTTAACATGACTTATTCTAAGCCAAATTCCTCACTATTTTAATCTAGTGTCACTTTTATTACCACTTGCACCACACCTAACATTACTACCACTTTATATAGACAACTGGTTGGAATGATCTTGTATTTAACACACACATGTCTTGATATAACATTTGTTTTTAGTCTCGTGTCCCATTTTTCCCATGATCCTCATGAGTCACTAGAAGGAAGTTGAGTGCATTTTGAGATATATTTGGGAAACTAACCATTTTAGCATTCAATACACACCATGAGCTTCACAGATAGTAGGATTCAATTATTTAAATTAGGAAGGTGATGTTGAATCATAGAAGTCCACTTTGAGGCTTAATTTTTGCCTTGGATTTGGTCTATTTTCTTAGACTTGCAACAAGCCAATTGCTATTACATTATCATCCATTGTGGTATGTAAGGGGAAACTTCTAGGGCATGTGATATTAGAAAAGGGAATATCCATAGATCCTGACATAAAAATTAGTAATAACCTATCAAAGCCAAAAAACCTCAATTGGCATGTGATATTTCCTTTTCAAGAACAAGCCAATCAAAGGGTCCACAACCCTTAAGTATGACAAGATGGTGATGTTCTCAACCACCAGGTAAGGATCCTGCAACCTTCGGTACATTCTTTGGAACCTGGTGTTGAATAGAGGGAGTAGTTCATGATGTTCCTTTCTTATGGTGGCAAACTGGTGGTAAAGGATAACAGGGTCTACATCAACCCTGAACTGATTGATAAAGGTGTTCTCTAAATCTGTCCAACTTAGAACTGACCCTTGGGGTAAGTTCAGGTACCAATTGTATGCCATGTCTCCCAACGAATAGGGGAATAGTCTGCACACAATGTCCTGATGAGCCCCCTGAGCACGGGTACAGGCACCTTTAAATGCCTGTATGTGCTCCTCGACACTTCTTGACTCCCCATGCATGTACTTAGGACAAAACCTTTCTGGGTTATTTAGGAGATCATGTATACCTCCAGGGATAGTCCCTAATGGTGAAGGGTTATTAATAAAGTAAGCCATAGGTTTTGGCGGTGGTACAGGTTGAGCAAGGTTGTGGAATGGGTGAAAGTAGTTGCTGAGGTGGTGTAGGTGGATTTGGTGGAAACCCAGGTGGGGTGAGCGGTGGTGATAAAGGTTGGATCAAGACTCTACGATCCCGAGGCCTATGCCCGATAGGGGTTTGGAGTTCAACAAGTGGTTCAAGATTCTGAGAAGATCTAAGAAATCTCTCGTACCTATCTAGTGAAAATGACCCAATGCGAGCCAACTTGTTCTCTAGGCCCTCCTTCTAGCACTAGATCTATTGATGTTCAAAACAGCACAACATTAAACAGAATATTACTATTCTATTTCTCCTAAAAGAGAAAGATAACACATGGAAATCTAACTCCCAAGGTCCTAGTAGTTGGTTCTCAACTGTGTTGATATTGCTCAATGGTTGATATAATTGTAATGTTCAAGGGGCCTTTGCTGGTAATAAAGAACAAGAATGCATAGCATCAAGTAGTCTATGTTTGGGGGGTTTTAAATAAAAGAAAAAGATAAATCAAAGCTTTAAATCAAAGAAACATGAATAAAATTCTTACACATCCAGACATGCATATCAATAATGAGTGTTTATTCTACCTAACCACAACTACAACAAGATGCAATCCATAGAATAAACTATGTTACTGTATACATCCATAATGCTAATTCAGATACCATCAATAATCACTAAACTTAATTCAAAAAAATCACCCACTCATCATCCAAAACACAGATCAAATGAATACAATAACAATTTAATTCACAGATAATCCAATGATATGATCTTGAATCCAGTTCCTTCTATTAACCATCATCAAATAAGGAACAATTAAGCACAACAAAATCACTAATGTATGGATTGATCACGTACCATTAACCTTATCAAAATGGATCCAAACTTTAAAATCATGACATGAAAACGTATGAAAACTATAAAATGACCAAGTTTTATTGAAATTTAGAATATCTTTCTAAAAAATTGAAATCCTAGATCTAGTTTCTATCTTCTAGCCTCAGGTGGCTAATCTTTCTTCAATTAGCCGACCTTTACAAAGTAGATTCTAATAGTACATATAGGGTGCCACATGCACAAATTTTTCAATTATCAATCAAGATCCACAATTCATGGATTCAGAACTGAACACAAAAGTGGACTAAAGAACTCCTGTTTCAAGGTTGATCACCCCGTTGTACAAAAAAGGAAATCTGATACTCTAAGAAGAAAATGAAACCCACAGATCAGACTCACAGTAGAACTTATGTCAAAATCCACAAAAAGAGGAGAAGAGCGGATAGAGCATGGTGAAAAGAGTCAGTCACTTTTGCACTGAATGCTCAAGAATGTACACGTCAAAACTGGAGAACATCTGTTGAAGAGTACCCAAATCCGGGCCATCCTACTAGTCACCTTCAAATTTTATTCTTTCAAATTATATAGAAACCAACTTTTACATCTCCTTTAACTTGATTAGCTCCTTTCTAGCAGTTCTTACCTCCTCTCGGATATCCATAAATTGATCTAACAATAAACTCTCCCCATCATCTCCCTTTTGCATGATTTCCTCAAACCTTCCCCTCCATCTCTCCCTTAGTTTATCCAATGACAGGCCTTCTTTATTGGAGGAATCTAAGTTGATTAAAATGGATACAACCGCCTCTAACTCAATCATCTGTTGATTCAAGTCTTTACTCATTTCCTGGACTTCTTCTTGATGTCCATGCATAGCTCTTGACTTATACCTTATGATGCTCACAGTTTTCTCCACAAAATCTTCATTACCCTGCTCAAGAATTGAATATTCCAGCAAGGTGGACTTGGGCACTTTTCTAATATCCTCAAGCATTTTAACATATTCCTTGTATTCATCATCCTGCTTATCGAAATCCTTAGTCTGCTGGTCTAGATCTTTTGCTAATTCAAGAGAAGCTTTATGAATCTTAGAACCCTCAACAAGAACATCATCAACCTCCTGGTTGAGCTTATCCAACCATTTATCCATCATTCTTACCTTGCTCTTCATTTGGACCAAATCATCTAATTCCTTTTTGGTTAAAAAAACTGGGGATTCGGGAAGAGCATCTTGTTGGGAAATGGGACTTGAGACATCCTTTAAAAATCTATGAAGCTGATCCAATTGAGTCTTAAGGTCATCCTTCCTTTGTTTATCCTTGATCATCTGGTTTTGGTTGAAGAAGCCACAATATCAATCAAACTCATCTGTTGGTTTCTCGTAGGCTTTTCCAAATTTATTGCCCCCAATTGATAATTAGTGATTTGTATATGATGACGACTCTTCTCCATTACAGGTATGGTACATTCAGAAATGGTCTCTCCAGCATCAGTGAGCCTAGTGGAGAGAAGAACCCAAGCCTTCTTTTTAGGTTTCTCTTTCCCAATTTCTTTCATCATTTCTTCCCAATTCAATGGTTGTGGCTGGACAACTTGTTTCCTTTCCAAGTCTAGTTTTAGCCAAGTAGGAACAATAGGAGTAGTGGCAGCCTGAGCTGAAGAAGAAGCAATAGTAGTGGAAGACAAAGCTTGTAACAATGTAGGCCCCGGTTGAGAATCAACCTCCAGCACATTTTGCTGATCACTTTGTTCCTTTTCCTATGCTAACCTTTCTGATTCCTCTTTATCCTTCTGTTCTTGCAGCCTTTTAACCTCCAACACCTTTAAACATTCCTCTTCCTCTTTCTTTTTCTCTAGCATTTGATCCCGCTTCTTCTTCAACTCTTCAACATAGTCCCATGCCTCCTTGGACTTCTTTTCATGTTTAACAATTTCAGCAGCCTCTCTTTCTCTGTTCAAACATTCTTGTTCTTCTTTTTTCCTATAAGCCTCTTCTTGTGCTTTGAGCTTAGCTTCAATAGCTTCTTTTTCTCTTCTTTGCTGAGCCTTTTATGGATTTTCTGCTGCATTATCAACCTATCCCTTTCTTCTTGAATTTTGAGCTCCTACTCCTTTTGTTGTTGCTTTTGAGCCAATTCATCAGCCTTGACCTTATCTTCCAACTCCTTCTGCTTAATTTCCAATTCAGATTGTGCCTTGGCCTCCTCCTCTTGTTGCTTAGCTGATGCCTCAACTTGTGCCTTAGCATCAACTTCTCTTTTTGCATCTTCAAAGAGTTCCCACTGATCTTCCTCAGTCAATATATGTTTAGTGCCTGCATCATTTGTCACATTCAAAGATGTTGATATATGATGCTTCTTG
This sequence comes from Sequoia sempervirens, assembly GCA_007258455.2. Classification (NCBI taxonomy): domain Eukaryota; kingdom Viridiplantae; phylum Streptophyta; class Pinopsida; order Cupressales; family Cupressaceae; genus Sequoia; species Sequoia sempervirens. The sequence continues at coordinate 315,109,308 of VDFB02271358.1, read as the reverse complement.
TTAGAGGGAGTCTTTTCTAAATCTGTTTCTATATTATGCACCTTAATTTCATCCTCCATTCGTTCTAAAACCTCTACTTCATCACGGAGAGCTCCCTTTGGTGATTCTTGGCCCAATTCTTGTGCATCAGAGGGCTGAGTAGGTTCCTCTCTTGCAACAGATTAAGAAGCACCCACCTCCACAGTTGTTTCATCTTCATGTACCTCTAGAAGATCTTGAGGAACCACCTCCTCTTCTTGTGCACTAGAAGGCATAAACTCTAAAGGTTCCTTAGGTGCCATCCTTCTTCTTTCCCTTTTATATCCTTGGGTGGTACCTACAAGCTTCCTCTTCTTTGATGATGTAGCCTCAACATGATTAGTCCTCAAGCTCACCCTTTGAATACTCCTATCCAGCACTGGTCTTGATATCTGCTTTATGTCTATTGTCTCCTCAACATTCCAATCTATTGGATCAAGATATTTAGTACCAATCTTTCCTGCATCATACCTAGGATCCAAAACAATCCCATCATCAGACAATGTTTTTGGAATGTCACCCTTTATCCCAAACTCAACCATAAGTGGGATAGGTATCCTTTTATAATTCCTCTTCCCAAGATCATACTCATCTTGCAAGTGCTCCCAAAAATCCTCCAATAGATTAAAATGCTTCTCAAACACACTGGGAAGCAAAGCCCTCATCTTTTGCTTGGGGTCATAGTATTTCCTTGCAGTGTACAAGCCCAAATTCAAATAAACTAATTCATCACAAACAACCTTAGCTTCCTGAATGTGTGGAAAGAAAAAGGCCCGCAACTTCATTGGAAATTTATGGCACCCAGTCTTATGTTTGTTGCTAAACTAGAAATTCATAGACAGGGCTTGATAAATAAATTCCATTAAAATGATCCTATCACCACAACATTTAGTTAGCAAATGGGGGTGACCATCAAACCTTGCTAACCTGAAATAGGTGAATGTGGGGTGCTGGATAAACCAATGCCCCCATTCATTCACAAAAGCCATTGCCTCCTTGCTAAGCCTATACCCTGCATCACCATTAAGCTTGTTAATAATGACATAAAGAAAGGCATCATTAACCCTTCTATAATGTTGCTCTGATGCCTGCAAGGTGAGCTGGTTATAATACTCCCACACTTTCTTCTGTCCTTGGGCTTCCTCCAATATACCTACTGTTTGAAGTCTAGGAAAAATCCCCACACAGGCAGCTGCATAAACTACATAGGAGGTCATAAAGAAACGCTTGGTTTCTCTCACTTTTATCATTTGATTATGAATGTTGTCCGATACTATCATTGACCAGTCAAATTGTTGCCTCCCATCCAAAATAGTTTGAATGAAAGGAAACATCCATTCTTTAAATAGTGAAGCATCCCTTTTACCAAACACCCTAGAGAGGAACATGATTATATCTGCAATTTCTTTACTAAAGTATGCCCTCTTAGGCTGATCTGGAAGCTTGGTCAAAGACTTCTTCTCCACCCTCATCTAAGTCTTATTCATGTGAAACCTATTCCTCTCCTTATTATCACTGTAAAGCTTCAAAGCCTCCACCTCATTCAATTGCTTAGGATTCTTGGGATTAGGTATATGAAATAGGAATTTGATCATTGGAGGCATGAAGTCAATAATGACATTACCTTTTACATCCACACACTGCCTAGTAGCAGGGTTATATGCTCCAGCTACTACAAGAATCAACTCCAGACATTGGACATATAGGGGGAAGAGTGCAACATGTGCCAGCCCGGATTGAACAATCCTTTCTATCCTTCTTGTAGACATCGAAATTTGGTTTAGGCCTGCAACTTCAATATTCTTCATAATTCGTATTCTTCATGGTCATGATTAAATAATGCCAATTATTTAATTATTCACTTTAACTTTAATTCTTCTATTAATTAAATAATCTTAATTATTTAATTAATTCACATTTTTCTTTATTCTATCTGATTAATTAAATAAACGCTTTTTATTTAATTATGTTACTAATTAACCTTATTCTTCTTGTTAAATTAAATAAATCATTATTTAATTTACCTTTATCATATTTCAACTATAATTAAATAAATTCTTTATTTATTTAATTATTCATTTAAAATCCCTTCATCACTTAATTAAATAAATATTATTTATTTAATTATTCTCCAAATATCGAGTCTTGAATTAAATGAATTATTTAATTCATTAATTCTATTTTAACACATTCCTCTATATTTTAGATAATTATGTGAGTTATCTAAGTATTCACTTTTACTTGATTCGACATCTATTTTAATCGGTTAACTCTTGATTTGATGTCCGAGTGGTTCTTGAGTAATCTCTTCGTCATCATTCAATCGTCCAGTTCTAACTCATTTGCATGTACATGGGATTAATTAAATATTCTTATTTAATTAATTAAATCTTGTGCATGCATTCAAACAAGAGTTGCTTTAATCAATCTTTATCTTTGTCATGCAAAGATATTTTTTCTATTTTCGAATACCGAACTGAAGATTAAATCATTTATTTAATCTTTAATCCTATTTCTAGTTTGTATCACTCATGTCACTACTAACAATTATCAGAATGCATGTCTAATTTGTCGATCTCAACCGTCCGTTAATCTTTCAATCTTGACCTGTCATTTGAATAATCAATATTCTATAAATTGATTTGTCATTCTTCATTCCAATCTCTCGCGAAATCTTATGACTTTTGAGAGCACTTAATCTTGAATCTTCGATATTTTTCTAATCACTATCTTAGGCTATACTTGCATGAACTTATGAAAAATCTGAGGGCAATTATACTACACAAGCAAAATGGAGAAGGGCAATCGAGATGAATCATGGAAATACGTTTGAAATTGGTGAGATTGTTTCAGTTTGTTTACGTTTTACTTTCCTTTGTTCTTTGTTGCTTAACATTAGATTTGCATTTCAGATTTTAGATTTTAGTATTGCATGTTTGCTTCTAATATGTTTGTTGTGCACTTTCTATGGCGTTACATTTGGTGAACCTGACGTGAAGACACCATCTTCACGAATTTGTACATCTTTTATTTTTGGGTTTTGCAGGTTTTTCATATGGAACGACGCATCAGTTTGATGAAGCGACGCATTTGAATTCCTGAACCGCATCTGATAGAAGAAATGACGCATCTGAAAATATACGACGCATCTGACAATTCCTGAACCGCAATTGACTGGTGAATACCAAGCCGCAATTGAAGAAAATATCGATGCATCTGACTGGTAACACAGTGACGCAATTGACTGGTAAACTTTTATTTCTGTTTTCGGAAATCTGAAATTTTCAATTGATTTTTGTGTTACTAATATCTGATTTTCAGCATGTGGCCATTTGGAGTTAACAAGCTTTTGCAGGATGATTGACAAAGACGATATTGAAAATTACTAACGAGTTTTTCTGCAGGACGCTTGTCGAAGACCCTAGTTAATTTTGAAACAGACTATTTGGTAGCATAGAAAATCTTTCGTTTGGTTAAAATCAACAAGTTTCTACTGTGTTTGGTGTGAAAGCACAAGTCTGGTTACCCTCATGACTTGGTACATCGAAGTATCCTCTCCTCTTGCACATCCGCGCGATCCTGGGTGTAAGAGAAATGGTTACCAACTCTAGAACTTGGGCCTGTTCTAGTGGAAAAAAAGTACTCACCCCAGGACGACTCAGACTGGTAGCATGCTGAACCCGAGGGACTTCCAACCAATATATAAAAGTGGATTCTTGGGGAAAGTCCAAGAATCACGCGTATGGTTTCGACGAGATGGATTTGAAAGGGGACTCTCACCGCATGGATCATTCCCTACGAACGGAATGCCCGTACTAAATACCTTTTGTTTTAGAGACCAACCTATTTGTGGCCGTTGCTTGGTATAGTGTAGGGTACAATATCATGCCCGAAGATACTCACTACTGATCCCCTTGAGTAGAGATAGCAGTTCTTGGGAGGTCATTACCCAAAGAATTCAAAATTGGTGTGCTCAAAAGACCTTAATCAGCCATGGAGGGGATCCAATGCCACCAAATTTCTAAGCTATCTACTCTCGAGAAGGAAAGGTGTTTATCACCAATTCGGGGTATAATAGGTGGGCTATACCAAGTATACAAACCCTAGGCCTTTGGCCTATTAGGATGTGCTTGTCTGTTATCAACTTAAACGTTCTTTGAGTCCAAAATCAAAACTGAAAACACTTTTTGTTATGATTGTCTTTGATTGTCAGAATTTGATCACGGATAATGGAGTCAGTTTAAATCTCATCACTGAAAATACACAGAGTTGCAAATGTTCACCAGAAACTTGCAAATGATTTTTAGAGTCGCATCTGTCAAAACTTGAGTCGCATCTGTTATCAGGAGTCACATCTGTTGAATTTAGAGTTGCATCTGTTATCACGAGTCGCATCTGCTTAGCTGTGAGTCACATTTGTCAATATCAGTCACATATGTCTAGATTAGAGTCGCATCTGCCAGTTTAACTCACAATTGCTTCGCACAAACCGCATGCATTATATTCTGAGTCGCAACTGTCTGTATGAGTCACATCTGTTAGAAGATTAAACACATATGTCAGAGTCAAACTGAACTTTACCAAAGAAATGCAATTGATCACTGGAAAACTACAACTGTTAACTTGAACTGCATATGTGAAATCCCGCAATGCATCTGTCTGATTATCAAAAAACCAGAATTCATAGTCACTGTCCAGTGAACACGATTATACCAGTTTCAGTTGTCTTTACACAAACAATCCTTGAATAAAAACCTGAAACGATTTGCTCAATTTTGCATCCTTTAGGTTCATTTAGTCATTACCATAGTTGTCTTCATTCAGAGTTTAGTTTCATCTTAGATTACATATTACCTTGCATTAAACTTCTAGGAAGGTCACTTTTACAAACTTTAGGACTAGTTTACCATCTACACTCTAGAAAAGTCATAGCGTCAATGAAATTTGTCATTGAACCTAGTTTTATCAGTATATCCTTTGTCCTAACACAGAGTCCTCCTATCTCATCAGTCTAGTTAGGAAACTCAACTTGTCTTTCATCCTCGTCCTACATTGGTTCCTTGACTTAAACTAAATTGACGCCTTGGTTAGACTTTAGGTATTTAGTCCCTTTGTCTTACGATTTATAGAATTGATTATTTTAGAACCTTGCTTAGGTCTTGCATCTTTAGATTTTAGGCTAGTGTCATCCTATAACATTCCTTATTTTGCATACAAAAAATCCCAAAAACATAGACTAGGGTCATACTGTTCATAGATATAGTTTTGCATTTCCCGCATATTGAGCTTGTCTTACATGGTTGAAACTAGGTCTAAGAGAAGAGAGAGAGAAAACATGTCGAACCCAAATGAATTCATCAATCCGTTTTCTTCAAGACCTCATAAGACTCTATTAGACAAATTCACCACTATAAACACTCAAGGACATTGCAGTAGAAGACATAGAGGCTGCCGCACAGGACCCTGAGTTTGCCTCTTTCGTAGATGAGTACCTAGCAAATGTTCGACAATGATACTTAGCCAAATTGCCAGCTGAAGGCGCTACTTTACCTCCAGGATTTGATATTAACACCTTACAAACTCAACCTACACAAGGGACAAATACCACGACTGCTAGTACTACTATACCTTAGGTTAGCAAAACTATGCCGTCTGGTACACGTACACAGAGTATGACAGTCCATACATCCCCATTTGGTACATCTAGGATGACATCGAGATTTAATTTCACTGTAGGGGCTTCATCATCCACTCCCTTTGGTCCTCTTGTTGGGAGTAAAAGACCTAAAACCTCAACCTCTACACCTTATGTCGGTGTCACAAGTTCACAGTCAACGACCATACCTCATGCTAGTATCACGAGTACCATACCATAGTCGATGGCCATACCTAGTGCTCCAGTCACTAGTACTATACCACATATTACACAAACACGAGGCATTCCCTCCTTCCAATATGGCAATCAGAATCCATTCACGCAGTTTTTGAGTTAGAATCTACTCTCCCAAACTGGTCTTCAGAATCCATTCTCTCAAATCGGTGGATACCAATCATTTACACAGATTCCCAATCAGAACCCCTTTTCCCAAAGTGGTACTCAGAATCCAGGTCAACACCAATTTATGCAGATTCCAGACCAGAACACATTTACCAACATTTCGAATCCAAATCCACCTCAGATGCCAACGTTTAATCGGAACCCATCACGAGACTTTGGATTTTAGAACACATACACGGATCCGCATAATCCCCCTAGTACATCTTTGACTCAAGTTGATGTCTTACAAACACAAATGCATGCATTACAAACACAAATGGATAACATGTCGGTGTCAACTAAGAAATCATTTTCAACAAAGGACATATGCCCATTCCCCTTTAATAGATCATTGTACATGACCCCTTTCCCTCATGGATATGTCCTACCAAATCTCCCTAAGTACAATTGCAAACGAAATCCAATAGAACATATAAGGGAATTTTCTACCATATGCATAGATGTCGCTTATGACCCCATGTATCTTATGAGACTATTTCCAAGAAGCCTTGTAGGAATTGCACTAGAGTGGTTTTCAGGTCTAGATTTTGGCATTAGATCTTGGGGTGAACTAGTTGAGAAATTTGTGGAACAATTCTCCTTCAACATAGATCATGAGATAAATATAGCAACCTTGTGTCACACAACACAAGACGAAGGGGAAACATTCATTGATTTCTTCTAGAGATGGAGAACTATAGCTAGTAGGTGTCCTGTCGAGATACCCGAAAAAAAAAAGGTTACAATGTTCCAAGAAAATCTTCATGCAAAACTCAGGAGTAACTTAAGGGTACATTGTTGTACATATTTCTCGGAACTAGTGGAAAAAGGGGTTATAATAGAGAAGGATCTCATCGAAAAGGGGGAACTCAAGACATCAACATCCAATAGAAACCTGATCATACAAAATACCCCCACTGACAGAAACAGATTCTAGTCTCGCAACAAAAATGTCACCAATGATGGGGTGGTTGATGCTAAAACACTACAAGCAGGACCCCTCCTCACATTACAAGGACCTCATACTTTTGCCAACACGCTTAATACTGTCAATCAACCTCCTAACGTGGTCCAAAATACTCAACGTCCACAACCAAGAAGATTTCAAAAATGTGAGTTCACTCCCTTAGGGGAACCTATTGAGTCGGTGTTCAAACAACTGTTACAAAATAATCTCATACAACTGCAGGAACCAAGACAATACGATCCAAAAAAATTTAAACCAGCTTGGTGGGATGACAATGCCTTTTGTGATTATCATAGAACTAAGGGACATAACCTACAAAACTGTCGACAACTGAAGAATATCATACAGGATCTTGTCGAAAAGAGAATTATTGAAGTTAGTGGACAAAAACAGAAGTCATCAAACGCTAATCATCAAGTATTTTCTGACCCACTACATGACCATGGGAAAGGAACTGTCCCCAGTTCGAGTACTAAGACCAATATTTCAGCCAACTATGCCAGTGTCAAGCATGATTATAATAGTGGAAAAATCATTAACTGCCTTCATGCCGTCGATGAGAGTATTAATACCATTATTATCAATACTAATCCTGAGTGTGCGGTCAATACTCGTCGTACTAAGTTCACTATCCAAGCCCCTCCATCGCAACAAATATCCCAATCTTCTAAGTTACAATATAACCTTCTTGACCAGCTGGGGAAGACCCCAACCCAAATCTCAATCTTGGAATTGTTTCGTATTTCCCCTGAGCATCGATCTATCCTTGATAAAGCTTTACAGAACACCACGGTTGCTAATGATCTTGATGCCAATCGTTTCCAGGAAATAGTAGGCTACTTGACCAATAATCACCATGCCACGTTTTCTGAACAAGACTATGCAACTGAAAAGATGAACCACAATGACCCTTTACATCTAGAAGTCCTTGTTGATGACACCAAAGTTAGACGAGTTTTGGTAGACGGAGGAGCAGGGTTAAATCTGTGTACTTTAAAACTAATTAAGGCTTTAGGTATCTCAGAAGCATGCATAGACACGACCAAGAGTATTGTCATTAAAGCTTATGATGATGAGGAAAGAAAATCAAAGGGAGTCGTAACACTTCCTATCATAATTGGTCTTGTGGTAATGGAGACAAAGTTCTAGGTCTTGGATCTCACCCTCCCTTATAACCTTCTACTAGGTAGACCATGGATTCATGCCATGAAGGTAGTCCCTTCCATGTATCATCAGTGTCTTAAATTCCCTTACAATGGCACCGAAATAACTATAGATGGTGATCTGGATCCTTTCCAGTATTGCACCAATCTAAAGGAAATCCCCCAACGCCAAGTGCCAGTGAACCAAGAGGCCTCATCATCCAAATCATCCTCCTATGTTGATCCAGCCACACTCACTCGAACATCTATATCACCCTTAGTTCCTACCACTCCTAGCGTTGAGATCCAAGACAAGGGTTGTGGAGAATATTACATGAAAACTTCTTATTGTGTTAGCCATTTGATTCCTCCTAAGTCATACGGTTTACCTACATCGGATAGGAAACAATCTATGGTCACTATACACATTCCTCCCACAACAACTTTTACTAAATGGGGTGAATTAAGCAAAGAGGCCGTAAATGTAGAAGATGTCACTTCCTGGCTGTATAGGGAAGATGATGAGGAACCCCTCTTACTTGCTCATATTCCTACAAGTCTATATGGAAAAGGTTTCAAAATCATGCAAGGAAAAGGATATGATGGACAAAGTGGTTTGGGCTTAAACCAAGATGGCAGGATCAAACCAATATTTGTTTCTCAATGGCCAAAAGGAGTAGGGATAGGGTTTCAACCGATTCAGATTGGCATTCATAGTACCCCATTACCCTTACTTGAGGAAGTAAGTGCTTCAGAAGATATTAAGACATCTCACGAACCAGTGGACCAATATAATTGTGACTCCCCCGACTCTAACAATTATGAGTGGGATTCCCTATCCTCTACTTCTTCCATGGACCTTGACAAGTTATTTGGCGAACTTGACTTGATGTTAAGTTCTTCACCAAATCCCTTGAATTCCTCTCCACCAAAGAAAATGACAAAAGAGGAATGGTTTAAACACTACTATTGGGAATCACTTGACCCTACCTCGTGGCAACCTGAGCCACCTGTTCCCGATAGTCAAACCTTGGCATTAGGCCCACCTATTCATCCACCTAGACCCAAACCTAAGAGAAAAAAGGACCTGGTACAAGACTTTTGTAACCACATGAATAATTCAATCTTTACCTTGACTCCATTAAACTTTGATAACTTCGACGATGACATGCCCTTAGTCTATCCCCAACTCATTGATTGGGACCAACAAGACACACCTGTCTTAGATATGTTTGAGAACGACGAAGCAATTGCTGAGTTCCTGGGATTACAAGAAGGCATACCAAACGGTGATCATAAGGCTGGTTTTACTATTGACTTGGACAACAAAGCATATTTTTGGGAATCTGTTCAACCCTCCAGTCGCAAAAATGAGAAAAAGAATAAACAAGATAAAAAGGATGAGTCTTTAGGTGAAAACCGAAAGGCACCTTTAGACAATGAAAAATTAAACAGAAAGGACACATTCGAAGGTGAAAACCTCTCTGAGGTACCTAAGGATGGAGGTTTGAACATTCTCCTCGTTGCACAGGAAAAGTCACCCATGCTTGTTGAAGAATTAGTAGAAGTCAACATAGGTACCAAAGAGAATCCTCGATTGCTTTATTTTGTAGTGTCATTGACAACATAAGAGTAGCCGAAGTTTCATAACTTCTTTGCACAGAGACAGATAAATTTTGCTTGGTCATATGCCGACATGCTAGGGTTAGATCCTGAACTTGTTCTGCATCATTTTCCCTTACAACCAGGTGCCAAACCAGTGAAACAAAAATTGAGAAAAATGCACCCACAGATTGCTTTGTTAGTCAAGGTAGAACTCAAGAAACTCTTAGACATTGGTTTCATCAGACCTATCGACTATGCAGATTGGATTTCCAATCTTGTACCAATCACTAAACCAACTGGGGGCATCCACATCTACACTAATTTTAGAGACATCAACAAAGCATGTCCTAAGGATGACTTCCCTTTTCCTAACATAGACATGATAGTTGACATGACATCAGGATATGAGATGTCCCTTATGGATGGATTCTCAGGATATAACCAGATCAGAATTGCAACTAAAGACCAACCTAAGACGGCTTTCACTTGTCCTTGGGGAACGTATTGCTGGAATGTTATGCCCTTTGGACTTAAGAATGCTGGAGCAACCTATCAACGTGCCATGACTACTATCTTTCATGATCTAGTAAACACTCTTATGGAGGATTATGTCGATGGCCTTATTGCAAAATCCAAAACAAGGGCAGAACATTTACAGGTTTTAGACAAGATATTTTAGAGGCTAGAGAAGTATAAAGTGAGACTCAATCCAAAGAAATGTGTGTTTGGAGTCAAGTCAGGAAAGCTGTTAGGTTATATCATCTCTAGACGAGGCATTGAAGTGGATCCGACTAAGGTAAAATAAATCATGGACATGCCTCCACCTACTAATCTTAGTCAACTAAGGACATTACAAGGAAGGTTTCAATCTATTAGAAGATTTATAGTGCAGTTAGCAGATAAGACACACCCTTTTCAACATCTACTTAAGAAAGGAGTACCCTTTGCATGGATAGCTAAATGTGGAGAGGCTTTTCAACTGATTAAAGAATATTTACTCACACCACCTGTCTTAATGCCACCTATTGAAGGAAGACCATTGATTCTCTATATTACAACAACCCATTCATCACTCAGAGCATTGCTTGCATAGAATGACGATGAAGGTCATGAAAGGGCAGTCTATTATATCAGTCGGACTTTGGTAGGTTATGAGCTCAACTATAGTACCATTGAACGTGCCTGTCTTGCAGTAGTATTTGCTACTCAAAAATTGAGGCACTACATGCTAAACCATCAGACAATGTTGATTGCTAAAATAGACCCTCTGAAATATCTCCTTAGCAAGGAAACATTAACAAGACGATTGGCTAAATGGGTTATGATACTTAGTGAGTATGATATCCAGTATGTAGAAAGAAAGGCTATTAAAGGACAGGTCATTGTTGATCAGTTAGCTAATGCACCCATATAGGCAGATCACCCATTATTAGCAGACTTTCCTGATGAGTTCATATTCACAATTGACAAAAACATAACATGGAAACTGTACTTTGATGGCTCACATACAAATCATGGTTCAGGGGCTGGGATACTGTTTATCACACCATAGGGTGATTCCATCCCTAAGTCATTTAGGATTGCATTCCCATGCACTAACAAAATAGTTGAGTATGAAGCTCTAGTGACAGGGTTATGTATGGTAGTCAAGTGGAAAATTAAGATTTTACAAGTATATGGGGATTCTCAACTAGTAATTAGATAGGTAAATGATGATTATGAGACTAAGGACGAGAAGCTTGCTCCATACAAGCGCATGGCTGATAGCTTTAAAGAGTACTTTGACAAAGTCGAATTTCATCAAATACCTCATATTTTAAACAGGGCAGTAGACGCTATGGCTACAATTACATCACTTCTTGACATTCCTAACAAAGTGCCTAAGTTTGAGTTCTTGGTAGAACAGCTTTTGGTCCCAGCGTATGATATCCCAGATTTTGAAATGGTGTGTGACATTGTTGGTCATGATTCCCCATTGTACAAAGAAATCTATGATTACCTTCATGCCGAAGTCATACCCACTGGCCTATCAAATAACCAACGTAGGACATTCCTCCATAAGTCAGCCAAATACACCATCGTCGGAGACACCCTATACAGACGCGCCTTAGATAATACCCTACTGAGATGTCTTGATTCTAATGAAGCACAAGCAACCTTGTGTGGGGTGCATGAGGGTATATGTGGTTCCCATTTTGGCGGTCCTACCTTAGCCAAAAAGATTATGAGACTAGGTTAGTACTGGCCTACTATGGAAAAAGACTCATATGTCTTTGTAACGAAATGCCGCCAATGCCAAGTTCATGGAGACTTAATACATGCACCAGCATAGGAGCTCTATCCTATAACGTCACCATGGCCCTTTGCCCAATGGGGACTCGATCTCATAGGTAAGATCCTTCCCACATCATCTAATGGACACAAATTCATTATCATTGCCACTGAGTATTTTACGAAGTGGATTGAAGCCATTCCTATGACATAAATTACCGGCACACAGATTTCTAGGTTTATCCTGAACTATATCATCTATCGGTATGGTGTCCCTCAGTCCATAATCACTGATAATGGCCGCCCATTTAAGAACCAAGAAGTTCGCCACCTGTGTGATGAATTTCATATCCAACATCACTTTTCCACCCCATACTACCCACAAGGTAACGGCCAAGCAAAGGCATCTAACAAGACCATCATTAGAATCCTCAAGAAGACTGTCAATGATGCTGGTCGTGACTAGCATTTACAGCTTAACCCTGCCTTATGGGCTTATCGTACAAGTATCTGTACTCCCACTGGTGCTACTCCATATTCACTTGTATTTGGTTTTGAAGCTATTTTTCCTATTGAGGTCGAGATTCCTTCCTTAAGGGTATCCCTGAAAGGCCACATTGATGATGAAGAGTACCGAGTATCGAGGCTCCATGAGCTAGAATTCCTACATGAACGAAGACAGAAGGAACTAGACCATCTTCAAGCATATCAGAATCGCCTTCGTCGTAGCTATAACAGGAAGGTATAGAATAGAAACTGACATTGGTGACCTGGTTTTAATGGAGAACCCAAAGAATCAAGCAGAAAGAGAAAAACCAGGAAAGTTTGAACCAAATTGGTTAGGACCTTATGTTGTTACAGAAGCCTTTGGATCAAGAGCGTATCAACTCTCTACTCCTGAAGGGGAACCATTGTCCTCACCAATCAATAGTATGCATCTGAAGAAGTTCTACGCATAGCTTCTGGGAGCCTTTGTCTTAGTTAGCAAAAATACAAAAAAAATCAGAAAATCACAAAAAAATCGTTATTAAGGTGAAAACCTAGCAAACAGGCATCTTGGTAACACCAAAAAATTAGATAATCTAGAAAAATAGTAAAGACAAATCATTTGTCCAATAGTGAAAACCACTTCGGTGGCGCTTTGGATAGGTACCATGGAAAACCTGGCAAACAGGCGCCATGTGTAGTTAATTTTGCTCCTTTGTCTACTATTATTCTAATAATAGTCCTCATCATTGTACATAGTCCTTATCATTGTATCTAATCCACAGCCCTGTACATAGTCCACTACCCAGTACATACTACCTATCCTTGTACATACCCCTTATCTTTCGTATCCATCGCTTGTATATACCATTCATAATAAGTGGTAGTCTTTCCCATAACCTGGAACGATTGACATCGAGTGTATTTCATATCCCCCATTTTATCCTATTCATAATCAATTGGTCTTATACTCGACTGGGGGAAAACACTTGACATGTGTCATATTGGTTCTTACATTGGTTGTGTTGAAGACGTCAAACCATGGGAGATCCACAAACATCGCAAAATGACCTGAGAAAACAGAAAAACATCAGAAAACTTCAAAAAAGACAAAAAAATCAAAACATTTCAAAAATCCAAAAACAAAGTCAAAGTCAGTCGCACTTGTCAGTCTTTGTCGTTTGTTGAACTATGTTGCCTCTGTGACTAGACGTAGGCAAGGCCATCTGCCAATGTGCCCCCAAGGAATTAGGTCAGTCCGTTTAGGTTTGTCTATATAAATTCATGATTTTATCCATATGTCTATATGACAAGGTCATTGGTCATGTCGAACTACGAGGTCTCTGTGTGTATAATGTAGGAAAGGCCATCAATCGATGAGCCCCCGAGGCCACACTAGGTCAGTCCATTAGGGTTCTTCATGGTCACTTTCACACATGTCTTTTGTTTGTAGTTAGTCTTGTTAGTCAAGTCAAGTCAAACTATGAGGTCTCTGCGTGTATAACGTAGGCAAGGCCATCACTCGATGAGCCCTCGAGGCCACACTAGGTCAGTCCTCTAGGGTTTTGTCATCACACATAGTAAATTGTCAATGCATCATCTCAAGTCCTGCATCAATCTAGTGAACAAGTCAGCAATGTCTCTAAGTCAAATCAAACAACTTGTCGAAACAAAACAGATCAAAAAATGTCTACTACAGGATGTGTCCTTCCTGGAAACAAACATCATCATCATGGAAATCAACTTGTATCTTGTTCAGGATGAGTCCTTGAATATTGATATCAGCAAAATAATCTATGTCTTATACAGGATGAGTCCTTCCTGCATAATCGACAAGGTCAAACAATCAAACATAGCCTTACACAGGTTATCACATCAACGGTATCTGACTCAACGTCTTATACGATACATGTCTTTCTAAAACTAGGCTTTGTCATGCCTTATACAGATAGTCATAACATCGAAACCAGACTCAAAGTCTTATCCGGCATGTGTATCTCTTGACATCAGGCTCGGTCAATCAATCCTTTTATCAATCAAAACAAATCAAACAAACAAATCAAGTTTTGGAAAACATTTTATTGACTTTTTGACTTTATGGCTTATTTATCTTATCATTTATCTTGAATTGATGACTAGGAATAATGTTACTAGCTTTCTCAATGATGTCCCATGAAGGATTTAGAGAAGCAACGATGTATCAAAATCCTATTTTCTTTGGCTGCTGTTTGTTGACTGTCTTTTAACTTTCATTTTTAAGTCATGTTACTAGTTTCCTCAAGGATGTCCCATGAAGGATTTAGAGGAGCAATGACATCTCATGACTTGTCTTTTACTTTGTTTGTTGTCTGTGGTTTGTCCTGACAAAAAGACTGGGGCAACTTGTGCCCTTAGTATGAGTTAATGACAATCCTTGTTTGCGACTGTCTGTTATTAGCAAGTGGATGACCTTGCACACCTTGATTTATGTCATATCATGGTGTTTTTCTCCATTTGTATTAGTCCCACCCAATGATGATAAAGTGCAATACCTTTTGTGATACAACAAAATATCAAAGATTGCTAATACTAACATCTATCTCCTGTCTTTCGCTCTTTCTCAATCTTTCTTTCTGCACTAACAGTTCTTCTTTCTTGCATTATGATAGAGTCCTGTGACACAAAACATTATACATCATCCTGCATCAACATACATGTTAGAAAAATACATACATATAGGCATAATAGACATTCATCATCAACTAATACATAAGCATTTCATACATAAAGCCACTATAAATACATGCATCACATTACATTTGTATAGCATCACATATAGCCAACATTGTACATATAACATCATATTGCATTTATAATTATAAATTGCATACATCACATAGAATCAAAATTATCTCATTAGCTGCATAAACATCATAAAATACATATACTCATCCATCACATAGGCATATCATTTAAACATCACATGTATAAATAAAGACTGCATAATCAATATATAGAAATGCATATCATGAGAATCACTGCCAAAATCATATATATATATATATCGCTCAACTATGTCACATCACAATGTCATAATGTATCAATAATACATGGAAGCCCGCAGGCTATAAGATCAAAATACAATGAATCTAAAGCAATACCCCTATCCTGAACTGCCACTGCCATCATGTCGGGAGTGTGTGGGGGAATGATGATGGGAACCCAATGACCTCTGAGCTGAGGGAGGTCTGTCATATGGACCTGCTCTGCGTGGCTGCTCCACCCCCTCTGTGCTAACTGTCCTACTGTGGGTCCTGGTCTGGGACCTACTGTTGTGTGCCTATGAGAAACTGGGAGCCTGTCTCTCTAGTGGAACCTGTCTCATACAGATCTCGATAGTATCTCTCCCTCTCCCCAGCTCTGACTAGCTCTCTGGAAAAAGTAGCTGATGGTCCTGTGCACAATGCCCTGAGCTCTATAAATCTCTGCTCAATCTCCTATCTCTGAGCTATGGCCTGATCCCTATCCATCACTGCTCTGTCCCTCTCCATTCGATATGTATCCCTCTCAGACATCAGAACTCTCATCTACTCCTCTAAGGATGCAACCTGAGCACACAATGTGTCTATATCCGGATCCACTGCCCCTGTCTCCTCCTGTCTGTCTCTCACTCTCCCATCCTCCTCCTCATCCAACTCCTCCAAGATCTGATCCTGAATCTCTCTCTCGTGATCATCATCCTCATCATCATCCTCCTGGTAGGCACCCAACAAACCCAAGGCATCAATCTCTACCTCATCTCCGCCTGCCTCCTCGGCACCTACCTCCTCCTCTGCTGGGATGTCTGGAATGGCTGCCTCTGCGGGATGCACCTCCTCTCCACCTCTCACAATATCCTCCTCCCCTCCTCTCCCAATTTCTAGCATGGCCACATCCTCCTCTCCTCGTCCCTCCTCATGGATCAGTGACAATGCTGGCCCTCGTCCCCTCCGACCACATCTCCCTCTCCTGCCTCCACACTGTCCACCTCGGCCATCATCTCCTCCATCACCATGGCCTCCTCTACCTCCCCGACCTCTCCCTCTGTCGCGGCTCCCTCGTGGACCTGTCCCTCGCCGCTCTACCGACGCTGGCTACTCTGAATCTGTCAAAGGGATTGGCTTGTGCACTACCCACCACTGGTCATACTCTGCTGTGGTCCCAGGGTCTGCTGGACCATCCCTCCATCCCCATGGAAGTGCCTGTAGTGCATTAATATCTTCCTTTGCTGTGGCTACTGGAATCTCGGGACCCCATAGCGGGACTTCTCGTGATGATCTGGCAAACTCTACCCATCCTCTGGGTACATCCTGCACCTCTCTGAACTGCCGTAGGACACGATCTGGCAACTGACGCTCTATGATGTGAACATGTGATACTGTCTGTCCAACCAAGTATTGTGCCTGTCTACAAAATGGAAAATGCTCATCCTCATCTGACCACTCCTCACACCCCAGGTATGGTCACCATGTAAACTGCTGCATGGTGTCTATGGCATGTTTGAAGTAACTTGTATCTCCAATATGATGCTGTGTGTTCACCCCCGCATAACAGAAGGTGTAGGGAGCTCCATGTGGAAGGTCAACTGTCGTAGGTGGCTAGAAAATGGCAATATGCTCCCACGCCCATACCATCAGGAACATGGTACCACAACTCATCGACTGTGCCTCTAAGTAGGCAATATCATGTAGATGAAAGTACAACATCCCAAGCACATAGGAACCCCATGCATATACAACTCGATGCTTGAGCATGCCCACTAGCATCTCCCCCCACCCCACAGGAAAACCATGACCTCGACGGTCAGGAAGTACTATCCCGCCTATCAATGTACACAATAGACAGTCTAGCTATCTATACCTCTGGGCCAACACCCACCACCTAATCTCATAATCTTCAAATCCTAACTGTCTAATGTCAGCATGGGGGTAATATCTACACATCTCGGCAGCACCCCTCTAGGTATCATATGTCACCTGTGTGCCTCTAATAGGCAGTCTGAGGATCCTATAGAAATCCTCTAGGGTAACCGTGGCCTCTCTAGTCAGTAGGTGGAAGGACGATGTCTCCGAGTGCCACCGCTCACACAACGCTGTCAATAGTCCCCAATTCGCCCAAATCTGGGGCATGTCTGTCACGTGCAATAAACCAAGGTGCGATAGAATCCGTCGCTCTGTTGGCTGCAAGCTATCTCTGAATCGAAACGTAGTAGGTCTCGACTCTCATGTATATATAGTGTCTAGCACAACCTGCAGTGGCATTATACATGCCTCATGTCAGCCTCAATCATCTATTCTAGTGCAAACTGACTATACTACATGAAATGCAAATGCGTCGTTCTTTTTGCAAATGCGTCATTATTTTTCACATGCGTCGCTTTTTAACATATGCGGTGCATAAAATTCAAATGCATCATTATTAAACAAATGCGGCTAAATACATCACATGCGTTCCACTAAATTCATATGCGTTGCAAAATAAAGGGTTGCGTTGCAAATTAATCAAATGTGTTTCAAAATCAACAAATGTGGCTATCCTAAATGCAAATGTGATGCACAAAGTCAAATGTGTTTCATAAATTCACACATGCATTGAACTGCAGTCTAACTATGCAAAATGACTGACGTAAAATTACAAATGTAGTTTTCTGCAGACAAATGCATCATTCGCGCACACAAATGCGGTGATTTCCCAAAATGACGCATGACTAAAAAGTGAATTAAATGCATAAAATTATGTGCAATTAAAAATTTTCAAAAGCCAAGTTTGAGGTACATACCGGGGGGTTCACGTCGGCTGGTCTCTGGAAGGTCCGGATCCTGTAGGCTCGATGATGGGTGTTCAGAACAGGAGACATCGTCGCTAGGAGTGCAGAGAAAATTCTCAAATTTCCAAGCTAGGTAGGTGAAAATGAATAGGTTTTTACCCTACTTCCTCTATATACCTAGGGCTTAGGTGGCATTTCTGTCCTACTGGCTGTGTTAACTTCCCATTTCAATCAACTCGTAACCATCCATCACATTTCCAAACCCAATTCCACAAACTCCACTGCATTTCTGGTCATCCTATGGACTAATCGGGCTCATTTCCAAAATTTTCTGAACTTTTTTGAAAATTTGTCAATTTTCCCGAGGGGGCATACCTTCACCTGTTTTAATCTGAAGCATTACTGGGGCATATTTCTTATTGATTTTCTTTGACACAACGCTGAAATGACATTGTATCAAAGAGGGGCAAATGTAGACACTGAAATTTGGTTTAGGCCTGCAACTTCAATATTCTTCATAATTCGTATTCTTCATGGTCATGATTAAATAATGTCAATTATTTAATTATTCACTTTAACTTTAATTCTTCTATTAATTAAATAATCTTAATTATTTAATTAATTCACATTTTCTTTATTCTATCGATTAATTAAATAAACGCTTTTTTTAATTATGTTACTAATTAACCTTATTCTTCTTGTTAAATTAAATAAATCATTATTTAATTTACCTTTATCATATTTCAACTATAATTAAATAAATTCTTTATTTATTTAATTATTCATTTAAAATCCTTCATCACTTAATTAAATAAATATTATTTATTTAATTATTCTCCAAATATCGAGTCTTGAATTAAATGAATTATTTAATTAATTAATTCTATTTTAACACATTCCTCTATATTTTAGATAATTATGTGAGTTATCTAAGTATTCACTTTTACTTGATTCGACATCTATTTTAATCGCTCAGTTAACTCTTGATTTGATGTCTGGCGTTCTCAAGTAATCTCTTCGTTAGATCATTCAATCGTCCAGTTCTAACTCATTTGCGTGTACATGCAGATTAATTAAATATTCTTATTTAATTAATTAAATCTTGTGCATGCATTCGAACAAGAGTTGCTTTAATCAATCTTTATCTTTGTCATGCAAAGATATTTCTTCTGTTTTCGAATACCGAACTGAAGATTAAATCATTTATTTAATCTTTAATCCTATTTCTAGTTTGTATCACTCATGTCACTACTAACAATTATCAGAATGCATGTCTAATTTGTCGATCTCAACCGTCCGTTAATATTTCAATCTTGACCTGTCATTCAAATAATCAATATTCTATAAATTGATTTGTCATTCTTCATTCCAATCTCTCGCGAAATCTTATGACTTTTGAGAGCACTTAATCTTGAATCTTCGATATTTTGTTAATCACTATCTTAGGCTATACTTGCACGAACTTACGAAAAATCTGAGGGAAATTATACTACACAAGCAAAATGGAGAAGGGCAATCGAGATGAATCATGGAAATACGTTTGAAATTGGTGAGATTGTTTCAGTTTGTTTACATTTTACTTTCCTTTGTTCTTTGTTGCTTAACATTAGATTTGCATTTCAGATTTTAGATTTTAGTATTGCATATTTGCTTCTAATCTATTTCTTGTGCACTTTCTTGGCGTTACACTTCCCGTGACCTGCTCTTCAGTGAATTTTTCCTCATGCAATTCTTCATAGTTAAAAGGACCTAGATTGGTGTCAGTAATATCATTCTATTCAGAATCAATTTTGCTAGCCGTGAGGGCAACCTCCCTATGCTTACACCTCAAGGTATACGAGAGCTATTCCACTTTGATCTTCTTCGGCCTAACTCCTTGCCATGAAGTTTCACCTGGCTGGCTCCTCTGAGAGGCCTCATCTGATGCTCCCGACATTTCTTAATACCTGCAGCAATTCCCTGTATTAGATGAAAAAAGCATCTAAGTTAGTCAATCATATAATCCCTCCTCCATCCTCCTAAGATAATATTTTACTTGGTCAAAATATGCCTTTATCGGAGGCGGAACCATAGAAGTATTAGGCATAAAAACTTTCTCTTATCATGTGGCGGGGCCAGGATCGGAACTGGACGAGGAGTAAAACAGTGTCAGAAGCGGGACGAGAACCAGACCAGAACTAAAACATGGTCGCAGGCGAGACCAGAACGTGAATTAAACCAGAAAAAAATGTTAGCAACCAAGTTCAACTTCCCCTCTGGATCCAGTTCTGACCAAGAGTAAAGATATAGTGACATCATAGTAATGAACGGGAGTGGATCAATTCTAGCAAACAGAGAGTATTTAAAACAAGTCGGTCATATGAACCATAAACCCTAGGTCACATGTGCCCAAAAGGAAACTAGAAATAGCATAGTTCATCGCTCCTACAACTCCTCCGTACAAAAGTCATTAAAACCATGAAAAAGGTTAGATTGAAAAACCCTAATTTTCTCAAACATCATTTCCAAAACAATAGGGCACAACGAGAAACCCATACAAACAACCCAAAATTGACATGAGAAAACCAGAATAGAGTCTCAAAATGAAATTCATCAGCGAAGCAAGGAAACCCCCAAAAATCTAAAACCTAGTCAAAAGCAGAGCACAAGAAAATGGACCTATGATGAAAGCGACAACAGAAAAAACAACAAAATAGAAACGACAAATGGAAAGACAAAGCCCAACAAAACGGAACATAATAGAAAAAGAAAGAACTGAGCAAACAAAACAAGAAAGAAAAGCACAAAAACCAACAAAGGAAACCAAAAAAAAAAACCCCTCCTGTGAATGTGCCAAAACAACACACTCGAAAGAAGAACATGAGAAAGAAAGACAACAAAACCTACCTCAAAACGCTCCTTAGGATTGACCAGAAATTCGCAAAGATTCGCTCTGCAATTCACCCTCTCGATCAAATGAATTCTCTCTAGACTTTCCTGGCCATGGTTTTCTTAAAAAATTCACATAATAATAAAAATGAGGTAGTTTAAGCATAATTAAACCTTTAATCAATAATTCGTGCATGCAAATAGGCTAATTTAATGCCATAAATGTGGTAGTTCAGGGACGAAGCCAACAACACAAACATACAGTTAATTCAAGTCCATGGAACAACAAAAAGGTAAGGAAAACGTGGAGCCGGGTCGGAAACAAGATAAAGAAACTACACAAAGTACCCTATTTCATTTCCAACCCCGGATCCGGTCCCGACAAAAAGACCGACCGAAAATGACAAACGGAGACGGGGGCAGAGACAAAACTGAAATGGAACTTCACAAAGTTCAAAGTTCGATTCCAGGTCTGGATCCAGTCTCGACCAAAAAGAAAAGAACAAGGGAAGTGGGACCGGAGCGAACACGGAACCTGACCCGAACAACAAAGAGTGAGGAAGAAAAAGAGCGGAGACAGAGCTAGGACAGGAACACAAAATGGAAAGTTGAAACTTCCCATGTGAGTTCCAATCCCGGTTCTGATCCCGCTGAAGAAAAAAAACAAAACACAGGGAAACGACCAACAAACAGGAGAAACAAAAAAGAAGGCAGATTTGGAGTCAGAGCCATATCCGAACTAGAAACCTTGAAAGAGTTCCATGTTTAGATTTGGTTCCGGACCCGCCTCTGACAAAACAAAAGACAAACTTAGGAGCAAAACGAAAGAACTCCTAAGACCCAACCAAACAACCAAAGGAAACCAAAACAAAAGAAAAAGGGGGACCCATTTTGTTCCAAAATAAAATAAAATGGGGTGGTTATGCAAGGCATAACAAATGGCGACTAGGATGGGAAAAATGGTTTACCCATTTTTAAGATATTGAAGAATTTAATCACCCCAAAACTTATAATTTATGAGACATGTTAACTTAAGTGTGATCAAAATATTTAAGTAAAGTTGAGCTGGAATCTCAGATGTAGAACCAACATAAACTACTGCTTGAATCTGAGTGTGTGCATGCTTATGGTGCATCTTTCTTTATTTGAGCTTTCTCCACACCTAAATAACTATATCTACGATCCAAGCTACATGGGTTGAGTCCTTCGACTGTCGTGCAATGGAATCCTGGGTATTTCTTTGCTTCCAGTCAGGCATCCATAGCCCAGATGGAGATACCTCTAGTTCTCTCAAAGCATTGCTCTACTGCCAGTCAAGCGTCCGTCATCCCGATAGAGATACTTGAATTACCCATTTAGTATTGAGTTTTCCTTTTATCTTAGTGCTTCTCTTTTTCTTATTTCTTTTACAGGCCTTACTTGTGAAAATTCTTTTCAAAAACCTTCTCAATACAAAGACTTTAATAGTCTGAGATGTGGGTTGAGAACTACAGTGGATCCCATGACAGTTTTTGGGGAAACAAATTTTTCACTTGAATCGAAGATATAATCACCCTGAGATGAATAGGCACTTTATAGTCGGATGCTTTATCTATTTTGTGACAGATTTCAATGATAGTTCAGGAGGTTATCTACAATATATCTTACTCCTAATAGCCTTTAGAATCATGCTAAAATGACCATAAAGCATGAGCTTTAGAACAAAATCTTTCGACATACATGCCCAAAAATGCCTAAACCAATTTCTCTCCTAGTGCCCACAACATTCTTTGAATAACAACCCCAATGTTTTAAGATGGAAAGAAAAGAGAATCCCCAAAGAAGAAGACAAAAATAGACACAGAACAATAAAGGAAACAAAAAGAAAGAAAGAAACAACAAACCAACAAAAAAAAGGAAGCAAAGAACTAGTAATTACACAAAATACATATATACAACCAATTCAGAAACTCAAACCTTTACAATCCGAAGTAATGCTTGAGAAATTGGCCATTGACTGGCAATGGAATAGGTTCTCCCATCAAGGTGCTCAAACGAAAAGCATTCTCACCTAAGATCTCGGCTACTTGATACAGACCTAGCCAGAGTTTATCAAATTTTTGGTGATCACCCTTTTTCTCCTTGGCCTTGTCCCACAACAACACCAAATTTGAGATTCTAAATGCCTTAATCTTAGCTCTTTTGTAAAACCAATGTTTGACAACAACCTAATGCTTGAAAAACTACTGTAGAGCAACATCTCTCTGTTCTTCCATGTTTAAAAGGTTATTTAGTCTTACCTCAATCTGGTCATCTTTTGTATAAAACTCCTGCATGAACTTAAGAACAGGTATCTATAAGTGTATGGGGAAAACTGGATCTTGGCCATAGACCAATTTAAAAGGGGAACTTCCTAGAGCAACCTTAATACGGGTTCGATCTACCCATAAGGAAAATCTTAACTAGGTATGCCAATCTCTAGGATTACTTTCAAGTAACTTCTTTATCACTTCTAACAGATTCTTGTTAGTAGATTCCACTACACCATTTCCCTGAGGATAGTAGTTAGAGGAATACTTCAAGATAATTTTATGTTCGTAAGCCCATTGTATAAATTCAACAAATGAAAAGGTAGGGCCATTGTCACATACCAGGGCGAACGACACTCCAAACCTAGTAACAATGTTTTCAGTGAGAAATTTGATAACCACATCAGTGGTGCTGTTCTTGCATGGTTGAGCCTCAGTCCAATGGGTGCAATAGTCTGTAGTAGTTAGGATGAATTTGTGTCCTGTAGAAGAATTAGGATTAATTACCCCAACAAAATCTAGTTCCCATTGGGTGAATGGTCTTACCTCATATACTGGTTGTAGAGGCATTGTTGGATTATGCTCCTTTGATGCAGAAGTCTAACATGTATGACATGTTGTGACGTGTTGATGTGCATCCCTAAACACATGGGGCCAATAATACTCTGACCTAAGGATGTGATGGGCCAAAGAATCTGTTGATCCGTGTCCTATGCCATGCCTACTGTGGAATTCAACCATGGCATGCTTAGCTTCTTGCTGATCCAGACATCACAGGTACACCCCCTCATAATTTCTTCTGTATAGAGCCCCTCCTTTGAGCATGTAATGAGCACTCTTCATCCTCAGTGCCCTTCTCTGGGTAGCATTCATCCCTTCTGGGCATTTGTTATTGAGAAGGAAGAAGATCAAGTTAGTATACCATGGGTCCTTGGTAAATGAGTACATAGTATATTGCTGATAGGTAATATTCTTGTCAACATCTGCCATGGCCTTAGATAAACCTTGTCCTAAGACGAGTTTCATTGGATGAATTTCTAAATCATACTCTTGCAGGATAGCCATCCATTTTCCTCTTCTTTCCCCTAATTCGCTTTGCATAAGGAGGGACTTAATCACTAGATTAGGCACTATAGCAATAACTTGGATTCTCAAAATGTAATGCCTGAAATTTTTTACTGCTCGTACCAATGAAAAGGCCTATTTTTCCAAGGGTGGGTACCTAACTTTTGCATTCTTGAATGGCGAGCTCATGAAGGAAATTGGTCTTTCATCTCCATCACCTCTGCATTGTGTTAGGACTGATGCACATGAATGATCAGATGCAAATGAATAAATATAAAAAGGCTTTAGGTAATCTGGGGTGGTCAAGACCGGTGCCTCATATATTGATTGCTTAATCTGCGAAAAATGCAGATTTAGCCTCATTGCTCCATTAAATTTTAGCATCTTTCTTCATCATCTCATTGAGGGGTTTGACAATTTTTGCAAACCCCGTTATGAACTTCCTTACGAAATTAATCCTCGTGAAGAAGGACCTCATCTCCTTTTTACTGCCTGGCATCGTCAATTTCAAAATAGCCTCAACTCTGTTGGGATCTATGGATATTACCTTTTCTGATTTCACATGCCCTAGAGGTTTCCCTTTAGAAACTCCAAAGACACACTTCTTGGGATTTATAGATACTCCATAGCTGATACATCTCCTAAGGACCTTTGCTAAATCAGCAGCATGATCCTTTCTCTTTTTGGAAAATATTGTCAGGTCATGCACATATATAATAATACACTTACCTATCAAATATTTAAAAGCCACATCCATTGCACGCTGAAAGGTAGCTCCAACATTAATGAGGCCAAATGACATGCGTCTATAGGAAAATGTTCCCCATTTTGTAGTAAAGGTAGTCTTCATCCTGTCCTCATGACTAACAAGAACTTGGTTATACCCAGAATATCCATCTAAGAATGACATCATCTGTGATCCATTAACAGTTTGTAATACCTCATCAAGAGAAGGAAGTGGATAGTTATCCTTCTCTGAGGCTTTGTTCAAATTCTTGAAATCAACACACAACCTGATCTCCCCACTTTTCTTACATACTAGAACTAGATTGGCAACCCACATAGAGTGCCTTACTGGGAAGATGATTCTTGCTGATAAAAGCTTTTGCACTTCCTTCTGTATTAAAGGATTGATCAAAGCGTTGATCGGGCACTGCTTTTGACGAAAGGGCTTGGATTCTGGCTTCAACGGTATTGTGTGTGTGATCACAGAGGTGTCAAAAGTCTTCAAATCTTCATAACTCTAGGAAATTGCTGCAATATATTTTTTTAACACCTTAATTATCTCATTTTTTATTTCCTTGGGGCAGGTCTTGCCTATATGGACATTTCTTTCGGGGCCCGAATCAGCTAGATTAATAGATTCGTACTTCCCTCCTTCATTCTGTGTTGGCACTCTCTCCCGAGCCCGAGGATCAGAATCAAATATCCTTTCTAAGGCTACCATCCCCTTGGGGATGCTGTTACTCTTTAATTTCATTACTCCTTTCGTATCACAACCTTCAGGGTCCCATTCTCCCTGATATCTATCTGATTCATCTATGATCTTCCCTTCAAAGACATCTGAACTTTCCAAGAAGGCAAGTATGTGTTGGTCATCCTCAAAGACCTGGAAATTATGAACATTATCAGGGATTGCTTGGATTGCAACTAGCTCAACTGAAAATATTTTCAATTTGGAGTCCTGCATAGGCTCCAAAGTACTAGTAGTAACTGCCAAAGCATCTGCAATCTAATTTTGTTCCCTAGGAATCAAAGTAATTCTAAAAGCATCAAAGTCCTCGATCAGATTCCAAA
Source organism: Sequoia sempervirens (assembly GCA_007258455.2). Lineage (NCBI taxonomy): Eukaryota > Viridiplantae > Streptophyta > Pinopsida > Cupressales > Cupressaceae > Sequoia > Sequoia sempervirens. The sequence goes on along the minus strand of VDFB02271358.1, from coordinate 315,082,979 downwards.
CCCTATTTATGTAAGCAACCAATCTTTTATTATGGCAGGTATATTGGCTGTGAACTAGTTTGATAATGACTTCAGAGTCCCCCATCACCATAAGAGATGTGACCTTCTTCTGATGAGCAAACATTAAACCCTAGCAAGTGCTTTGTACTCTGCCACATTGTTTGTGCAACCAAATTGTAACCTATAGGAAGCAAATTAAGTCTTCCCCTTTGGATTGGTTAATTCCACCCTTGCTCCACTTCTTGATTTGGACTTAGAGCCATCAAATTTGAGACTCCATAACTGATCTGGGGCTGGGATCTCTTTCTTTTTCTGGCCTACAGTCTTTTGCTTGGCATAAATATATGGCGGCTTGGACTGGTGTTGATTATCAGTACTTGAAGGCAACTAGGGGCACAGTTCATTAGAAGATTCTCCTCAATTGAAAATTTGTTCAAGAAGTGATTCCTGAACCTCCCCTTGAGTCAGGTCATGATTTAGCACCTTTGTCACCAATACCCTGGGCAGTGGAAGTGTTTCTGGGTAAGTGAAATTGACAAAGACTGAGATTCCTCAATCTCTAGTGGTAATTCAGAACACAGAACCTGAGTCTGCTCGAGTTGAGAAGATGATTCCCTCTGAGTAGAGCCGGCTCTCATAAGGATGGTTGCATCCTTTGATTGAAATGGAAATCCATTAGTAGAGAATTGGGGTTGACATTCACTAGTTTCTTCTATCGAGGAGACATGTTTTAAGATATCTACATAGCGTTGGCAAGTTAACTCATAATGGTTTTGGTAATGCACCCTACACCAGTTAGGAAGCAGGAGACTCCACATATCGACCTCCTCTCCCAGTACTAGCCTATCCTATTGTAATTTCCTTGTTAGGACTTGCTGATTAACAGTAATCATTGGGTCATTTTGCTGTGAAAGGGGTGAGTCATCAGAATGAAGTACTGAAAAGGTCATGATTTCCTGCTACTTGTAAACTCCTATCTCAGTTTCAAAATAGGCTACCTCATTAGGGGAATCATATTCAGTGATCATGTGTTTGAGCCTAGGCTCACTTTCAATTATGATCTGGCTTGCTATTCCTTTCCAGGGAAGCCACATGTGTGAGAAATCCAAAGACAAATATCCACCTAGACTCTTCATCAGGTCTCTGCTCAAGAGCATACCATAGGTTTTTGGGATATCTGCGACTTGGATATCCACATAAGTTTGGATCCTTGGATCAGATCCAATCTGTACATGGATATTTTTAAGTTCTCCTACCACATTAACTTTTGTTTTATCTAACTGGATAACCTTTTTATTTTTCTGGAGTGGGCTCAAACCTAACTTCCTACAAATGGAAAATGGCATGACATTCCCCGATGCCCCAGAATCCAGCAGATAGTTATGCAAATTCTTTCCAAAAATTCTCAAACATAGCAAGAAAGGTGGAGTACCAGTCTTACCTTTATAGAGAGTTGCATTCATCTCATTAGTAGGAGTCACCTTTTCTCTTCCTTTTGACCTGTCTGCTTCTCCCAAGGCTTTCAACAAAATTTCTTTTTGAGCAAGGCACCATTTCAAAATATCAAAGAAAGACATTGAAGTCTTCTGCCTCTGCATCTCTGTAATGAAATCAAATTTTGAATCATTCCTAACCTGATATTTAGGAATTGAAGATGAATTACCTTTGTTCTAAGAATCTGATGGTCCCTTTGGTGGTGGTGGATTATTATCCACATTCTGATTTGGTGGGACCATGTTATTAGGAGTTGTAGAGGTCGTGAATGGCCCTCTAATCTGATTTCTAAGGAAATGGCCCCCCTTGGTTTGGAAGGCTTGAGCATCATACACATCTTCCATGACTTCATTGTCTTCCTGGTTGGGAAATGGAAGTTCTTCCTCAAAGATATCATATGCCATGGAAGTATTCGTTGATCCACTAGATTTGTTGGATGCACCCTGGAATGGAGCATAAGCTTGGGCTATCTTAACCATCTTTTCCATCTCTGGGAAATTCACCTCAGAATGGACCGCAGTATCATGTAGTCTACACCAATTGGTCATAAGGTGGAGGTCTGCCACATTGGCAGTGTGTGGCTTTTCATCTCCCGCTTGATAATTGTGAGAAACTCCTCCGTTATTGGGTCCAGTATTCCATGGCCTATTGTTGTTAGGCCTTTGATTGTATCTTCTATTCTGATTTTGATAGTTTTGATTAGAGGAGTTTTGGTTCTGGAAATTCCTATTGGCATTTTGGTTGGCATTATAATTTTGATTGGGATTTTGGTTAGGATAACCACCCTGATTTTGAAAACCTTGGTTCTGGTTCTGAGGGGGATTCTGTCTAAGTTGAGCCATGTCATTAGACATCTGAGACAATGTCTTTTTGAGAGTCTCCATCTCATTGGTCAGTTGGAGAGTCTTTTCACTTTCTACATTCTTCACAACAAACGATTGATTAACTGAACTTGATCCTCCAACTTGATTTTGGTAATTTTGATTTTACTGGGAGGAATCCTAGGGACCATTGTTAAAAAATGGCAAGGGAGGTGAAGCTTGGAACTCAAACATGGGTCCGTATTGGGAATATGACATCCCTGGGACCGTATTGAATAGAGGGGGTGGATTGGACATTTGGTATCTTATAGGAGGGAGAACTCCTCCTAGACTCCCAGATTGTAGACTGATTTGTTGTTGCAACTGAATGGCGAGATGATATACCTTAGCCAAAGAGTCAGTTTCATTAGCATGATATGTCCTTTTCAAGAACAAGCCAATCAAAGGGTCCATAGCCCTTAAGTATGCCAAGATAGTGATGTTCTCAGCCACCAGGTAAGGATCCTACAACCTTCGATACATTCTTTGGAACTTGGTGTTGAATAGAGGGAGCGGTTCATGATGTTCCTTTCTTATGGTGGAAAACTGGTGGTAAAGGATAGCAGGGTCTACATAAACCCTGAACTAATTGATAAAGGCATTCTCTAAATCCATCCAACTTAGAACCAACCCTTGGGGTAAGTTCAGGTACCAATTTTACAACATGTCTCCCAATGAATAGGGGAATAGTCTGCACACAACGTCCTGATGAGCCACCTGAGCATGGGTACATGCATCTTTAAATGCCTGTATGTGCTCCTCGACACTTCTTGACTCCCCATGCATGTACTTAGGACAAAACCTCTCTGGGTTATTTGGAAGGTTGTGTATACCTCCAGGGATAGTCCCTAATGGTGAAGGGTTATTAATAAAGTAAGCCATAGGTTTTGGTGGTGATACAAGTTGAGTAGGTTGTGGAATGGGTGAAAATGGCTGGTGAGGTGTTGTAGGTGGATTTGTTGGAAACCCAGGTGTGGTGAGCAGTGGTGATAAAGGTTGCATCAAGACTCTACGAGCCTGGGGCCTATGCTCGACAGGGGTTTGGAGTTCAACAAGTGGTTCAAGATTCTGAGAAGATCTAAGAACTCTCTCATACCTATCTGGTGAAAATGACCCAATGCAAGCCAACTTGTTCTTCAGGCCCTCCTTCTAACGCCAAATCTGTTGATGTTCAAAACAACAAAAAAAAGTAAACAAAATATTACTATTCTATTTCTCCTGAAAGAGAAAGATAACACATGTAAATCTAACTCCCAAGGTCCTAGTAGTTGGTTCTCAACTGTGTTGATATTGCTCAATGGTTGATATAACTGTAATGTTCAAGGGGCCTTTGTTGGTAATAAAGAACAATAATGCATAACATCAAGTAGTCTATGTTTGGGGGGTTTTAAATAAAAGAAAAAGATAAATCAAAGATTTAAATCAAAGAAACGTGAATAAAATTCTTACACATCTAGACATGCATATCAATAATGAGTGTTTATTATACCTAACCACAACTACAACAAGATGCAATCCATAGAATAAACTATGCTATTGTATACATCCATAATGCTAATTCAGATACCATCAATAATCACTAAACTTACTTCAAACAAATCACTCACTCATCATCCAAAACACAGATCAAATGAATACAATAACAATTTAATTCATAGATAATCCAATGATATGATCTTGAATCTAGTTCCTTCTATTGACTTTCATCAAATAAGGAACAATTAAGAACAGAAAAATAATTGTCGTATGGATTGATCATGTACCATTAACCTTATCAAAATGGATCCAAACTTTAAAATCATGACATGAAAACGTATGAAAACTGTAAAATGACCAAGTTTTACTGAACTTTAGAATATCTTTCTAAAACATTGAAATCCTAGATCTAGTTTCTATCTTCTATCCTCAGGTGGCTGATCTTTCTTCAATTAGCTAACCTTTACAAAGTAGATTCTAATAGTACATATAGGGTGCCACATGCAAAAATTTCTCAATTATCAATCAAGATCCACAATTCATGGAGTCAGAACTGAACACAAAAGTGGACTAAAGAACCCCTATTTCAAGGCTGATCACCCCGTTGTAAAAAAAAAAGGAAATATGATACTCTAAGAAGAAAATGAAACCCATGGATCAGACTCAGAGTAGAACTTATGTCAAAATCCACAAAAAGAGGAGAAGAGAAGATAGAGCATGGTGAAAAGAGTCAGTCACTTTTTCACTGAATGCTCAAGAATGTACTCGTCAAAACTGGAGAACATTTGTTGAAGAGTACCCAAATCCGAGCCATCCAACCAATCACCTTCAAATTTTATTCTTTCAAATTCTATAGAAACCAATTTTGCATCTCCTTTAACTTTATTAGCTCCTTTCTAGAAGTTCTTACCTCCTCTCGGATATCCATAAATTGATCTAACAATAAACTCTCCCCATCATCTCCCTTTTGCATGATTTCCTCAAACCTTCCCCTCCATCTCTCCCTTAGTTTATCCAATGGCAAGCCTTCTTTATTGGAGGAATCTAAGTTGATTAAAATGGATACAACTGCCTCTAACTCAATCATCTGTTGATTCAAGTCTTTACTCATTTCCCGAACTTCTTCTTAATGTCCATGCATAACTCTTGACTTATACCTTATGATGCTCATAGTTTTCTCCATAAAATCTTCATTACCCTACTCAAGAATTGAATATTCTAGCAAGGTGGACTTGGGTACTTTGCTAATATCCTCAAGCCTTTTAACATATTCCTTGTATTCATCATCCTGCTTATCCAAATCCTTAGGCTGTTGGTCTAGATATTTTGCTAATTCAAGAGAAGCTTTATGAATCTTAGAACCCTTAACAAGAACATCATCAACCTCTTGGTTGAGCTTATCCAACCATTTATCCATCATTCTTACCTTTCTCTTCATTTGGACCAAATCATCTGCTTCCTTTTTGGTTAACAAAACTAGGGATTCAGGAATAGCATCTTGTTGGGAAATGGGACTTGAGACATCCTTTAAAAACCTATGAAGCTGATCCAATTGACTCTTAAGCTCATCCTTCCTTTGTTTATCCTTGATCATCTTGGTTTTGGTTGAATAATCCACAAAATTAATCAAACTCATCTGTTGGTTTCTCGTAGGCTTTCCTAAATTTACTGCCCCCAATTGATAATCAGTAATTTAAATATCATCATGGCTCTTCTCCATTACAGGTATGGCACATTCAACAATGATCTCTCTAGCATCAGTGATCCTAGTGGAGTGAAGAACCCGAGCCTTCTTTTTAGGTTTCTCTTTCCCAATTTCTTTCATCATTTCTTCCCAATTCAACGACTGTGGTTGGACAACTTGTTTCCTTTCCAAGTCCAGTTTTAGCCAATTAGGAGCGATAGGAGTAGTGGCTGCCCGAGCTGAAGAAGAAGCAACAGTAGTGGAAGACAAAGGTTGTAACAATGTAGGCCCCAGTTGAGAATCAACCTCTTGCACATTTTGCTAATCATTTTGTTCCTTTTCCTGTGCTAACCTTTCTGCTTCCTCTTTATCCTCCTATTCTTGTAGCCTCTTAGCCTCCAACTCCTTCTTTAAACATTCCTCTTCCTCTTTCTTTTTCTCTAGCATTTGATCCCACTGCTTCTTCAGCTCTTCAACATAGTCCCATTCCTCCTTGGACTTCTTTTCATGTTCAACAATTTCAGCAGCCTCAGTTTCTTTGTTCAAAATTTCTTGCTCTTCTTTTTGCCTATAAGCCTCTTCTTGTGCTTTGAGCTTAGCTTCAATAGCTTCTTTTTCTCTTCTTTGCTGAGCCTTTTCCTCCTCATGGTTATGGATTTTCTGCTGCATTATTAACCTATCCCTTTCTTCTTGAATTTTGAGCTCCTACTCCTTTTGTTGTTGTTGTTGAGCCAATTCATCAGCCTTGACCTTATCTTCCAACTCCTTCTACTTAACTGCCAACTCAGATTGTGCCTTGGCCTCCTCCTCTTCTTGCTTAGTTGATGCCTCAGCTTGTGCCTTAGCATCAACTTCTATTTTTGAATCTTCAAAGAGTTCCCACTTATCTTCCTCAGTCAATATATGTTCAGTTCTTGCATCATCTGTCACATCCAAAGATGTTGATATATGATGATCCTTATCAGAGGGATTCTTTTCTGAATCTGTTTCTATATTATGCACCTCAATTTCATCCTCCATTCGCTTTAAAACCTCTGCTTCATCATGGAGAGCTCCCTTTGGTGATTCCTGGCCCAATTCTTTTGCATTAGAGGGCTGAGTAGGTTCCTCCCCTGCAACAGATGCAGAAGCACCCACCTCCGTAGTTGTTTCATCTTCTTGTACCTTTGGAAGATCTTGAGGAACCACCTCCTCTTCTTGTGTAGTAGAAGGCATAAACTCTAAAGGTTCCTTAGGTTCCATCCTTCTTTTTTCCCTTTTATATCCTTGGGTGGTACCTGCAGCCTTCCTCTTCTTGGATGATGTAGCCTCAGCCTGATTAGTCCTTAAACTCACCCATTGAATACTCCTTTCCAGCAATCTATTGGATGATGTAGCCTCAGCCTGATTGTCTCCTTAGCATTCTAATCTATTGGATCAAGATCTTTTGTACCAATCTTTCCTGCATCATACCTAGGATTGAAAACAATCCCATCATCAAACAATGTTTCTGGAATGTCTCCCTTTATCCCAAACTCAACCATAAGTGGGATAGGTATCCTTTCATAATTCCTCTTCCTAAGATCATACTCATCTTGCAAGTCCTCCCAAAAATCCTCCAATATATTAAAATGCTTCTCAAAGACACTGGGAAGCAAATCCCTCATCTTTTGCTTGGGGTCATAGTATTTCCTTGCAGTGTACAAGCCCAACTTCAAATAAACTAATTCATCACAAACAACCTTAGCTGCCTGAATGTGTGGACAGCAAAAGGCCCGCAACTTCATTGGAAACTTATGGCACCCAGTCTTATGTTTGTTGCTAAACTAGAAATTCATAGCCAAGGCTTGATAAATAAATTCCATTAAAATGGTCCTATCACCACAAAATCTAGGTAGAAAATTGGGGTGACCATCAAAGCTTACTAACCTGAAATAGGTGAATGTGGGGTACTGGATAAACCAATGCCCCCATTCATTCACAAAAGTCATTGCCACTCTGCTAAGCCTATACCCTGCATCACCATTAAGCTTGTTAATAATGACATAAAGAAAGGCATCATTAACCCTTCTATAATGTTGCTCTAATTCCTAAAAGGTGAGTTGGTTATAATACTCCCACAGTTTCTTTTGTCCTTGGGCTTCCCCCAATATACCTACTGTTTGAAGTCCAGGAAAAATCCCCACATGGGCAGCTGTATAAACTACATAGGAGATCATAAAGAAATGCTTGGTTTCTCTCACTTTTATTATTTGATTGTGAATGATGTCTGATACTATCATTGACGAGTCAAATTTTTGCCTCCCATCCAAAATAGTTTGAATGAAAGGAAACATCCATTATTTAAATAGTGAAGCATCCCTTTTACCAAACACCCTAGAGAGGAACATGATTATATCTGCAGTTTCTTTACTAAAGTATGCCCTCTTAGGCTGTTCTGGAAGCTTGGTCAAAGACTTCTTCTCCACCCTCATCCAAGTCTTATTCATGTGAAACGTATTCCTCTCCTTATTATCACTGTAAAGCTTCAAAGCCTCCACCTCATTCAATTGCTTAGGATTCTTGGGATTAGGTATATGAAATAGGAATCTGATCATTGGAGGCATGAAGTCAATAATGACATTACCTTTTACATCCACACACTACCTTGTAGCAGGGTTATATGCTCTAGCTGCTACATGAATCAACTCCAGACATTGGATAGATAGGGGGAAGAGTGCAACATGTGCCAGTCCAGATTGAACAATCTTTTCTGTCCTTCCCATGACTTGCTCTTCAGTGAATGTTTCCTCATGCAATTCTTCATAGTTAAAAGGACCCAGATTGGTGTCAGTAATATCAATCCAGTCGGAATCAATTTTGCTAGCCGTGAGGACAACCTCCCTATGCTTACACCTCAAGGTATACGAGACCTATTCCACTTTCATCTTCTTTGGCCTAACTCCTTTCCATGAAGTTTCACCTGGCTGGCTCCTCTAAGAGGCCTCATCTGATGCTCCTGACATTTCTTAATACCTACAGCAATTCCCTGTATTAGATGAACAAAGCATCTAAGTTAGTCAATCATATAATCCCTCCTCCATCCTCCTAAGATAATATTTTACTTGGTCAAAATATACCTTTATCGGAGGCGGAACCGTAGAAGTATTAGGAACAAAAAATATGTCTTATCATGTGGCGGGGCTGGGATCGAAACCGGACAAGGAGTAAAACAGTGTCAGAAGCGGGACGAGAACTAGACCAAAACCGAAACATGGTCGGAGGCGGGACCGAAATGGGAATCAAACCAGAAACAATGTTAGCAACCAAGTTCAACTTCCCCTCCAGATCCGGTTCTGAGCAAGAGTAAAGATATAGTGACATCATAGTAATGAATGGGAGTGGATCAATTCCAACAAATGGAGAGTGTTTAAAACAAGTTGGTCATATGAACCATAAACCCTAGGTCACATGGGCCCCAGAGGAAACTAGAAATAACATAGTTGATCCCTCCTACAACTCCTCTATACAAAAGTCATTAAAACCATGAAAAAGGTTATATTGCAAAACCCTAATTCGCTTGATACATCATTTCCAAAAAAACTAGGGCACAACGAGAAACCTGTACGAACAACCCAAAACTGACGTGACAAAACCAGAACAGGGTTTCAAAACAAAATTCATCACCGAAGCAAGGAAACACCCCAAAATTGAAACCCTAGTCAAATCCATAGCACGAAAAAACAGACCTGTCATGAAAGTGACAGTAGAACAAACAACAAAACAGAAATGACAAACGAAAAGACAAAGCCCAACAAAACGGAACGGAATGGAAAAAGAAAGAACCGAGCAAACAAAACAAGAAAGAAAAGCACAAACACCAACAAAGGAAACAAAAACAAAAGAAGAAAAAAAAACCCCTCTCGCGAATGCACCAAAACAACACACTTGAAAGAAGAATAGGAGAAGGAAAGAGAACAAAACCTACCTCAAAACGCTCCTTAGGATTGACCAAAAATTTGCCAAGATTCGCTCCGCAATTCGCCCCTGCGATCAAATCAATTCTCTTGAGACTTTCCTAGCCGTGGTTTGCTTAAAGAATTCACATAATAATAACATTGAGGCAATTTAAGCATAATTAAACTCTTAATCAATAATTCATGTGTGCAAACAGGTTGCATTTAATGCCATAAATGCGATAGTTCAGGGACGGAGCCAATGACATGAACAGACAGTTAAGTCAAGTCCATGGAACATAAAAAATGTAAGGTGGATGCGGAGCTGGGTCAGAAACAAGATAAAGAAACTACAAAAAGTTCCCTATTTCATTTCCAACCCCAGATCCAGTCCTGACAAAAAGACTGACCGAAAATGAAAAACAGAGACGGGGGGGGGAGACAAAACCAAAATGGAACTTCACAAAGTTCGAAGTTCAATTCCAGGTTTGGATCTGGTCCCAACCAAAAATCAAAGAACAACACAAGAACAAGGGAAGTGGGACCAGAGCGAACATTGGATCCAGCCCGAACAACAAAGAGCGAGGAAGAAAAAGAGTGGAGATGGAGCCGGGACGGGAACAAAAAATGGAAAGTTGAAACTTCTCATGTGAGTTCCAATCCTGGTTTCGATCCCTCCTGAGCAAACAAACAAAACACAAGGAAATGACCAACAAACAGTAGAAACAAAAGAGAAGGTGGAGTCGGAGTCAGAACCATATCCGAACTAGAAACCTTGAAAGAGTTCCATGTTTAGATTTGGTTCCGGACCTGCCTTCGACAAAACAAAAGACAGGCTTAGGAGCAAACACAAGAACTCCTAAGACCCAACCAAACAACCAAAGGCGACCAAAACAAAAGAAAAAAGGGGACCCATTTTGTTCCAAAATAAAATAAAATGGGGTGGTTATGTAAGGCATAACAGGTCCCACCTGGGTGGGATTCATACACCCAAGGTGGTGTATGGGTCCCACAAGAACTTTTTAGAGAGAGAAAGTGTCAGGGAGTTAAAGAAATTAAGTCTATTTGTTGATCTTGTCAGGATTTCGATCGAAATAAGCTTTAGGATGCATAATATAGGGTATCAGTGGCCTATTAATGATGATATAAAGGTTATAAATACAAGAGGGCCCAAAACTCAATGTGAAAGTGTAAATAAATATACTTTACAACATTAAATTAAGGAAAAATTAGGTCTATTTAGTTTAAAAAGGCCCTAAATCCAATGTGAATGTGTACAACACATTACAACACCAGATTAAGGAAACATTAGGTCCAAGGGCCCTAAATTTAATGTGAAGGTGTAAATGAATACACTTTACAACATTAAATTAAGGCAAAGTTAGGTTTATTTAGCTTAAAAAGGGCCCCGAGACCTAATGTGAATGTGTTAAACACATTACAACATTAAATCAAGGTGACATTAAGTTCATTTTAACATTAATCATCCCTAAATTAAGTGTGAAAATGTGAACAACGACATTTTTTAACACTACATTTATCCCCCACTTTAGTGAGAGGAGGAACTTGCTTCAAACTCACACTAAAGTAGACATTCAAGAGGAGTCCAAGCGTACCAATGTGGACAAAAAAGGATGAAAAATATCAAAGGAGGTGGCCAAGCCCCCAGGATCCAAGATCCTATGTCAAACCAACATAAGCACGAAATGACACGCACAAGGTGTATGATATGTAGCAACAAGAAAAGATACACAAATATGCAATATCGATAACTAAATGAAAGAAAAATAAAAACAAGCAAAAAAATAAAAAAGAGGTGGATGAAGCCTTGAATGTTTGTCCAACATGATGTGGATTAGATCTAAGTTGTTTGTCCAAATATGCACACTCACTCTAAGGAAACAAAACTTCAGGCTATCCACTGGGTGAGTATCCAAAAGGGGTGGCTTAGTGAGAAAGTCATGCCTCTGTATTGGCTTCTCACCATATAATGAGAAATTCATTCCCACGTTAACCATACCAGAGATATACCTCCTGATAACTTTGACAAGGAACCACATAATAATGAACTTCAAGCCTCATGAGGCAAGCAAAGCTTTGTATGCTTGGAACTCATGAACAAACAAAATGGATCCACAAGCATGAAAAGTGTGTTATATGCAAGGTGGCCATATAATAGAAATTGTAAATTTAACATATTGTAAAGTACATTCAAAGGGATTTTACGTAGTTCATGTAAGATGTCTTCTTAGGAAACATCATGCCTGTTGATGGTATTTTCTACACAGCAACAACTCAGAAAAAATATGATGTTCTATCTCTCTTGAAAGGTAAATCTCTATTAGCAAGCCTCAAGAGATAACCCCAAGGTCTCTAATGTCAGGTCTTGACAATGCATAAACAACTCAGTGATAAATGTGAAAATGCTGGTAATCACAAAGGGACCTTACTACAAGTAAATACTGAATCCTTAGATTTATCAGATCTAGCAATATGATGATACTTCCAATCCTAAATCTAACCCAAATGATAAAGAAAGAGAAAAAGAGAAGGTTTTAGAGAGATTCTTAAATTTAACACTAAACCTAAGATTAACAATGCAAATGATGAAACACTTGAAATGGACCAATCCCTCAGAAATTGATTTCTACTTGACCCAGATGAATCTACAATCTTACAGAAATAGTGCAATCTTCTAAGGCATTAAATATTTTTAGATCATGAACATTCATTCAAGAAAACCCTGTTACAATCAAAATAAACAAACATCCACAATTGAACTAAGCACAACGAATTTAAAGTCTAGGCTAACTTTGCAAGGAAACTAACAATCAGTTGGTTGCAAAATGTATGGACTAGAGATTGTTGCAACACTTCAAGTACCAAATCATAAACATTATCAATTCATCTAACATTAAAGCTAACACACCTATCAAATAAACTTAAGTAATTCCAAATATAGAATCACAAGAACCATGCCAGATAAAATTCAACACAAGAAAGGCACCAAATCATAATGTCTTCACTTGCATCAAATTACCCAAAGTAGCAACAATTCCAGTATTCTGTTACAACACTTGCTTGCTTGAAAATAAGACTAAATCCTAACTCTAACTCTTGATATACTGCTTAATTCGCTCCAATATGAAAACTATCTAGCCCTTACAAATGAGGCAAAATGACATATTTATATAAACCCCCCAAGATAGGTCGACCCAATTAGGTTTACAATAATAATAGGCCACAAAACAAGTTGGCCAAGAGGAATTCAAAATAAAAAAAGTGGGCATTAAATTCAAGTATTCCATCCAGGTCGGCCTGGGGTCTCCAACAAAACTTGGTTCAATGCATGTGAAGGAAGAGGAGAAATAATGGGGAAGCACAAATTCTGATGAGGCATTGTATTAACTGCCTTCCCTTTTATCCTTATTTCGCTCCACCCTATCCTATACCATCAAAAATACCTTGTCCAAGTCGGCCACATGTGGCATAGGTAAAATATTAACTCTCCTATCAATGGACTTAATATCTTCTCTTGATTGCTCCACCAATTTATCCCACTCCACCTTCATGGTTTGATATTTATCCATTACTACAATATAGGTGGCCGCATCATCCAACTGATGTTCAGTAACTGGGTCCTCATTGGTTGGAGAATATACATCTTGCCACCATTTTCTCAACTATTCCAAGCTCAAATGCTTTGGTGCAAACCTTTTTCTACCTGTCATAACCTCAAAGAAAGAAATGCACTTATTGTAAATTTCAGTCAAGGTGTCCTCAATTTGTTTCCTCTGCTTATACACCTTCTTTAAAACCTTCTACCTTATTTTCAAAGCTTCAAACCATTCCCAAGTCTCTGCAACTCTTGAGGAAGGAATAATTTCATCATTCACCAACTTATCTTTAGTATATTCCATGATGGTCTTGGTTTTCTGCAACAGGGGATCTACATCTTCCTTATCTCGAGCTAATACATCTTTTGACCAATTTATTGACCTCATAACATCTCCACCGCTTGAAAGGATGTCCTTGATAGCATTATCTCCCTTAGTTTGCATCCCCTATAACCAATTCATTGTGGCATGAGTAGTAGTCTTCATTCTCTCCAGCTCTGTTATGGTTTCCTGTGGTAGAAAGCTCACAACAGATGATGAGGAGCTAATAGTTTGCAAGGGCTTCATCAAGTCCTGCAAGTACTTTAATTTCTCATTCTCCCTCTTTAGTTCCTTCTTGGCCTGCACTTCTTTCCTCAACCTACCCAAGATCACAACACTAGAGCCTTCATACTCTTCAATCTCCTGTTCCATGGAAGTAGGCCCTAGGTTAATAGTCTACACACTGTAATCACTACTAGTTACATCATCCCTATTCTTATCAGGGGCAGGAGTAGAAATGTGGACCACCCTATTATTTGTTTCATCTCTCTCAATCTTGGAGATGACCTGGGATTTCTTCTTTCCTTTACCCTTTCCTATATTTTCCAATAGCTCATCCCAATTGGGAGGGGTGTCATCTACAACAATCTGTTTACTCTTTAATTCTTTATCCAACCAACCCGGAACAATAGATTCTGATTGTACATTGCTCTGTCCAACTTCATCCTGTTGATCCCTGGCATATCTTCATTCAAATCCTATTTCTCAGGAATCTCCTCAACTATTTTTTCCTTTTCTTTATCATGCTCTTCTTCTTCATGTACCAACGGTGGAGTTCTAACTGGAATCTCTTCTCTATGAGGAGGTCTATCTTCTTCACTTCTAACAGGTGAATCATCATAAGTCACCAGAGGAGATTGCAACACCCTCTCTATTTTTGCCTGAGCACTATAGAGCTCACCTTCTTGAAATTATTCTTCTTTTGGATCTTGGTGACTCTCTGCCTCTTTGGATTCACCTAGTTCATTATGATCTTCATGGGAAGGAGGAATATCATCAAATTGTTCTATAGCATGAGTAACTGTAGGAGCATCCTTCCTCGACACACTGTCCTTAGGAGGAGTTCTTGATTTCCTTGTATATACCTGTGTCCTTTCTCCCGAGCTCTCCACATTTATCACAGGTGGGCTAACTTCCTCTCCTACCTTGGAACTTTCCTTTTCATTCTGTGACAATCTCACCATTCTTCTTCTCTTTGGCATAGAAGCACCAACTTCTTTATCTTCCTTTTCAGCTTCATCCTTTGCTGACTTCTTTGTCCATGAAATATGTTTCCTCTTCTTTTCAATAGGCTTTCTTTGCTTTTCTGCCTCCCATACTTCCTCTGCTTGAACCTCTTTAATATTGATCTTAAAAGGAGAGGTCACCTTCTCCTTACCCTTAGGATCCTACTCAGTTGACTCCTCAGAAGTGGAATGAGACTCCAAGTCTCCCATTAAATCATAGGTGCATTGCATACCTTCACTTTCCAGCTCCCACATCTTATGCTTGAGCCACAACTTTGTATATTTAATCACTGGAGTCATAAGTTGTTCTAGTTCTATTTTCTCTTCCTCCAACTAGTCTATTTCTCCAACTGATTTATCTTTCACAGCTTCATAGTCATGGCCTTGAATCATATCTCCATCATCTTCAACTTGATCTGGAATGGCCTTCACATTATATAGTTGAACCAAGTTAACAGGAAGCCTGGAAAACTTCTTCCTTCTAATCTCAAATTCATCACTACAATTGGCCCAATAGTCCTCTATATCATCCTTGTGACTATATTCTCTGCTAGCCTTCTTCTATGCTTCGTTGGTCCTATCAAACCTAGATCTATTGGAATGAAAGGATAACCCAAGAGTTCTCATTTCTTCTTCAGAAGCACATGCCAAATTAATAGAGGGACATACCTCACTAGTGCCTATCCTCAGAGGAAAATCTCCACCGAATCTAGTCTTATGTTTATCCTTCTTCATAATTGCATCAAAATCACATATCTACCTGGTGACCTCCAAAAGTATAACATGGTCTGTGGGATACCTAGGAAGTCTATATGGAGTCCTCTGACAACCATCTATCCTTATATATGAAAAGGTGGGAAATTGTATAAACCAAGCCCCATACCTTTTGATTAGCTCCTTAGCATTGTCAGATATCCTTACATGCTCTGCACCTTGGAGCAAGCTAGTGATGTACATGGTGAATGCATCATTCACCCTCCTATAGCTCGAGTTACCTAGGTGTAGCTGTGGATAAACCTCATAGATTACATCCTGCCCAAACACACCTCTTTTACTTAGTCCTTTGTATGGATGAAATCTTGCAAGTGCATAAACCAAGTAGGAGGTCATTGTGAAGGTCTTCATTTGTAGGACATTACACATCTGTTCATGAATCATGGCACTTATAACACCTACCCAATGGTAGTTAACATTTTGCTCCATCCTCCCAATGACATGAAACATCTAATTCTCAAATACTCCAGCACTCTTCAACCCTACCACCCTACTAAGAAGGGTGATAATATCATAGTATTCCTTCTTGAATTTAGCTCTAAATAGTTGCTTGGGTAGCTTGGAAAAATGGGACTTAGGCTTCTCCAACTAGGAATTGATGACCTGTTGGGACTTGATGGTATCTTCCTCATAGAACTTCTTTGCCATATCCATATCAAAATCCACCACATGAGACCTCTCTGGACTATCAAAGGTTTGGGCTATAGACACAGGATTTAGATTTGCCACAATTCTCCCTTGAGGACCAACTATCCTTTGTGTACCTTTGTCATAGTGTCTAGCACACTCGAGCACTGACTCATAACACTGTATTGTAGGAGGGAATCCAGCTACATGTGCCAACCCTAATTCCAATGTCCTTTTGGCCAGCAAAGGAAGGTTTTGTGCTACCATCATTGTCTTGAACTCTTCATAATCCCACAATCCAACATTTGTATCAGTTACCTCTGACCAGATGGAAGTAAGCTTTCTCTCAGGAATTCTACTCTTGATATCCATCTTGATTCTTTTTTCCTTGGAAACAGAGGACCCCTTTGCACTTGGATCCATCACTCTACCCTTGGTTCCACTTGTCACTTCCTTGCTTGATTCAACCTACATCCAACAAAGAAACCATAATAAAAATCACATGAAACCCAAGTTAACTAATCAAAAATGACATATTCAACCTCAATATAAGTCCCATGATAAACAAAATTCTATAAAACCTCAAAAGAATTGATCATATCAAAGTTCGGGTTTGCAGTCCTCCCGCAGAATCCAGGCTAGAGAGGAATTTCAAAAAATTCCCAACTAGGCAGATTTCAGCGAAATAAACACAAAAGAATCCAATAATCTTTCAATCAACTATCACTAACTAAGTAACAACATGATACATCTTTAAACAACTCAAATTGATCATACAATGCATAATCACTAGCTAATAAATCACTGTATCTCTTAGTTCTTCATTTTCAACAAAGTTTCAGAGAATTCCACCCAGGATGGATTTCCGCAAAAACAACAATAATCTACGAATTTTGGGAAAATGAAGGAACAAAGGAAATTTTGGGAAAATCTAGAGGGAATGGAAATTTGTGAAGCAGGAAAAACTCCAGACTACTGCACATTTCAGGAAAACAAAGAGAAAACAGAAAGTTGGAGAATTCTGCTAGCGGAGGAATTCTGCGAAGACCTTGAAATAGCAAATGTCAACATTTTCTCTCAACCTTACTCAAATTGATCGAACGATCACAAATTTGAGGATCTTTGGCTTGAGACTAGCTTAATTTGAACCTCGTACAAATCATCTTAAAATTTGAGACTTATCCTGAAGTAATCGATAGGAATTGATGATGCCCTAAACTCGAAACCCTAAAATTCTGCCATGAATGCATAGGACAAGCTTCGGCTCAAATTACTCGATTTATAGGTTTTCAAAAGGTTCTTTATGGAATACACAAGTGAGCTACCTCATAATGAAATCAAAAAACAAGCTTGAAAAATCCACTTGGGAATCATCAATCTAACAAAATCGAGCAACCCTAGCTTCAGATGTTCAATGCCCAAACATATAGAAATTCAGACTCCAAGCACATTCAGGACGCCAAAGAATCTCTTACATTCAACAATAAAAAGTAAGGCAATGCATACATACCATTGATGAAGTAAGACTTGATTACAACAATGATGGGTAACAATCTTTAGCGCCCTAGCAAACAATAGATGATGCCTAGGAAAATCACCACTAAATCCCGAAATCCACAAATTCAATCACCAAATCAAGCTAAGAACTCAGGATCGAGCATTCCAAATCAATAGAAAGAAAATGATAAAACTTAATGGCCCAAAATTCCCCAAAATTGACTAAATACTTGCCACAGAAATCGTACCACCGAGCATTAATGCAGTCGACAAGACAGGCCAAACCCAAACCCGGGAATTCGACAGGGGGATGAAATTTTGGAGAAATCCGGTCACCACAGAATTCCGCAAAGGACCAAAATATCTGAATCATAGTGCAAAACATTAGCCACCGGGTTTTCAAAGCATTTGGGGAATTCCACCCTGAGGGAATTTTCCCGAAAAGAACCAAAAACCCAAAATGATCTTAGAACATTAGATTTTCAAAGTGCTTCCTAGAAGGGGGAAATTTGCATGAATAAGATAATCATTCAAGCACATGTTAAGGAAACAAAACCTCAAAAATCCAAGGGCCAAAACACCAAAAATGAAAGCAAAAGAGGGTCCCTGCTTTCAGCGGGGTGTGTGTGCGAAAAACTGCACAACAATGCCTAATATCTCCAAGAGAGGAAAAATCAAAGAAATATCACGCTCTTGAAGGAAATCAAACCCAATGACACCACCAAGAAATGGATGCATCACAAGAATAAAGAAAATCACACAGTGAAATATGAGTATCGATGTATGCCCCCACTTGAAAGCATTTGCTAACACCATTACTGTGAGCAAGTGATTTAAAGTAGAAGAAGACATGAGAGCTTATTCAGAAAGCCCTATGCCAAGTCATATGTTTCCAGTAAGATACATCATGAAAAGGGGAGGGGTTTCCTCCAAAATGTATAACTCAGTACATCACATGTGAGATAACTTAAGGCATGTCGTCCACACCCAAGCTTTCCCGTATATGTACATGAAAGGTGGTCAACTAGCCAAAAGAGACAATGACAAGTGACATACGAGGAAAAAGCTACTTAACCCCTTGCCCCCACTTAGTGCAGGAAAGGATGAGTTGAGATGACTAATGAGAGATATGCTAGAGTAGAAATCAATATCAATTAGAGGAATTAGGTTCCCCAACATAAGGAAGAGTACCACACTCCTTAATATTTTGAATTATATCACTTAAAGCCTTACATTCATTAGTAGAATGACCATGAACTCTATGATATGCAAAAAATGAACTCTTGTAGTAAAATTTCTCACGTTCTTGGAGGGAGAGATATCAAACGATCTTGGAGGATTCTCTACAAGATGATATCTTGATAAAAAGTAGAATATGTTGTTTTATTTTGTGGCAAAGATATCTCTTACTTAGTATTAGATGTCATACTTACACAAGAATTTAGATTGCGAGATTTTGTACTCTCCTTTACAAGAGTGTGTAAAATATATCAAATTTAAATCATAAGTGTTTTTCATGATGAAATTAATGTTAAGCAAGGACTTATTTGTTTCTTTCAAAGGATAACAGTCAAGACCACTAGTGTCTATCAATTCGGGATGCACTACTATTAAAGTCGGATTAAAAGAATCTTTTGTAAGAGTGTTGATATTGAGTGAAGGATTGTTTGTTTCTTTTGAGGGACAATAACCAAGACCATTAGTATTTTATTACATGTGAGGATCTATAGGGTTATAGATACATTTTTCTCAACATAACATCCTTTTCCACTATATCCAAGTTGTTTCATAAGCTTATAACCTCTTCCATAAAGCTTTTCAATTTCTTTTGGATTTGGTGGTTGTTGATAGTCTATCTCATCAAAGTTTTTCGTATAATTTGCTTCTTCTTCTAGAGTGGTTGAGGTGGATACTTTCGAAGGGTCTTCTGAATTTTGTGTTGACATTTCCACTTTTTCCTTTCCCTTTTTAGAATCTTTTTTTATGATCTTGTATTCTCCCATGAATGTTTGTTCGAAATCTAAGAAACCCCAATCATCTTCTAATAGCTTTGTGATTTCCTCAATATGTTTTTCTTTGTCTTTATATTGCATGGGTTCTACTTGTGTAGTTGGTGTTAATTTTTTCAAAGGATTTTCCTTGCCTTTCTCAATGTTCAAACAATTGTTTGGATTAGGGTTAGCTTCGAGTGTGTACACTTTGTTGTTGTAGACATACTTCATTACATGATGAAAAGTAGAAGGCACCCCATTCATTGCATGAATCCATGGTTTGCCTAAAAGGAGATTATATGAAATATTGTGAGGCATAACATGGATTGGTGTTTCTAATGTGGCCTTTCCAGGTATAATAGGTAAAGTGATCACACCAAGTGGTTGTTTTCCTATATTGTCAAATCCCTTAATAGATAAAGAGTTAGGTTGAATTTTTTATTTATCCATCCCAAGCTTATCCAAAAGGGATACACTACACAAATTAAGGGTGGAGCCATTGTAAATGAGGGTTATTTTTATTCCCAACCTATTATGTATAACTATTATCATGAGAGGATCATTTTTTTTTGCACTTCCAAAGGAGGGAGCTCACTTTGGTGGAAAACAATGTCAACATTCATTCCTTGAATCAGGGATGCTATGTCATTCGGTTGTGAACTAGAAGGGATGAGAACTTGTTGTAGAGCACTTTCAATCATGTTATGATAATGAGGGGATGATTGAATAAGGTACCATAATGATATCTTAGTAGGAGCGTTCTTAAGTTTTTCAACAAGATTATACTCCTTTCCACTTTATGAAAGAAAACGAGGAGTACCTAGTAAGATAGGATTATGTAGGATAGGATTAGGAAATGGGAGGGATGTTGAAGGTTTTTGTCTTGGTTGCATATTATTTCTAGTGTTATATGTCTGAGAAATGGTATTTGACTCAATTGCTATGAAACATAATTCTTAGGTGGGTAAAGGATAAGTTCGGGTTTGTTTTGAGTTTGAGGTTTGTGTGAAGGTGGGTAAAGAATTAGAGGGTTCAAAGGATGTCCCACAAGGCATGTAGGAGGTCCATTAATCAAGGGGGATCTAATGGCCACTTTCATATTCATAACCTCAATGGTCTTGGTTTGATGTATTTCTAATAAAGGGTGGTCTAATGTCATCTCTTCACCATCGTCTAAGGAATCTGGAATATTTTCATTTTCTTCTACCATGATATCTTCTCAAAGAGGAGAGTTTTTAGGAGAACTAAAAACTAGATATTCTTGACATTCAAAGATTGGTTCTTCTAAAATGACTTCATCACAAGTAGTGGAATGATCAATGGTTGGATTGTCTTGTTCAATAAGGTGCTCCTTAGGGGAAGAAATACAACTAAGATTCTCATGACTTTCATCGATTGTATTTTCTAACATCAAATTATCTTCTTCACAACTAGGAGAGATACTAGGAGAAGAACAAATGTGATTGTCATGATTATCTATAATCTCGTTCCTTTTTCCCATAATTTCTTCTAAAATAGGATAGGTAGGGGAAGAAACATAAAGAGGGTTGTCATAGATCTTAAATATTTGATCATTTAACACCAATATATCTTCCTCACTTACAATTTCATCTTCTAAAACATTATCACAAGAGGGGAAGGTTTTGGGAGA
Source organism: Sequoia sempervirens (assembly GCA_007258455.2). Taxonomy (NCBI): domain Eukaryota; kingdom Viridiplantae; phylum Streptophyta; class Pinopsida; order Cupressales; family Cupressaceae; genus Sequoia; species Sequoia sempervirens. Next base: position 315,061,847 of record VDFB02271358.1, on the reverse strand, counting down.
TGAATGTAGAATAGTTGAATTTTCAATGGTTTCTTGTTGTGTTACGTGATCATCATGATTACCTATTGTTATGTCCTCTTGTTCATCAATGTCTTGTCCACTAAGAGAGGTAGAAGGAGATAAATAACTAGGACTATCAAAACTCTCATTGATTGGTTCTTCTAACACTAAAATATTTTTTTCACAACTAGGAAATATATTAGGAGAAGAATGAATATGATTGTTATAATTATCCACTATTGTATTCTCTTTCACTAAAAAATTCTCATAGGGAGGGGATATGAATTTTTTCTTAGAATGCCTAGATAGGTAAGATACTAACATTGTTTGACCAAGAATGAAAAGTACTTGTAACCATCTCATGTAATGCTTCAATAATGTAAACAATATATATCCAAAGATGAACAATATTTTTATCCATGTATGCAAAGCTTTAACAATGCAAACAATGTGTATCCAAAAATGAAAAGCACTTTTATCAAACTTATGCAAAGATTTATGAGTTTAAAAATTTTGTATGCAAAAGTGAAATGTACTTTTATCTATATGATGCAAAGTTTCAGAAATGTGAACATTTTTAGATTTGATGATTTTTTCTATTGAAATGACTTAAAAAATGACTACCCTAAATTGATGTTTTTGACCTAGATGCATAAAACATAAATTAATGAAACTTTCTAGTACTATACGTTACTAGTAGGATTAAGAAGTAAATAAACAATGTTTTCAATGTTGTAAAAGATAGTTTCATATTTGCAGTGGGACCAAATCGCCTAGAGGGGCATATGAGTCCTAGGTAGGGTTTTTTTTCATAATTTTCAAAAAAAATTAAGTGTTTTTTATGATTTTTTGTGTGGATGATGTCTGAAATAAATGAAAATGAATATTTCAGATGATATTTAGTGATGCAAGATGCAAAAATGCAACCTATATGAACTTTCACTAATGCAAGCTTTAAAAACCCTAGAATGTCAATTAACTAATGCAAGCCTTAATGCAAAGATAATTCAAGTAAGATCTACGATGATGATGCACTCCAAATTAGAAATGATGTGTTCTAAATGTAGGTTCACCAAAATGAAAGGTGTAAAATTGTTGTCGCTAGGGTTTAGGACATAGAACAACAATCTTCTACACTCCACATCAAGGAAACCCTAGAGATCTCAATCCAATGTAGAGAGGGGAAATAGATATTGCAATAGGGTGTCCTAGGGTCTAATTATGAACTAAAGAGGGGTTCACCACCAAGCTAGAGCTTGTAAAGACTAATGAAATGCAAGAACTAATTATGAAACTCAATGATATGCAAGACTTGAATGAAACACCTAGAAATGCAACCAAATCAAAACAGAAAGCCAAGAGATCAGAGGTGTGCACTTGGGAACCTGAAAGAGCTTGAATGAAGTCCTGAAATGCTGAAAAAACTAAATTTAATGTTGAGTGGGACTCATACACTAGTCTGGGTGATTTAGTCCCAGATTGGGTTTTCTGTGCCAAAACTGGAATCTAACAGTGCCTGATTTGAATCTTCTAAAACCCTAAAAAATTGGAAATATTGGGAATAATATGAAAAAGGTGGCATATTAGTATGAATATTCTTTTTAAGAGGGTTATGACCTAATTCTACCCTCCAATCTCTATTCTTTCTACTCCACTTTGTTTTTGAATCTGAAACTCTAATTTTAGACCTGTAGAAGACCTTCTGGGATGTTACAAGTGAGGAGACAACTCCAACAACTTACTTCAAGCTTATAACCTAGTCTTCAAAGATCCTTCATGCTCCAAGAAACCTATATTTGCAATCACACCTGTAAAGAGAAGAAAAACTTATTGATTGTTAGTGAATAGGGGTATGCCTAAGTCAAACCATTATAGGTAATTAAACCAAATGATGAGATAATGAGAAGACATGAAACATGAACAATGATACCTTGAATGATGTCTTGTAACATGAATAAACAATCTAACATGAAGTGACCATGTAGAATGTAGATCTTGATATTGAAAATAAGTGTAGAACAATGCCTGATCTTGGATCTTTAATTCTACATCACAACACTAGCTTAACAACATGCTTGATGCCTTATGATCTTGACATGATGATTGATCTTGAATTTTTGAAATAATTGATGAAGAATTATGCTGTTAAATTCCTTAGAAGTGATCTTGTAAACTCTCTTGATGCTCTTGTGAAGACTTCAAATGCTTAAATCTTGAGTGCTTGACTTGATATCATGAAGGCTTAATGAACTAATGATTTGAGACCTTTTTTATATAGGAAATCCATCCAAGTTACCATTTATTAGATCCTAGAGGCCGACATTCATAAAATTTGAATTTAAAACCTTGATTTCCTACTCAAAACCCTAAAAAGGGGCCAAATGGGACTCATACACCACCCCTGGTGTATGGGTCATATGCCCAAGGTGGTGTATAGGTCCCACAAGAACTTTTTAGAGAGAGAAAGTGTCAGGGAGTTAAGAAATCAAGTCTATTTGTTGATCTTGTCAAGATTTCAATCAAAATAAACCTTGGGATACAAAATATAGGGTCTTAGGGGCCTGTTAATGATGATATAAAGGTCATAAATGTAAGAGGGCCCAAAACTCAATGTGAAAGTGTAAATAAATATACTTTACAACATCAAATTAAGGTAGAATTAGATCTATTTAGCTTAAAAGGGCCCTAAATCCAATGTGAATGTGTACAACACATTGCAACAATAGATTAAGGAAACATTAGGTCCAAGGGCCCTAAATTTAATGTGAAGGTGTAAATGAATACACTTTACAACATTAAATTAAGGAAAAGTTAGGTTTATTTAGCTTAGAAAGGGCCCCAAGACCCAATGTGAATGTGTTAAACACATTACAAAACTAGATCAAGGTGACATTAAGTTCATTTTAACATTAATCATCCCTAAATTAAGTGTGAAAATGTTAACAATGCCATTTTTTGACACTACATCCATTGCTCCAATAGTCCTTGCCAAACTAGATTTGTCAAAACCTTTCATTTTGTCAACAAAAAAGAAACTAGTTGGTTCTATTATCATCCAATATGATGTAAATAATGAAGAAATAACAATCAAATATATTAGTCAAGTTCTTAAAGAGATAGATACAAGGTATGCTATCTTTAAAAAAATTACCATCTTTTAATAGGAAATAAAGTCAATCATTCGATCAAATATTTTTGTTAGAATATCTTCTTAAAAAACCATTTTAGATGGTACACTATCAAAATGGAACTTTAATATTAAATTTTTTTACTTAGAGTTTGAAACTTACAGAACTATCAAAGGGAGTGACAAGAAATTTTTTAGATAAAATGATCATTCAAATATTAGTGTTGTCATTCTTCTTGGTGATAATGATTTGGAAGAAAAATCTCAATTTTAGATCATTTAACTTCATGAACTAACCACACCAAATATAAAATTGGGAAAGTTTAGTACATTGAGATTAATGGTACAAAAATGTGATTCATTATTTATTCAACTAACCATGTTTTTGATATATTAATTTGCATATACAGTGTGCAGTACCCTATACACCACGAGCCCAAAGGGCCAAAAAAGATCAATTCCATAACATTAAAGCATTAAACTAGAAGCCGCCAAAATAATAGGACATAGAGATAGCAGACCGACAACCGACAACCGACACACGAAGACCCAACGACAAAACAAAATAAAGACACAGTAGACTAATTTGATGTACCTCCCATTTTTGTATGAGGAGGTGTAAAACATCCTCCCCGACCTAGTTGGGGCCCTCCTTCATAGTATTCTTGTCCACTTCTTCCTTGAGCACAACATAAAGGGTACCTATAGAATGGTGGATAATTTTAATGGTGAACCGAGTTAACTTGGAAAATTTCCTTTCAAGTTTATCCATACGCTCTAGTAGCTTTCTATAATCATCCTCCTTTTCCATAGTCTTAGTCTTATCTTTCTCCATAGCCCTGGGGTCCGAGGAGTGGGTCGTCGAATCTTCATGGAGAATTATGTTGAAATTAAAAAAGTGAATAGGAACCTCCAAAAATTCCTCCTCCTGCTCCACAACTTCTTCCTTACTCTTTCCTTTTCTGCCATTTTTCTCCTCGTCAATCGAAATATCATTCACAGACACATCCTTTGTGGTTTCGCCAATCTATGGGATCTCTTGATGCTAGTATTCTCTAGCCCCGTATCTACAGTAGCAACCAAAATGGTATCCCCCTTAGAATCTTTACCCACATTATTCTTCCCTTCGCTATCCATGGTCGATAAATCCACTTAGCATTTACCCTCTTCCTTACCTTTTTTCCTTCAGTTGGTTTGCTTACCATCTTACAAGGAGCAATTTTGAGCTTGTAGAGCCTAGCTGCTTCTTTTGAATGAGCGATCCCCGCACCACCCTTATTCTTTTTGGTAGGGGCTTTAGGCTTAGGGGTGTTTAGAGTTTTGGTGTCCATCAGAGGGGTTTTCCTTTTAGGTCCCACAGACTCAGTCGAGGAGGGATTCATAGTGGGCTAGTCAGGGGGTTCAACCTCCTCGATGCAGACAACAGATATAGGTTTTGGCGGACAAAGAACTAAATGGAAGTGATAAAGCCTTAGGATGAGGCCCTAGTGGAGCAACAGGGTGGGTGTTTCATCAGGGTTTTGGGTAGCAGTGTCCAAAGACATCTTAAAAAAATTCTCCAAATCAGTTAGTAAGAAGAAAGGGAAACTTAACAACATTTTATGACGATGATGATTGAGAAGAGGTAGATGGTAGTAGTAAAACACCCTATGCCTACCTTCTAAAGTCACATATTTCATAATATCTAGAAAAACCTGGTCCCTAGGATGAGGTAGCACTTCCCTTTCAAAACTCGACTAAGTCTTGACCGGTTTTTCGTTGTCTTTGAAGAAAGCATTGAGACTTTCGTTATCCTAGGTCTTGGTGTTTTTTTTCTATTTCTTCTCATTGCATGAAAGCCCAGTTGCCTAAGCTATGACTTCCTCATTAACCTCAAAATAGATACCCCCCATCGTAACCCTCCTATATTTCCAAGAGCTCACAAACTGAGCTAACATCCTCACATCATGACCCACTAAGCACTCCATCACCGGCACCAACCCACCTACAGTGTAAATATGCCACACCATGGGATCCTTTCTAAATTCCTCGCAATTATCCAGATCAATCCTCAACCTGTCACCACCCATTTTAACACACTTCACTCTAAGATACCAACAAACCTTTGAGAGAAGGAAATTAAAATGTCTGTCAAAGTGAAGAATCACCCATAAATCACTATTTTTATGCTAGCCAAGATAATGATGAATTAAGGAAATCGACATATTACACCTGCCATGTGTCATTTCCAAGGAGAATATCTCTGTGGGCCCATAATTAAAAATCCTTAGAAACCATAGGCTTAGGTTACAAAAAATGATAAAATTAATAGGTTTTCCATTCAAATTGCATATGCACAAGTACCAATGCCAAATGGCCATGGGCCAATTATAGAAATCCCTAAGTATAAATACTTTATCTTATGAAAATTTATGGCAATGTTGAGGGGATTCAAAATAAAATCCACACAACATGAAGAAGTGACTTCAAAAGGAGTGGTCCAACGAAACTAAGATTTGGAATTGAATATATGTATAGATATGCCAAGCTTGTGACAAGACCGCTCATTAAAGTTGTACATGGCTCAACCAAGTTTAAACATTAACCTGAGGTTCTTCCCATCACCTCTCATAATTAGCTCCATATCAACCTTCTTCGTCCATCTCATCAAATGATGCCTCATATTTGACACTTCATTAACCTTCTTCATGCACATCACCCAAAGTACAAGTATGTGGACAACCCTGAAAGCCTTAAAAGAAGCATATTTAGTTATCATCATGGATGACAATGGTACCCTGTTCCTTAAGGATGAAACCTTGTATCTTCAATGGTAAATTCCTAAGACTCCTCTGACGTTTGGAAATTCTCCAAGAGGAACCTAGATTAACTAGAGCATAAAAAAATTGATTACCCTCCCTAAAGGTGTGAGACAAGGTCTTCATATCAAGCTTTGAGACTAGGTGATTTATGTCTAATAGGATATCTATGGTATTCTATCCTAATAACCTACCAAGTTTGATTGATTCAATCACAGGCATAGAATCCCCTTCTATATGGAGTTTCTTTATCCCCAGAGTAACAATTAACTAGACACCCTTCAACAGTGCCCTGGCTTCCACAGTCATGGAAGTCTGAAATCCTATGCCCCTCAAGTAGCCAGCCACAAAGTTACCCTTGCAATCTCTGATAATACCCCCAATTCTGGCCCTGTCAAGGTTCCCCTTGACTTCCCCATCGAAATTGAGTTTGTGTCACCCCCAATCCGATGGTTTTCAAACTATATCATGTCTAGCCTGGGCCTTAGAGTTATCAAAGGAGTTGATCTCCAACTTCTTGTTCCAGGCTTTAGCCATCTTGATCTCCCACTATGTAGGTCTTTTTTTGGGATTTTCCCAGTGTAAGATGAAACATTTCCAAAGATAAGCCTTAGACCAAAGTCCAAAAACCTCCTTAGGACTCATCTCAAGATTTCTAAAATTTCGGTTATTCCTCTCTTTCCACAAGCACTAGCAAATGATGGAGGGAATTGGTTCCAGATCTCTCTAGGGATAGGATGTTGGAAGGGGTTAGACTAGCCTTAATGAAATATTTGATGTCCCCACACATAGTCTAGTGGGTACCCAACTTTTCAAAATCCAGATCCCAGATTTCCGTAGCAAATAATAATAAATGATCAATAGACTCTTCGTTGCTTTTACATAACAAAAACCTATTCATGATCTAAAATCCCCTTTACCTTAGGTTATCTTGAGTTGGGATCCTATTATGATAGTGTGTTCACTAGAAGAAACTAATTTTAGGAATCATGTGTCTGTTCCAAACCTATCTACACAGTCCGCTATGATCACCCTGGATGAACAATAGATTATAAGTTGTTATGATAGAAAGGTTGCATAGCCGATCTTTGACCCAGAAGAACTCATCCTCAAAGTTGGATAAATGAAGTCTGGTTAGGGAGAGAAAGTTTTGTAGAGACTTAGCCAACAATTTCAACTCTAGAGATAGGGGGTAGCATAGAAGAATTTCTTTCTATTTCTTAGCACCCAACTGGCCATGAAAGTATTTGCTCACATACATACCAAAGAATAGTTGCGTAGGTCTCATAAGATTCTTGAAATCAAAGTGTGATAGAGGGGAATCAAGCAGCCAAGGGTCCTCCCATAATATAATGCAACTACCATTCCCAAGTTTCCATTTCATCCCAAATATGATCAGTCTCTTCATCTTATAAATTTTGGTTCAGGCCAGTGAACCGGTAGGGTGATCATCTAAAAGGAATTTAATCATAGGTCTATTGCAGAGGTACTTAGCATTCATGATCTTACATCAGTCATTTTTTTCCTTAATTGATCTCAACCAACCTTGGAAAGCAAGGCTTTATTAGTACTCTGGAGATTCCTAATCCCAAGCACACCACAAGATTTAGGTAAGCAAACTTTGCTCTAGTTAACCAGAGCTAACTTCTTCTTCTCCTTATTCCCAGACCATAAGAAGGTCCCTTGGATTTTTTCAAAATTCTCTTCTATATATATGGGAATGTTAAAGATGGAAAGGAAGTAGACAAGGATCCCTTGAAGGGAAATAGTCAGGAGTTGCAGCTTTCCAGCATGGCTGAGGATAGAACCTTTCCACCCCACAAACTTCCTTTGAATCCTTTCTAAAACCATGTTCCAAAAGGTAGGAGTAACTTATTTGATTGTAAGGGGTAGCCCTAAATACACTAAGGGGAGAGAGCCACTCATGCATCCCAAAACAACAATCACCTGAGTCTGAAGGGTAGGAGTTCTATTAAAGAAATATATCATTTATTGTAGTTTATACACTAGCCAGAGAAAGCAATATAATTGTTAAGGAAACTCTTCCACTTCCTGGCTTCGATCACAGAAGCCTTCCCAAATAGAATGGTATCACCCACAAACTATTGAATAACAGCTCAGGTTCCAGCAAAGTAGTAGGTTTGACCACCTTTATGGAGCCCTCCGACAATAGTTTGGTTATGTTCCTACTCAAAACATATGAAACCATGATAAACAAATAGGGGGAGAGAGAGTCACCTTTTCTAATTCCCCTCCCAACATTAAAGAATCCAAAAGGGACCCCATTAACCAAGACAAAATACTTGACAATGGTAATACATTCCATTAGTATGTTAATCACCTTTCAGTCAAAGCCAAACTTAGATAGGACTTTGGGAATAAAGTCCCATAGCACTTTGTCATACACTTTTGAAATGTTGAGCTTGAAGGACATAATGGAATTATTCCATCTGTCCATGGAATATAAAATTTCATGGGTGGTTATGGCAGCATCTAGAATATGTCGAACCAGAATAAAGCCTTTTTGGGTAGGGATTATCATTTTTTCAAGCAAGGGCTTCAAACGGTTCACCAATATTTTAGAGAAGATCTTATAAATGGTATTACATAGGATGATTGGGTGAAAGTCCATCATAGACTGTGGTTCAACAACTTTGGGAACCTGGGCAATAAAAGTGTGGTTCAATTGTTTGAGGTTCAACTAACCATGTTTTCAAGACCTTGATAACTAAAAAACAAGATCCTCAAGATTAATAGAAGATTTCTTATTTTATAGGAATCAAGATGGACATTTTCTTATATTCCTAGTGCACAATCAAAATGAACAAGCCCTTAGGAGTAATCATGAAGGAATTTTCAACAATTATTTTATCATTAGAACTTCTTCTCACAAGATTTTGCACGCTATTTATTATTGGATAATAATTTTTATAGATTTATATATTTTAGATTATTCATGTACCTCCTTTCAAATATCTTTTGTGAGAGATAAGATACCCAATAAAACTTTCACCACCGATCACTCCTAACAAAAATTTCACCAAATGAGGTATTGATTGAATCTTATTCATACACACTGATTCTATAGGTCATAGCTATATCCTTATAGCCATATATTACTTTAAAAGTAGTCTAAATATATTTCCTTAAAAATTTCAACAACCAAAAAAGTACTCAAGCTCTTTGAGAATCAAATCATTTCTAGATTTGATGTTCCTCAAGTAATTCTCTCATAATGGTTCTCAATTCATATAAAATAAATATCTTGAATCTTAATGTATTTGTATGGATCTGAAAATTCGATTGGTGAAGCTTAAATCCTTAACATAAACCACCAAATTGTTAGAAGTAAGGTATAAAATAAAATCCAAAACCATGAAGCACAAATCAACATAAAGGAAATTGAATACAATCAAACAATGCAAAGTATACCTTTATGACTTCATTGGTTGACCTCTATTTCTCTTCTCTCCTTTGCTTTTAAAGCCTTTTGATATGTTTCTCTCAGTTTTTGGAGTACACAAATCGATTAAATTAAGACAATAATAACAATGAAAGTTCAAAGATAGTGGTTGTAGATGATAATTTTGGCAAATATTTGAAGACGTTCATTAGGGAAATGAAGAGCTCAAATCTTGCATTTATAGAAAAAGTTGAGAAGACAGACGAATGAGATCGAATGAGACAACTTTCATGGGAAATTACTC
>VDFB02271358.1:314796287-315052115 GCA_007258455.2 Sequoia sempervirens | reverse complement strand
TTATTGCAGCAAACCAAACACTCAGAGAGCCAAATTTCTGAGCCAGAAATAGTATCTATACAAAAGGAACAAGGAACCCCCATCAACCAACTTACCTCTCCACCTCTATAAGAGAAGTCACTAAGAGAACCTTGTCCATTATAGTAGCTAAACTCCAACAAACCCAAACTCCACCTCCATAGGAGTGGCCCCCATCTCAATAGGAGCAACAAAGGAGAAATCCAACTGAAGAAACGTGAATAGCTCACTGCACTCTGAGAACCCAACTCCACCTCAAAAGGAGAGGACTCCACCTCAAAAGGAGAGGACTCCAACTCAAAAGGAGAGGTCTCCACATCAATAGGAGAACCAAACTGTAGAGTCAGTAAGATAGTCAATAAACCAACAAAGAGGGTAGACTTAGCAAACATGGGTAACAGGAGAACTTGGGCCTTTGAATTGAACTTAAGGTGTAGACCCTTTAAAAACAACAAGTACCCAAAGTGGGAGATCACTATATCCTTGGAGAAATTTAGCAAACCATTCACCAACAGATCAGGCAACAAAACCAGGGATTCCACTACCCCCTCCCAAGCCACAAAATAACAGATAAAAGTGCTACAATAATAACAATCCTCAATAAAACCAACCTTGAAGGGGCCACATTTAAGAAATCAATTTCTTAGAAGTTAGGTAGAGCCCCCACCACCATCAAAAGAACTTGCATAAGAAGCCCACAACCTCCACACACACCATGAAGGTGAACAAACCATGAATCTTAGCAAAGGAAAGACACCTCCCAAAGAGACCCTGCTCCGAAGGGGATAAAACAACCCCTTCAGCAACCAAGGAACCCATGTTAACAGGGTAGAACGACTCTAGAAGATGAAGGTAGGAGAAGCCAATCCCAAACAAAGCACAGCAAAGCATGATACACCCGAAAACCCCAACACCATTGAATAAACCTAGAAATGATTGAGGGGAAACACAAACAAAACCCTGGCAAAGCCAAAGCGCACAATAGTATAGGCACAACACAAATCCTTCCAAACCATACCAAGACCATCAAACAATAAACCCAACAAGAGTTGGACCATCCACAGATAAATCCCCACACAAATACCAAGGAAGATGACCAGAAAACAGAGCACTCCAAGGGCCTTCAAGGAAAGAAACAATAGGGTTTCCACGACCTCCAATCCAATAGTATATAGGATGAGACAAGGAAGATTAGTCTAAACTAGAGCCAAGACTAGAGCACAAATTTTCCAACCCCAATCACAACACCAGGCATGGAAGAAGAAGTTAATGACATCATCCAACCAAACCCACTAAGCAAGGGTGGAGACAAGGGCAAGAGAAATCAAAACGTCACCACAAGGGACCACCAAAGGCAGAAAAAAGTCCTAGAAAAGAAGCACCAAACCCAAAAACCAAGCAACAACTCCCTCCATGCACCCTATAGACAGACAACCGACCAAGTGAGGAGGGAATAGTTCACGAATCCAACAAGCACTACATCAACAAAACCACCACAAACCAAGCAAGCAAGAGAAGAATGAGACCTCTCCTTGTATCTAAGCAAGAAGTAATAAAGACTCTAACCAACAAGGAACCAGAAAACCACAACAACATCATTTGAATCATCCTCACCATCCTCCTCACCCTCAGGAATTTTCAAAAAACACCCCTCGCACCCTTTCCCACTTAGACCCATCGCTCAACTCATTGGCAGTACTTGTAAATACTTTGTTATTATTAATGAATTTAATAGATTGATGTAAGGTAGACGAGACTACACCCATAGTGTGTATACATGGTTTACGTAGAAGAATATTATAATATGATAAATTACTACGAATAAAATATAGGAGGGTAGGTAAGGTAATGGGTCCCAACTACACAGGCTATATGATTGTGCCTAATTTTTTTACCAATGTTATCAAGCCCATAGATAGAAAGAGATGTAGTAGCAAGAGAAGAAGGATCCACATGAATACAAGGTGACAAAAAAAAGGTCTTATGACCCAGATAGTTTGACTGCATGTTTTTTTTATCTATTTTGATAAGGGAATATAATAAAATTTGTATTTTCTTGTCCTTGAATTCTTGTGGTTTGTGTTTGATTGTGTTTGAGGGAGAGTCCCCTTCATTAATCATCATTAGTGGCATAGTCAATATGAGAAGTATAATCGCATGTATCATTTTTATCATCTCCAAAAGTAGATGGAATTACATCTTCTATAGAAGTTGTCAATGATATCTATGGAATGTCAAAGCGAGTTTGGTTAGCTTTACATATTCTCTAACAATATGGTTTAAGTTCTAATAAATCCCAGTCGTCAGTAGGATATGCATTAGAAATAAGTGAATAAATTGAATTATCACCATCATCGGGAATAGTAATCAATGATGGTGTAACAGACTTTGAAATATGAAGGTATTAATTTTTTAAGATTGGGAGAAGGATTTGGAAAATGACCAACATCAACCTTTTGAGAATAGTTAAAGGCATTAGGCTCAACTCGTATTGTAAATATTTTGTTATTATTAATGAATTTAATAGATTGATGTAAGGTAGACGGGACTACACCCATAATGTGTATACATGGTTTATGTAGAAGAATATTATATGATAAATTACTATGAATAAAATATAGGAGGGTAGGTAAGGTAATGGTTCCCAATTGCACAGGCTATATGGTTGTGCCTAAATTTTTGACCAACGTTATCAAGCCCATAGATAGAAAGAGATGTAGTAGCAAGAGAAGAAGGATCCACATGAATACGAGGTAACAAAATAGAGGTCTTATGACCCAGATAGTTTGATTGCATGTTTTTTTTCTATTTTGATAAGGGAATATAATAAAATTTGTGTATTTCTTGTCCTTGAATTCTTGTGGTTTGTGTGTGATTGTGTTTGAGGGAGAGTTCCCTTCATTAATCATCATTAGTGGTATAGTCAATATGAGAAGTATAATTGCATGTATCATTTTTATCATCTCCAAAAGTAGATGGAAGTGCATCTTCTATAGAAGTTGTTAATGCTATCTATGGAATGTCAAAGTGAGTTGGGTTGGGTTTATATTCTCTAACAAAGTATGGTTTGAGTTTCGATAAATCCCAGTTGTCTGCAAGATATGCATTAGAAATAAGTGAAGAAATTGAGTTATCACCATCATCAGGAATAGGAATCAATGATGGTGTAACAAACTTTGAAATATGAAGGCATTAATTTTTTAAGATTGGGAGAAGGATTTGGAAAATGACCAGCATCAACCTTTTGATAATAGTTAAAGGCATTAGGTTCAACTCATATTGTAAATATTTTATTATTATTAATGAATTTAATAGATTAATGTAAGGTAGACGAGACTACACCCATAGTGTGTGTACATGGTTTACGTAGAAGAATATTATATGATAAATTACTATGAATAACATATAGGATGGTAGGTAAGGTAATGGTTCCCAATTGCACAGGCTATATGGTTGTGCCTAAATTTTTGACCAACGTTATCAAGCCCATAGATAGAAAGAGATGTAGTAGCAAGAGAAGAAGGATCCACATGAATACGAGGTAATAAAATAGAGGTCTTATGACCCAAATAGTTTGATTGAATGTTTTTGTCTATTTTGATAAGGGAATATAATAAAATTTGTGTATTTCTTGTCCTTGAATTCTTGTGGTTTGTGTGTGATTGTGTTTGAGGGAGAGTCCCCTTCATTAATCATCATTAGTGGTATAGTCAATATGAGAAGTATAATCGCATGTATCATTTTTATCATCTCCAAAAGTAGATGGAATTACATCTTCTATAGAAGTTGTTAATGCTATCTATCGAATGTCAAAGTGAGTTGGGTTGGGTTTATATTCTCTAACAAAGTATAGTTTAAGTTCCGATAAATCCCAGTCGTCAGCAGGATATGCATTAGAAATAAGTGAAGAAATTGAGTTATCACCATCATCAAGAATAGGAATCAATGATGGTGTAACAGACTTTGAAAATATGAAGGTGTTAATTTTTTAAGATTAGGAGAAGGATTTGGACAATGACCAACATCAACCTTTTGACAATAGTTAAAGGCATTAGGTTCAACTAGTATTGTAAATACTTTATTATTATTACTAAATTTAATAGATTGATGTAAGGTAGATGGGACTACATCCATAGTGTGTATCCATGGTTTACGTAGAATAGTATTGTAAAACCCTGTCCCGCAACCTAGAGGACTATGCAATACTGCGGAAGCACAACTAATTTTTTTTTTTAAAAGTTAAAACAAGACGAGTAAAGTATCCTACTCTAACCACATACATCCTCTAGGCTACGCAACGCGTCTACATGTGAACACCATTACTTATAAAATTTAACCAACCATAGCATATGAATATTAAACTCAAGATACAACTTGCAACAAAGCATTAACCATTGCAAGATAAATCTAGCACATAAAAATGTATTGAACATATTTCCATAGATACAACATTAAATCCAATAATGAATAGATCATAAATATTATTACAATTACATCACAAAGGTCTACCTCGATACAAATGAGGTATTATAATTATACATAATGAACCACAGTTATAATCAAGAAAGAGAAGAACAACTCCAGAGAACCACACGAGCTCCTCGAACAAGAAGATCTTGCCATCACGAACGGAAAAGAAACTCAAGAGTGTAAGATGCACGCCACCCAACCATCTGGTACCCGCAGGCCCAACCCCCGTGCTAGGAGATAGTAACAGGTAATCAAGGCAATCCTACTACCTCTAGACACAGGCGACATACATAATATTCACAATACATATAACCAAGAACTATGATCACATTGCTTCCAGAATCACTGAATCAATTAAAAACACAATACAAATAACCTGATTGTTGTCATAGGAGTGTCATCACAAAGGTTGCATTGGTTGTCCAAAGGAGATCTTCCTAGGTCCTGACCCCCCTCTAGGGTTATCTTGGTAACATCTTACGATTCTGGCCCCACTTGCACACCAGTGCAAAATCGGTTATCTTTCGAAAAGACAAGATAATGATCTAGCCATTCCAAGCCTTCCCGACTCATCTCAAGTCTCATGCAAGCCCTTGAGCCAATGAGCGAGGCTAAATATCTTGTTATATGTGTTAAGATAATAGATTATTTAATTCCCACTTGATTATATTGACTCCCACATGAGTTGTCCTGGGACCACTTTGTATCCCGACCCTCACTGAAAGCCACTCCCCTATCGACAACACATAACTCAAACTACATGCCAAGGGTAGAAAATGCACTAAGAACTAACAACAATAACCTATACACCTCAAAGGTAACACATCTCTATGGATGTCCAAAACAGAAACCCAATACGTGCACTACCCAAGAAACTCAAAGAGTGAACTAAAGTTACCACAACCCTTTCACAATTACAACTCTGGAAGACTTAGATTCACATAATGACAAATACTTCCCCCCAGTACACAATTACAGAAACACGTGCTTTTATAAATACAACTTCAAGAATTTAAAGAAGTGCTATCATTCAGATTTCCTAAATCCATACAATCACTTTTGCATATTTAAAATGCACCATTGAAATATAGTTCCAACATAAAATTTAACAACGAAGAAAACTAATTGTACATCTTATAGTTTCCACAAGTACTCATAAAATTAACTTAATTGCACAATAAAACAATTATATCATTTAATTTAATTAATCATACTTATTCTAATAATTACTGTATTACTCACCCATTAAATAAATAAATATATAATATGTATATATAATTATATATATACCTATTAATATATTATTTAATTACAAATTTAATTATAAGGATATTTATGCTTTCTCCCCATTTTCATTTACAAATAACTACAATACAATTTCCAAACAAATGTATATATATAAAACATATACACATATATTATATATATATATTATAAATAACATATATCTTATATTATATATATATATAATATATATATATATATTATAACCTAACAAATATAATTAAAAAAACCCCCAAATCGAAATCATATACGCCGAGCTCTGAGCATGTGCGGGTTTCAACAGCCTACGAAGGCTGTGTTGGGGCACTGGCCACAGTCGCACCCATATGAGGGGTGCGTTGTGGGTGAGAAGCGCTGAGTGCTGCCTCCCAAAACGTGCCTCTCCTATGAGCTGCTGTGGGGGAAACTCCCCAACCTTATACAAAAATATGCATTTACTGCGTTTTTTAAAAGAAACGCCTAAATAAATTTACATCGATTTTTTTTCCTGTATCATCAAATTTCGCCATACGATGATTTCTTGCATTTAAAATAACAGTGTTTAAAATAAAGTAAGCTCATTTATATATATAATAAATGTATATGTACATATACATATATAATATATATATATGTACATATACATATATAATTTAATATATATGTATATATTTATATATAAATAATTTCAACATTGATTCAAATTGAGCAAGAAAATTGCACAGAAGAAGTTTTTCTATAGAGAAAATTTAAAGAATTCATTTTCCTAGATAATTTAAAGAAATAGGGAAACCAAACAAAATAATGATTTTCTACAGAGATCTACAATTCCTTTTGTAACAATTTATTTTGAATGAACAAATTACACAGAGGATTTTTATTTTTTTTCTACAGAAGTTTCACTTTCAGGGTAATCTTTTAAAAGAAAGAAACAAGAACTTCTATAGTATTGAAAATATTTTCCCTAAACTTTTCCAAATTGCATTACAGTAATATAAACAATTTTTCAATACAAAATTCACAAAAACAGTAAAGGAACCTGTTCCAGAAGAAACTGTTGCCTTGAGAATTGTTGCCGAGCTTCTCTGTAACTTCAAATTGCCAATGTAGCCAAAACTTCCTCCAGTAAATTTGCCTCTTTCCAAAAAACACACAATTCACAACCAAGAACTTTACAACAAAATTCTAAAACAATTCCTCCGAGAGATCCACAATTTCCTCACCAATTTTCAACAACCCACACAAAAACTTCTGTGAAACAACTTTCTTTTCTTTTCCCAAATATCTCTTCCGAGAATGAATTTTCAACAATTAGATAACAAATTTATAACTCAGAGTTATTTCAACAAAATATCTTTTCCCTTAACAACTCAGATATTTTCCATTCACATGCATTTAAATATAATAATACAATTTACTAATTGCAACCAATTTAAATATTCTTATTTATTTAATTACCATTTATTTTTAATAATAAAATTTACTTTCTTTTATTCAAGGGGTAAATGCTTTTGAACTGGAGCTATGAACCGGAATACAACCATTCAACAATACCACACCAATGGGGTTTGAACCTTGGTGGCAAGAACAACAATGCCACCTTTAAACCAACACACCATGCCAATACCGACAATAATAAAATTTACTAAACAACATAACCAAATTAAATTAATTAATTAATTTATTTATTCTAAAGCCTTCACAACAATAATTCATTTAATTAAATATTTAAATTAAATACATATTTAATCTACCAAATTAAATTTGCACAATAATAAAATACCCAGAACAATAATGATAAAACTAAGACCAAACTCAAACTAACGACACATTGTACTAAGGTAAAGGTATGACTAGGTAGCCTGTTACTATCTCCCAATATTATTGTTGATTAGTGGACACCCTCAAACCTGTGAAACCAGGTGAAGCTAATGTCCTGTACCTACAATCCTACAAACAAGCAAATGTCGCACATGTATACATATAGTAATTCATACACACCGTGAAGAGAGAATCATGGAAATCACAGGGCACTCACAAGCGAGTGATGCAATACCGTTCTCTTCACCAATACAATGTCACATCAACTGATGAGATAATATATCAATTAAACTACGATAAGCAAATATAGCAATGTCATCATAACTAAGCATCTATGCAAACATAAAGCATATTTAAACATAATCACCATGCATTTAATGTGTCATCACATCAATGTAGTCTATCATCGCTCCACTGTCAGCGATAGAATAACCATAACATAAAACATAGTCTAACAAAGTATCTGAGCTATCAAGAAAACATAACAAATCGGAGGGGTGTCACAAATATTATGATAAATTACTATGAATAACATATAGGAGGGTAGGTAAGGTGATGGGTTCCTACTGCACAAGTTATATGATTGTGCCTAATTTTTCGACCAATGTTATCAATCCCATAGATAGAAAGAGATGTAGTAGCAAGAGAATAATGATCCACATGAATACGAGGTAACAAAACAACAACAGAAAAACTTAAACCCGATCTAGGATCAATACGAGTGTGTTTGATACCTATAGTATTAATAGTAACAATTATCAAAGTGGTTCAAAATTGATTATGTATTCAAGAGTCAAATTTTTTTATTGATGGAAGGTAATTTATGATAGAATATAATGAAGAAAGTTAAAAAGAAAGATAAGAAAGGAGGCATGTTTAGCTAGAAAACAAGTTCACAAAAATGTAGAAAGACATATTTGATATAGCAAAAGGATAACTACTTCAAGTAAATCAAATTATTAAACCACCTCAAATAAAAAAATATTTATGTCTAGATATAAAAATAATAAGTCTTGTAAAATAGAAATACATAATATATTTAACTAAAAATTAAAGCTTGATTTAGATTGTGAACTATAAAAGAAATGATGGAAATACAAATTTACAACAAATTCTAAAAATAACAAAATATAATTCTAACTAAAAATAGAAATATGAACACAAAGGAACCTAGAACCAGACACATAATATATTTGTCTAGGATGCAAACACATTGTGTGGACATCCTCACATAGCATTATTGTCCTTCATCAGTCACTTGAAAACTTTCCAAAATATTTGGCTCGATCACAAGAGAATCATTTTGGAATTGGTAGCCAAATTTGTTCTTAAAAAATGTGATACATGTGAAAATAATGCCCTTGTTTGAGAGGCTTAACCTATTGTAGAAGAGGAAACCATAGACCACAAAAATCCTTTTTGAAATGGCTATGATATCAAGTTGAGAGTGAACAAAAAGGAATGGTATTTCAGAGGTTGAATTGTATATATTCTATATGTATCAACCAATAGGAGAAATTATTTGTGGATATTACATTTGCAAAAGTTCTCACTACTTCATTGACTTGTGTTTTCTTCCCATGTGTATCAGGGTGATTTTGAGCTAAAATTAAGGTTAATACTTGATGTTATGAGAAGAGTAAGTTTTCATAAACAGTATTTCGTGCATTCTTCAAATATTTATTCTTCAAGTTTCTAAGAATAGAAGGATAAACCTTCTTCAATTTATTGAAAAATAAGATTATATTGTGCAAATTCTATAGCATATGGATCCCTTGGATGAAATATATACTTGTTACTTCTATTGTCTAGATATAATTTTCTTGCTAAATGTACACACTTATATTTAACATGATAGTATTGAAAACACTTTTTTAACAAACTCGATGTTTTCCTTGTCCATCCTTAGTAAAAATTAAATCTTACTCAAATATTCTATAATCTTTATAATCCAAGATGACTAAAATAAGATTGTTGAAAAAAATCATAAGACAAATACCCTTATATTTTATTTATTAAGTGTATAAAACCTATCTTGATACCTCAATAAACTATATTATTCAATTTTTTATTCACTTTAATATATAATATTTAAATTTTTATTCACTATAATATAGTTTAAATTTTAAAATATTCGTGTGAAAGCTAATATATCTAGATGATCATGTTTATAATATAACGTAATTGATTAAAGATATTTTTATTATAGTTTTATTTCAAGATTTGATATAAATTAGGGTTGGGGGAGCTAGTTTGATTAGTTAAAGCATCATGTTGTAAGTAAGAGATCATTAGGTCTAGTTTCCCATTGTCCCCTTGGTATTGGAGGGTGTGTCGTGCCAACGTCATCGGTCACGTAAAAAAATTATTAGACGTACTACAGTTTATAAAGGATTACCTGATTCCTATAGTCGAAAAAAGATTTAATATAAATTGTTTCTATCATACACACTTTAAAATTTGAATCACTTTTATTGTCGTGCATTAATATTGTATTAGTTAAATATATAATGCAATTTCCTCTATGATTTATGTTCAAGTAAAAGGTTTTTCCAAACAAAAAAACAAAAAAAATACCACATAAGAAACACATTCATAATAGCTAATAAATCCAAGCATGAGGTGCATAGCTAGATTCTAAAAGGGTTTGAATTGTTTGGACTTTTACATGTGATTCCCTAGATTTACAAATGAGGACACCCTTAATTGTTCTTTTTGAAGATATTAGAGGCTAGTTTCTACAATTTTCAACCAAGCATGAGGTGCATAGCTGGATTCTAAAAGGGTTTGAATTGTTTGGACTTTTACATGTGATTCCCTAGTTTTACAAATGAGGACACCCTTAATTGCTCTTTTTGAAGATATTAGAGGCTAGTTTCTACAATTTTCAACTTGGATTTATAATTTGATAAATGCATGGTCAATGGTCATAAAATATCTTCATGGAATTACCTCTTCATTCTTAATTATGTTAGATTTTTTTTTCATTCAAAAAATAATTAAATTTAGATCCAATATAATATATTAAATCACAAGATATTAACTATAATATGGAAATAAATTAAGAAGGGGACAAAAAATAAATTATAGAGAGAAAAATATTTTATAAATATATTTAAGAAGGTTATAATATCTTATTTATTTATTTTTGACACTTTTTGACACCATTTATGTCTAAGGGTGTGCATATCTAATTGCTAAGAACTCATATTTAAAGATCTAGCACTTGTGTGTCAATGTATAACACTTTATTTTTTGGATGTCTAGTACTTGTGTACTCCTTAAATGACATTTCTTCAACTCTAACTTTTTTATAGCTTTCAATACATACTCGCCTATTTTTGTAAGCCTTTATATTTTTAAAAATCTTTGATTTATATCTTAAGTAATAATAAAATGATGGATAAAATGTGGGAGAGAAACATTCTTTTATTTATAAGGAGATATTTCTTTGTCATATTTTAGCCTCCACAATAGAAATCGCAATGTCCAAAGTTTGTGTATCCCTAAATGTGGTACTTCTATGGTGTTTGTAGGGATTTGGAACCGTGATTAGAAAACCTTAAGTTAGATTGAAATCTAGAATGGTGTAATATCTAATGATATGGTGAAGAGATCCAAATATGGATATAATATCTCAAAAATTTAGAAATATATTATTTCTATTGAATCTCATATTTTGATAATTATAATTGACTATTTAAATATTGATATTAGTGATTTAAAAAAATATTCATATTGTTAATTTGGTTTTATTTTCTTTAAATGAATATTTTTAATAGATAATTATTGTTTATGTATATCTTGAAATCCAAAGTCACATCTTAAAATTATTGTGATGCTCTTATAATAGATTATAGAAATTTAAAACATGTACTTTACATAATATCTAATCTATCCTTAATTAACACTCCATATTTTGTTATACAAGTAGACAAGATTTAATCCTACTAGACTACTAAGTTAAACCTAAGGCTAAATATCTAAGGTAAGAAACTATAAAACTAAAGCTTAAAATTGTTGTTTAGACTATAGTTCTAAATTGGAGGGAGAAATTTAAATAATAAATAGCTTGAATGGATAAGTATGATTTATCCCATGAAGCCTTCATTGATATTAAATTTTAATTAGGTTAAAATAAGGCTAAATATTTAAGGTAAGAACCTATAAAACTAAAGCTTAAAATTGTTGTTTAGATTATAGTTCTAAACTTGGAGGGAGGAATTTAAATAATAAATAGCTTGAATGGATGAGTTATCCAATAAAGCCTTCATTGATATTAAATTTTAATTAGGTTAAAATTTATTAAAGGGGTAGAGGGAAATTATTTATAGATATTTTTTAAATATTAATTATAAGAGCAAAGGTAGGATTGGTTCTTGTTTATTTATATTTTCTTTAATTCTTATAAAAGTAAATAGGTGGGTGCAAGAAATTGAGTTCTTTTTTAGTGTAAGTCTCATGGGAAGAAAATCTCAAGAGGAACAAGTACAAGTTTTGTAAAAAACCATGTACCTATTGAGGAAAGGATGCCCAAGTCTAAACCCATACCAATATGGAACATGTGCCCATTTTGATATTTAAAATGAGTACATATTTTTAAAAGAAACACACACCTATTTTAAAATGGGTACACATTAAAAAAAAACATACCCATTTCTATTTAGGAAATAACCTATTCCTTTTCATAATGGTTACACATTTTAGAGAGAGTACACATTCCATAAAATTTCAAATTCTAAATCCATGGTTTTTCTTTAGATTAAGTCTTGGAAACCCAGATCTCAACATTGAACTTCCAAGTATAATGCTATGTTAATAGCAAGACAAAAACTAACTTTAGTAATATGACTGATGATTTTTAAAAAATGGATCAAATTAATTCATTATAGATGTTAATGTCTAGTTTTCAAATATGTAAATTTTTCACCATTGGATGTATTTTTCTTTCTATTAATTAATTTATAAACAAAAGGACTCATAAATTTCAAATGACATATATTACTATTTTTTAATAACTCTTAACTTTAAAAAGATTAACTAGACGTCGTTCTCTACTTGATGAAAATGTTATCTTACAATTAACTTAGCTCAAAGTACATTAGTGAGGTTTTAAAAACACAAATTAGAGCTATTAACTAATTAATAAATATATATATTTATTAAAAATAACTAAACTCTAGCATCATATTCATCTTTCCATAAAATAAATTAGAAAAGTACTTTCATTTAGGTCAAATTATGTTGATCCATGTGTTTTGGTCCAAAATATATGATTTTTTATTTTTTTTTAAATTTATACATCCCTATACAAAACTCTTTTATCATATGAGTATTAAAATAAATTATATATTTGAAATTAGAAACAAAATTCTATATTTCATATTTTTATTTTCTATTATTGTTCTCTATGTAAGTGCTTCAAATTTTTACTTCAACTATACCAAAGTTTGATTTAAAAAAATACTTCCAATTTTTAATCTAAAAGTGGATCTATTATCATTCACTTACCCAAACTCTTCCTACAACTACATGTCTACATATTATATAGATACAATTAAAAGAAGTTAATAATATTCTTACAACTTTTTATATTGCTCCTAAAAAAAACAAAATATAGTATATAAAAACAAATAAGGAATAACTAAACTATATTATCAATCATATCACAAAGATTGAAAATATCATTCTATAGAATTCACCACTCTAAAAATAATTTCATTACCTTCAAAAAATCAATTCTAAGGCTTCATATTCATACCTATATCCATTCAATAATATCTGCCTAGAAATTTTTTGATATGGCTCCATCATGCCTTCTCAAAAAATAAAATTGAAATGAAAACCAATTTTCACTAGTAAGATGGTCTTAGAGGAAACTTTGTATGAAACTCAATTTGATCAACACCAAAAGAGGCTAGCACTACACCTAGGTGATTTGAACCAATTTTTTACTAGTAAGATGGTTCTGAGAGTTTTGAACACTCAAAAACTGAGAGGGGGAGTGAATCAGTATTCATTGAAATTCATTAGCCTTAGCAATTTTAAGCATCCATTTAATGCATCATATCAAACTTGTAGTATTAAAAAGGAACATAGAAAGCCTGCATCACATTAAAGAACACAAGAACACCAAATTTACATGGAAACCCCAAAAAGGTAAAAACTATGGCGAGGATTAGCTCACAATATATTATAACTAGTTATAAGATATTACAAAATGGTTCACAACCAAGTAGACTCACTATCCAGAAAGATAGAAGAAATGGTGCTAGAATAGAAAGGAAGGTGGCTTGAGCACTTCCAGAGATTTGAACTGATACAATGCATCTAAAATAAGTTGGAGACATTTCCAATTAGGCTCTGTAAACTGACTTAATACACTTCATGCTTCATAGCTATCATGTACTCTGCTCTATCACATTACATTTGCATTATACTTTGTCATGTTTACATCACATTTACACTATTATCACCACTCACTCCCTTCAACACCAAAATTAACTTATATTTATATGTGTTACATTCACAAACACCTACAACATCAATTAGGTTGACCTAATTAGATGTCCTATGGAATTAAACAACCTATCAATTCAAAACTCAACTACACACGCTTCAAAAAATAAACATAAGTATATAACACAAAAAAATAGCCGGAAGGGGCCTATAATTACTCCCATAAATCTGATCCAAACTTACTTTAACTCGACACAACCTCAAACCTTTTAGGTTGGCACCGCTAGTGAACCAACAAAGAGATGAACCAACTATTCATCCATATTTCAGCACATGAACCTCCAAAGAACTTGCCACTTGGAAGAAAGACACTTAGGAAAATTGTAAACACTCCCTCAAAACCATATAGCAAAACAATCATTGGTGGTGGAATGAAAAGCATTCCAATAATTCACTATAACTTTTCCATATCTAGAGTGATACTTTGTCGACTCCAACTTCAACTATAGAGGGCTTTAAGATGTGAAACCTTGGATTTAGATTCCTCCAAAATTCACCAAAATTAACTCAAAACTATATAATTAGATTATTCATAGCAAAGCAATGCAAACCTCAAAACTGGTTCACTATACACTAGAAATTGTGCTCTGGGACTTAAGTGATTCTACAAGACATTTTGTCTACACCGGACCAACAAAACTACAACTATACAATGGGTTTCCATCACTACATTCAATCATGCTCATCAGACACTAGCAATACATAAATGTTGATACTACAACAATGTTGAAATCAATGACAACACCATAGTAGCATCATCTACCATACATTTTCCAATCTTCTCAATGAAAAACTTCCAACAATCTCCCCCTTTTCATTTATGACAACATGCCCAAACTATTCTCCCCAACATCAAGGGAAAAGGGCTCTCAATTTCAAACTTGGTAAACTACTTCAACTATTCTCCCTTTTTGTAGGTATATACATATGTGCATGAGAATAGCTCCCCCTTACAAAGTTATCCATCAAAAATGATCAAAAATGTATTGCAACATTGTCTATTACTTTCACATTGTTAAAAAGGTGCAGGACAACTGAGAGGGGGGGGGTGAATCAGTTGTCACAAAATTCAAACTTAAAACTTCAACACTTATCAATTCCACAACCACACTATTTTGTTATTAATTATGAACATGAAACACAAATAACAGAAAGTAAAATCAACACAATGAACACCAAATTTTTACGTGGAAAACCCAATAAGGGAAAAACCACGGTGAGAATTAACTCACAATATAAAGAGATAGAAAAACCCGAATACAGAGGCTCACTGCCAAGGGATCACTACCCAAAAGAGGATTCATTTTCCAAATACAAAGGCTCACTGCCTATAGAAAGGACTCACTTTCCAACAAGGAGGCTCACTGCCTACTGATATAAAAGAGAACAAAAGATCCACTAGAGCAATTAACACACATCTGCAGCCTTGCTCAAAAGATTGCAGAAACCTTTAGCTCACTGCCTTTAGGAATCTGACACAATGAAGTACTACTGCCTCAACTTACTTTCACACAATTCTGCTCTTTTGATTTGTTGCTTACTTCATCACTTTTCATCGCCATTAAATTCTTCCCAATTTAAATTGCATTTATACCATCTTCAACCTTAGAAACTTTCTCCAAGGTCGGCCACATAAGCTTCATTTCATAAATTCAAATTACGTCAGAAACTCAACATTCGCACAGTGGAAAAGAATGAGAGTGGACCAATAAAAATACTTAACCAAGACCAAAAATAATGTCTCAGATCAACCACATGCTTCCTTAATTAAATTTTAATTCTTCTAATGAAGTGTAAACACCAAGTCAGACAAACCTAATGAAAAAACAAATGAACATTGATGTGCATGCTTCCCAACAAGAAGATCACATGTGGATGACGCAACATGCTTCATTATGCATGAGAACACATCTTAGGTTCCATCAGAGACATCCGTAACAAGTGAAATGAACTTCAAACACCGAACTCCTTCCATCAGTCCATTTAGACTGTGCAAACACATACAAAAACTCTAAAACTTGACTTCTAGGTCACTAAACCACACACATCTTTTCCAAAACCAAGAGAACACCATTATAAGACACATTCTAGATTTGCATGATTTGAAACAGAATAGTGGAGGACTGCAGAGCAAAAAAAATTCTCCCAGTCACAGAAAGCTAACTTTGTCAGAACAGTTCACACACCGATGAACGCAACTTTCACATCTCATCAAATTAAAAGATACAACTCAGGAGATATCATCACTATATCACCATTAGAAAACCTTTAGATTTGCACAAGCATAGGATCAACACAGGAGAAACATGGAGCAAATACCAGAGCACATTCAAAACTCTGACTTCTCTCTTTATTAATTTTTTCAAAAGCACTTGGAAACTCATCAATTCAACACATCTGCAACATCATAAGGATAGCTCCATGTAATCACAACATCTCAACTATACATGCACAATTTGCAACATACTAAACTGTGTTGACATCAATGACAACATTAATGAAAACACCACCAAACTTTCCCATACTTGCAACAATCTCCCCCTTTGTTATTGATGGCAACACATGATGTGAAAACCATCAAAGACAACATCCTGCACAATATTCTGGGAGGACACCTTCTCTTCTTCTGTGACTATTTTTCACATGACTTTCTCTCCCCCTTTGACATTAATGGATAAGATCAAAAAATCTAATCACTCCCCCTTAGGAGTGCACCCATTTAACTCATATTGCAACAATGAAAACCTTTTCTACTCCCCCTGCGGAGTAGACTCATTCATCAGTCCAGCTAAATGAAGAATCTATGAATTCACTGTACTTATGCACCTTCATGTGCAGCTAGTTCGGAGGGCCAAGGACCCCCAACCTCTCCCTAAGATACTCAAAAGTATCCTTTGGAAGAGCCTTAGTAAATATATCTACAATTTGTTCCTTTGTTGTCACATATTCCAACTTTTCTTCATTCTCCAACACTTTTTCTCTCAGGAAATGATATTTGATAGATATGTGTTTTATTCTTGAATGCATAACTGGATTTTTTGAAATGTTTATAGCACTTGTGTTTTCATAGAAAATAGGAATAGGCTCATCACATATTACTCCAATTTCTTTCAAAGTTTTCTTCATCCACAAAACCTATGTGTAGCAAGATGTTGCAGCAATATATTCTGCCTCTGTAGTGGATAAAGAAATCGAGTCATGTTTCTTACTCAACCAAGAAACCAATCCTTCGCCAAGAAAGAAAGTACCTCCACTGGTACTCTTTCGGTCATCCACACAACCATCCCAATCTGCATTGGTATAATCACTCAAGGTGAAATCAACACCCTTAGGATACCATAAGCCATAATCTGGTGTACCTTTAAGATATCAAAATATCCTCTTTACATTTGTAACATGTGCCTCTTTAGGATCTACTTGAAATCTAGCAACTAGACATACTGCATGCATAATATTTGATATGGTAGGCACAGTAAGATACATCATCCCATCGATCATAGATTTGTATTTGCTTTAATCAGTTTTAGTCGATTCATCATCTTTACTCAACTTACATCTGGTTACCATAGGAGTACTAACCAGTTTGGAATCATCCATTCCAAACTTCTTCAATAGCTCTTTTACATACCTAGAATGTGAAATGAATATCCCCTTTATCAGTTAGATTTACTTGAAGACCAAGAAATAAATTCAACTCATCAATCATGGACATTTCAAATTCTTTTTGCATTTCTTTTGCAAATATTTTACACATGCCTTCATTTCCACCAAAGATGATATCATCAACATATACTACCACTATTAACATTTTCTTACCTTGCACTTTGAAGTAAAGATTGTTGTCAGTAGAGCCTTTTCTGAATCCTTGCTTTTTCAGGTATCTATCCAATCTTGCATACCAAGCTCTAGAAGCTTGCTTCAGTCCGTACAATGCCTTCTTCAACTTACAAACCTTATCTGGT
Organism: Sequoia sempervirens; assembly: GCA_007258455.2. Classification (NCBI taxonomy): domain Eukaryota; kingdom Viridiplantae; phylum Streptophyta; class Pinopsida; order Cupressales; family Cupressaceae; genus Sequoia; species Sequoia sempervirens. The sequence goes on along the minus strand of VDFB02271358.1, from coordinate 315,034,062 downwards.
TTGTCAAGTAACTAAAATCCTTCAAGTTGTTCCATGTATACTTCTTCCTCCAATTCACCATTCAGAAATGCTGACTTGACATCCATCTGATATACTTTGAAATCTTTGTGGGAAAAAAATGCCAAAAACATTCTAATAGCTTCCATTCTAGCCACGGGGGCAAATGTTTCTTCAAATTCTATGCCTTCAACTTGTGAGTATCCTTTGCATACAAGTCTTGCTTTATTCCTTATAACTTCACCATTTTCATTCAACTTATTCTGGAACACCCATTTTGAACCAATTACATTCTGATTCACAAGTCTAGGAACTAATTCCCATGTTTGATTATTTTCTATTTGTTGCAAATCTTCTTTCATAGCTTTCATCCAACTCTCATCTTCACATGCTTCACTCACAGACTTAGGTTCAATTTTAGAGAGTAAGCACAAATTTATCTCAGCTACTACTTTACTTCTTGTCTTCAAACCTTCACTCTTATCTCCAATTATTTGTTCCTCCGGATGATTTTTCTACACATACTTAGGAGTCTTAACAATAGGTTCTGGTTCATTTTCTTCTTCAATATGTTCTTCTTCTTCTTCTTCTTCATTCTCCTTATTCTCTTCAAGTACATGTCCACAGATAGGATCATTAGGTTCAACTTCACTTATCTCAATAGGTTTGTGCATGTCTTCATCAACTTTCACATTAGTACTTTCAACAATCTTCCTCAATCTTTTATTGAAGCATCTATATGTTTTGTTCTTAGTAGAGTACCCAAGAAAAATTCCTTCATCACATCTAGCATCAAAATTTCCAAGATTTTCATTATCCCTTTTAATGTAACATATGTTTCCAAATACCTTGAAGTACTTCACAGTAGGAGTCTTACCAGTCCATAACTCAAAAGGAGTCTTTGTGTTGTTTCCTCTAATTTGAATTCTATTAAGAACATAAACAACAATGTGTATTGCCTCTCTCTAGTACACATCCAGTACATTTGATTATTTCATCATGGTTCTTGTAGCTTCCTGTACCGTCTGATTTTTCCTCTCAACTACCCCATTGTGCTAAGGGGTTCTCGGAGCAGAAAAATGTCTTTTTATGCCATGTTCACAAAATGTATTAAATTCATTAGAAGTGAATTCTCCACCTCTATCAGATCTCAAGCATTTGATTCTCAAATTCCCTTCATTTTCCACTCTTGCTTTCAACACTTTAAACCTATCCAGAGCCTAAGTCTTCTCTCTAAGAAAAGAAACCCATGTCATTCAATAATAATCATCATTAAGGAGCATGAAATACCTGTCACCATTCAGGCTTCCTATTCTAGTCAAACCACAAAGGTCAGTATGAACTAACTCCAGCATTCTGGTAGTAGAATGCTCTTTTCCCTTAAAACCGCATCTTGTTTGTTTCCCTAACTGACAACTTCTGCAAATAGTATTAGCAAGCTTTGTGATTCTAGGTAGACCTTGGACAACATCTCTTGAATTGATTCTAACCAAATTATCAACGTTTACATGTCCCATCCTCTGGTGCCATAACCAACTTTCACTAACTTGAGATACAAAGCATTGACCATCAACTCCCTTAAGCTAATAGATGTTTCCATGAGTTCTCCTTCCAACAACAACCATATCTCCAGATCATTTTCTGATTTCATAGGTATTATTTTGAAACGCAAGTTTAAAACCATTGCTACACATCTATTCAACACTCAAAAGGTTATTCCTCAAACCCTTTACATAATATACATCATCAGTGTTGTGTACTCCATCAAAACTAATTGTACCTTTCCCACAAATCTTAGCTCCTGAATCATCACCAAACATGACCAAACCACCATCACACTTTTCAAGTTTAGTGAACTTACTCTTATCTTTGGTCATGTGATTAGAACATCCATTATCAATCACCCAGTAGTCTTCATCCTGTCTTGCATGAAGGCAGTGAACAAAGTACCTTCCATCTTTTTTTTTTGGTCTCCAAAGCATTCTTCCTTGCACATTTTCTAGGCTTAGTAGATACAAATTTGTTTTCCAAAGCTAAAAACAAACATTCACTATCATCACCCTTATTTTCATATTCATCATCAAAAATTTTGGCTTCTTCTTTAACATAATACAACTTCTTGTATTTCTTATCCTTTCTATCCTTATCTTTATAATCCTTGTTCTTCCTATGTACAACTCTATTTAGACATCTTGAAGCATAATGACCAATATTACTACAACTAAAACATTTAAAGGGAAACATACCTTTATACTTCCCAATACCTTTCTTCAACTTTCTCGTGAAATTCGCTTCCAGCTCATCAGAACTATCACTATCCAGATCATCTTCAATCTTCATTGCCTTAATTGTTGTTTCTGTCTTTTCTTCTTTCCTAAATTTTCTCATCTCAAATGCTATCAAGGTGCCAAATAACTATTCTTTAGTATACTTCTTAGGATCATACATCTCTTCAATAACTTAGATCTTATCACTATAGCAATATGGTAGGGTGATCAAGATCTTCTCAATTATATCTTCATCAGTCAATTTTCCCCCTTGATTCTTAACTTCATTTGTTGTCATCTCAACCCTCTGGAAATAGCTTGTGAAATCTTCACCTTATTCCATTTTAAGATTCTCATATCTACGCTTTGCCACCAGCTTCTTTGTCAACTTTACTATTTCATTTCCTTCATACAGTTCTTCCAACTTCTTCCAGACTTCGTGAGCAGTGTCTAAAGAAAGAACCTTAGTTCTCTCAGTTTTAGATAAAGCACTGTAAATAGCATACCTCACTTTCTCATTCTCCTCATAAGCAAAAACCTCATTTGTAGTAGTAGGACCACTTGCCAAAGCAACATACTTCATCTCAATAGCCTTCCAAGTCTTGTAACTAAGAGAAACAATATATCCTCTTATCTGCACTTTCCAATCACTATAATTAGATCCATCGAACATAGGGATCACCAACTTATGTGCCATCGGATCTTCCTTAAGTAGTTAAGCTCTACACCAAGGAACCAAAGCTTTGATACCAATTGTTAAAAAAGTGCAGGACAACTGAGAAGGGGGGTGAATCAGTTGTCACAAAATTCAAACTTAAAACTTCAACACATCAATTCCACAACCACACTATTTTTTTATTAAGTATGAACATGAAACACAAATAACATAAAGTAAAATCAACACAATGAACACCACATTTTTACGTGGAAAACCCAATAAGGGAAAAACCACGATGAGGATTAACTCACAATATAAAGAGATAACAAAAATCAAATATAGAGGCTCACTGCCCAGAAGAGGACTCACTGTCCAAATACAAAGGCTCACTTCCTATAGAAAGGACTCACTGTCCAACAAGGAGGCTCACTACCTACTGATACAAAAGAGAAAAAAAGATCCACCACAACAATTAACACACATCTGCAACCTTGCTCAAAAGATTGCAGAAACCTTTAGCTCACTACCTTCAGGAATCTAACACAATGAAGTATTGCTGCCTCAACTTACTTTCACACACTTTTTCTCTTTTGATTTGTGGCTTACTTCATCACTTTGCATCATCATTCAATTCTTCCCAATTCGACTTGCATTTATACCATCTTCAACCTTAGAAACTTTCTCCAAGGTCGACCACATAAGCTTCATTTCATAAATTCAAATTAGGTCGGAAACTCAACATTTCCGTAGTGGAAAAGAATGAGAGTGGACCAATAAAAATACTTAACCGAGACCAAAAATAATGTCTCGGATCAACCACACGCTTCCTTAATTAAATTTTAATTCTTCAAATGAAGTGTAAACACCGGGTTAGCCAAACCTAATGAAAACACAAATGAACATTGATGTACACACTTCCCAACAAGAAGATGACACACAGACAATGTAAAATGCTTCATTATGCATGAGAACACATCTTAGGTTCCATTAGATACATCCACAACAAGTGAAATGAACTTCAAACAATGAACTCCTTCCATCAGTCCATCCAGACTGTGCAAACACGTACAACTCTGAAACTTAACTTCCGGGTCATCAAACCACATGCATCTTTTCCAGAACCAAGAGAACACCATTATAAGACACATTCTAGATCTGCACGATCTGAAATAGAACAACGAAGGACTGCAGAGCAAAAACATTTCTCCCAGTCATAGAAAGCTAACTCTGCCAGAACAGTTCACACACTAGTGAACATAAATTTCACATCTCATCAAATCAAAAGATACAACTTAGGAGATATCATCACTAGATCACCATTATCAAACCTTCAGATCTGCACAAGCATAGGATTAACACAGGAGAAATGTGGAGCACATACTAGAGCACATTCAAAACTCTGACTTCTCTCTTTATTAATTTTCTCAAAAGCACTTGGAAACTCATCAATTCAGCACATCTACAACATCATAAGGATAGCTCCATGTACTCACAACATCTCAACAACATCTCAACTATACATGCACAATCTACAACATACTGAACTTTGTTGACATCAATGACAACATTAATGACAACACCACCAAAATTGCTCATACTTGCAACACACATGTATAAATAAATCTGGAATTGCATAAATAAAGCTAAAATGTACATAATCAGCTGGAGGAGGGAAGAATATTGTTTTAAGACACCTTCAACTTCGCAAGGTTTTCCTCCCAATCCTTCTTTTCAATATCCCAATCATTCTAGGAAAAGATAGGTGTGTTGCTCGATGTTTCAAATTACATGAGGATGTCTTCTCCTTCATCTAGTGAGCTAGGTACCGAGTTCTTCTATGCTAACTTTTTTGTATGTGCTACAACACCAGTTAAGGAGGTAAGCCTTGCACTTACTAGATCCCATTGTTGAAAGTACTATATGATTATCTTTTCGTTCTATTCCTACAACTAGAAAAACTATCCATGCAAATTTTCTATTGCATTTCCTATAGCACCACCTATGTCATTAACCAGATCATAGACTCTAGAGACCCAAAAAATCTATGACTCAATTGAGTCCATGTGATCCTTGATGCTCTTCATTGAATTTGGTCATTTCAAGAAAAATTGAAACAAAACTCCTGCTTCATCCAAACACTTTTGCACATGTTTCAAATTATCTTGCAATTTACTATGTGCAACATGGCACCTATCAGATATTTCAGTCAATCTTATGTCACTGACCATCTTTTTCAACTCTTTTTCTAATATTTCTTCCAAACCAAAGGAATATTCTTTAAAAGAATCTACTAGTAGCTTCAATTTTTCCACACTAGACAAAGACTCATCAACAGAAGCTCCTAGAATCCCTTCCTCCAACACTTTGATTGCTTCTTCAATCAATTATGTGCTCTTTTGGTGGGCTTGTAATTCTTCCTTACTTGCAGAAGCATGAAACATATCACCAATTTGAAGTTTCAACAAGGGAGAGATTTTTCCCATGTCCACTTGACCCTTCTGCATAGGAAGTTGTAGCAGTTGTGCAGATACAATAGGTTGAAATTTCAACTATATGTACAATAGACCCTTGAGTGAATCACCAAAGGATTCACCAACAACCTTTGTGCTTTCCTCTTCTTTCTCCACACTCTTCTCCTTGTCTGTACTTCCAGACTCTTCCTCAATCTTCTTTTCTTTAGTAGTTTTCTCATTATCTTCTAGAGGAGGTTGGTCTTCAGTGTTATATGCCTTTGAATTCTTTGAGTTGTCTTGTGTAACCTCTTCTTCTTTCTCTACATCTTTCTTTGTTTCTAGAGTAGGTGAATTTTTCTTTGTTTGTACTTCCTCCTTCTACATTTCATCATCCTTTTCTTCTTCAACATTCTCCACTACCAAAGAGGCATTTCCTGTAGCCACATCTTCATGCACGCTCTCTTCTTTCTACTCAATCTCATGTTCTAGAGCATGCTCAATAGGTTCATTAACTTCTGGGATGGAAGTATCATATTGAATTTCACTTCCAATGTTCAGAGACACACTTAGCTCTTTTGCAAGTTTTACTAACTTTTGTAGTGTCTCACTTTTCAACCTCTCTATATCATACTTTTCTCTACTCATTAAGGTGATGACTCTTTGTTTTGTTCTAAATTCTCTGATATACAATTGTGCGAATCTTGCTCTATCTTCATCAGAAAGAGAAGAACTAATCTTCTCTAGAGAATCTTCCCTTATTTTGGTATCCTCGTCTATTTCCTCTTGCCTTCTCACACTCAAAACATTCTTCAAATAATCTAATAACTAATATTCAATTTGTGCCAAACTAGTACAAAAAGTTACCATATACGTAATAAATGCTTCCTCTATTGTAGCCTTGTCTACCTCATCTAAATTTGAATACATTTTGATAGTTCTTCAAGCATTTCATGCACAACAATGCCATTAAATAGTGCATCCATCATTAGAGGGCTATGTTTTCTTTCCAAAGGGGACTTATCTTTCTTCTTCCCCTTAGCTTTTGTTGGATTTTCTTCTTTTCTATACTTCTTATCTCTTACATGAATCTTGAATGCTTCCTTCTGCTTCTCGACTTCTTCTTCATTGTTGGTATCTATAATGCCAACTTTGTTTTTCTTTGCACTAGTTTCTTGAGAGATGCCAAATTTTCTTTTCTAGACCAACTAAGATCCTTCTTCTTCTTCTTCATCATATCCAACATACCTTTCTCTTGTAGCTTTTTTTTTTACTCTTCTTCTCTATGGGACACTTTGTTCTTTCTCAATGGCAATGGTTGACTCTTTCCTCTTAGCTCCAATAGCATATTTAGTCCCAAAGGACTTAGGAGAAACTAGAGAGGGGGTAGAGGTCCTACCTAACCTCCTAGCACTAGGGGCACCTTCCAGAGGATAGGATATGCCTTTGGATTTCTCCACAAGGCCTTTTGGTAGTCTCATCATCTCCACTACTTGTGCCTTCATCTTTTCCACATTATTTGTGATTTACTTTTTATTCATAAGTTCTATATCTTCCTTCTTTAGGGTCTCTAGGAATACTCAACATATGATCTGCTAGACCGGTAATCACATCTTCAACTACCTCATATCCCATTTCATGGATCCATACTTTCCTTGGCTCAATAGCTTCTGTAATGCAACAATCCTTGCTAACCATAAAGATGTCTTTTTTGTATTTCTCCACAACACTCTAAGGAATCCTTTCCCTTGTTTACATATTCTCCTGATTTTTTTTTAAGAAACCCAATAATGTGCTTTTATGTGTATCTACATTTCCCAATCTTCTCAAGTGGTATTTGATTTGTATAGTAATTGGAACATCACTCAACCACACAATGTTCTTTGTGTCGGGTACTTCTTTAAGAAAGTAGAATTTAAACATATTGTCAATGTACCATACCAGAATGGGTATCAATATTATTTGGTCTTCTGTAGGTTTTCCAACAATTGTTGCCTCAACAATTCACACAGGTCAAAATTTGAGCCTTTCTTTTCCATCTCATATGCAGTATTGATTCTTGTAGAATAAATAGATTTTTCTCTATTTGTGTAGAAAATATTATATCTAATCATCATAGGCACATACTTTATTATGGGGTCTTCAATTTCCTTTATTGTTAGGGCTGTCTTATCAAATTTTGTACCAGATATCTTCATCACTACTTCATTCTTCATAGATTTAACATCTGAAACAAGTCCAATTGAGCATAAACCTGTCACAACCCTAATAGATTCATTGTTTATCATGTATGGTCAGTCTAACCAAGAAAATATTTCATGAATTCTACTCAACATATATCTAATCCATTCATCAACATATAAAAATATAGTAAAGTTATTCCAGACATCTAGTTTCTTCTCCATTAAACTTCATACTCAAGTTTTAGCTCAAAATCCTCACCAGTAAGCTCATTTACCCACACTTATCCCAAATTAGAATTATTGTATTCTTCCATTTTTGCATGATTATAGATTTTGACATCTTTAGTATGCAATACACCAAAAGGAATATGCAAGAATGCACCATCTAGATCCGATGCCATGGATTTATCAAGAAAATTTTTGAACTTAGGTTGAGGTCGGTCCACAAAATTGACTACTTGAGGGATAAACATCTTGAAATACTTATAAAATTAGGGCAAGGTAAGAAATTGTATATACCTTTAAGATTACTATCAATTAGGGTTTCGTACACTAATTTAGAATCACTTTAATTTTCCTCTTCTTTGCTCTTCAATCTTCAAATAATTGATTGTAAATGAACTTTTCATATATGAAATCACATATAAATTATTTTCCAAATACCTAAAGTATGTTGATTTCAGTGATTAGTGTTAGGTCAAAAAGCTAGAAAACCCTAACTGTGATGACATAGTCCCCTTCAAATATTCCAAAAATCTTCACAGTAAAAGATTCTTCATTGATGATTTCACCAATAGGTCAAGCATGTCAACCTATATCTTATATCAATGTGTTGAAGGCATCAACACCACATCTTTGGAAAGGGATTAAATATATTCAGATAAAACTCCGCCTAAGCCAAATCTCTTCATTTAGTTTATGAAGGAAACATCTGCACCAGAAGATAGCATAGAGTCATTCTTCATCTCATTCTCTTCCTTATTTTTCCATATTTTTTTCATTTCCTTCTTCATCTCCATCAAATCCACATTCTTTTCTGGATCATTCTTCTTTAGTGAAACAGAGTGTTTCACATTCTTGCTTCTGCAGAACTTAGCAATGTGTCCAAGTTTATTGCATTTGTAACAAGTGATATGTTTTTGAACAAGCTTACTTCCACCCATTCTAAATTTTCATTCATTAGCTTTATGCCCAAATCCATTTCATACATAGCAATATCCATTCAAATATACATCCACCCATTCTAAATATGCATTCATTAGCTTTATGCCCAAATACATTGCATATATAACAGTAGCCATTGAAATATTGAAACCTCATGCCATTATTGTAACCATTCATCATTTGATTTCTGCATTCACTAGCTCTATGACCAAATCTATTGCATGTATAGCACTGACCAAAAAATTATTGAACATTCTAATTTATTCTACTTCTACATTATACAGCCTTGTATCCAAACTTATTGCAGGAATAAAAATAACCATTAAAAGATGGGTACCTTTATGCATTTGGTTGTCTAATCAGTGGTCTTTTAAAATATTTCTTCTAGTTCTGTGCCTTCTCGAAGTTTCTCTTCTTGTCATTCTTCTTTTCAACATTATTTGGACTTTGATCTACTTTTGAACTTTCTCCTTTCTTAAACTCTAATCCTTCTTTTTCCTTAGAACCCTTTTGATTTGCAATCATCTCATCCAGTATTGTAGTACTCTTCTTGAATTTGACTTCTTGAATCTTTTCTTTCTCTAAATATAATCTCAAATCTACAACCTCTAGTTCAATTTTTGAACATTCTTCAGATTTGTCTTTCAATTTAGAATTTAGGCAGTGTTCAACTTTTTTACCTTCAATTTGCAATTTCAGGCTGGTGATAGTATCATTTGTTGAGCTCCTTGATCCTATCTATAGCTTTCTTGAGTTTCTCTCTTAACTTCTTAATACACTCATCTGCATCACTAAGATTCTTTTTTAGATCTTTGTTCTCAACTTTTGTTTTATCCAAATAATCAAGAGATGATTTGAGTTCTCCTTCCATGTCAACTACACAATATTCTTCAGTAAAACCTTCAAGGATAATCTATTTTGGAGGAATAGGATACTTCCATATCCATGTGTTCAACCTCCAAGATCTACCTTAGTGATCAAGCCAATTGAAGGAACCAAGATCTGATACCAACTATTGAACACCCAGAATACCGAGAGGGGGGTGAATCAGTGTTCATTGAAATTCATTAGCCTTAGAAATTTTAAACATACATTCAATGCATCATATCAAAATTGTAATATTAGAAAGGAACATAGAAATCATGCATCACATCAAAGAACACAAGAAAACCAAATTTATGTGGAAAACCCAAAAAGGGAAAAACCATGGTGAGGATTAGCTCATAATATATTATAACTAGTTATAAGATATTATAGAATGGCTCACTACTAGGTGGATTCACTATCTAAAGGACTCACTGTCCAAAAAGACAGAAGAAATGGCTCACTGCCAGAATAGAAAGGAAGGTGGCTCACTGCCAGAGATTTGAAATAATACAACACATCTACAATATGCTAGAGATAGGTCCAATTAGGCTTTGTAAACTAACTTAACACACTTCATGCTTCACAACTATCATACTCTACTCTATCAAATTACATTCGCATCACACTTTGTCACTTTCACATCATATTCACACTCTTATCACCACTCACTCCCTTCAACACTAAAATGAACTTATATTTATATGTATTACATTTTCAAACACCTACAACATCAATTAGGTCAGCCTAATTAGATGTACCATGCGATCCAACAATTTGTCAGCTCAAAACTCAACCACACACGCTTCATAGAATAAATAGAAGTATATAACACATCAAAATAGGTTGTTAGGGTCCTATAATTACTCCCATAAATCCTATCCAAACTTAGTTTAACTTTGCACAACCTCAAACCTTTTAGGTTGGCACCGCTAGTGAATAAAAAAAGAGATGAACCAAGTGTTCATCCATATTTCGACACACAAACCTCCAAAGCACTTTCCTCTTGGAACAAAGACACTTTAGACACCTATAAAAACTCCCTCAAGACTACATAGAAAAAAAATCATTTGCGGTGGAATGTAGAGCATTCCAATCAAGTACTGTGTCACTATAACTCTGTCATATCTAGAGCAATATTTTGTCAACTACAACTTCAACTGTGGAGGGCTTTAAGATGTGAAACCTTGGATTTAGATTCCTCCAAAATTCACCAAAATTACCTTAGAATTGCATAACTTATTCTTCATAGTGGAGCAATGCAGTCCTCAAAACTAGTTCACTATACATTGGAAATTGTGCTCTGGGACTTAGGCAATTTTGTAAGACATTTGGTCTACACTGGACCAACAAAATTGTGACTATGCAATGGGTTGCCATCACTACATTCAATCATGCTCATCAAACACCAACAATACATCAATGTTGATACTACAAGAATGTTGATATCAATGACAACACCATAGTAGCATCATCTTTCATACATCTTCCAATCTTCTAAATGAAAAACTTCTAACAAAGAGGAAACTTTGTATGAAACTCAATTTGATCAACACCAAAAGAGGTTGGCACTAGACCTAGGTAATTTGAGTAATGGCTTCATTCAATGGTCATATCTCACAAAAAATACATAATCACCTTGTTTTCCAAGGATTCAAAATTATATATCATAAACCAATATGTGATAACACTATAACATTTTTCTCCAAGCAATGATCTAAAAACATACAAAGTTGTTACATACATAACACGGATGGTATTAAAATAACGATCAAAAGGGTTGGTGAGCACCATTCCTCCTATGTTGGAACAATGACTACATATCTATATTACTTCGCCCTTAACCATTGATCCAACATTACTTTATTAGCTTGTTATTACCAAATTCCCTCTCAAACATGATAATTTAAATATTCGTCATTAAAACTTGTGGTTAGGATCTTTTAAAAAATTAATAGTGAACCTTTTTGTCTTATATTAATGTGGTAGGATATTTAAAAATTAAAAATTATAAAAGCCTTGTTTATTATAACAACACCTTATGAATGCAAAATGAATATGGTTTCTAAGACCTAGGTTTTATGAATAATGTTAACATAGAAACATGAAATATGATCAAAATTTTAATAACAATTCTGTTATAAAATTAACTTAGTAATATTATGATTAAATATCTCAAACATACCAATGAACATTATATTAAGATTAATAATTCTATTGGAAATATTATCCCTTCAATGTTTAATATATTGAATGCTTACAATTAAAAAATTATCTAATGAATACTAGATTTAAAAGATCGACATTGATTAGAATCAAAATGTTGTGCATTTTGAAACTAGATTAAAATCAAAGAACTTACCATGAAAAAATGATAAACTTAAAAACTAACAATGGAACAAATCTTGAACTAACACTCCTAGCTACTTTAGATAATTGATCTAAATCTTAAACTTTATTTCTATATTGAAGATTATAATTTTCCATTTGAATGTAAACTAAAATTATTTTCTTAATGAAAAGTAGGTAGATTTATAACACCATTTAAATAGGCGTATGTCAAAAAGTTAATGTGGCTTTAATGAATCAAGCATTTCAAAGAAAAAAATATGCCAACCTAACACCAAAACTAAATATGAAAGTAGAAGTGGCCCTTTCCAATGATATTAAAGTGGTTGGCTTGAAAGTGTTTTATTTTAAATGAGGGTATAAAATTATATGATAACAATGGAAACCTCGTGGTCATACCTTGGCAACAATGCTTATTTGGGATAAAAATTACAAGATTAATCCAAAGAATTAAATTGATTGTATTGTCTCTTAAGTTTATAACTTTTAAATTTTCTTTTTAACATTTCTAGAATATAGGTATGAAATATTTAGTTAGCATGGAATGAGCATGGGGAAGAAAACTTATGGGGATATACAAGTTTGGATGAATAAAATATATGTTTCAAAGATTAATGGTGAAAATAAATTTCTTACAACCATATGATTAGAATCACAACTCTTCTTTCTAATTAAGAAAATTATAGTTCAAACCAAGATAAAATATAACCAAAAATAATTGAATAAACTAAAATAAAAAATAAAAACAAGATAAAAAGAAACAACAAAAATGAAAGAAAAGAAAAATGAGGATTAATCATAAAAAAAATTATATGGTGACCATTTATAATAAATATAGTAAACTAGCACTTGCACCCAAAGGAGGTTCAAGGATTTCGTCGATAGAAAATTATATGTACATGTTAATATGTTAGAGATTATGTGTTTGTGCATGTGTTTGTATGGATGTCATTTGCTGCAAATTCTAATTTAATGTGGTCGGATTAGAAAATTAATAATAATAAGTGTTAAATAATGGAATGGATTTCACCAATAGAAAATTATATGTATGTTAATATGTTGGAGATTATGTGTTTGTGCATGTATTTGTATGGATGTCATTTGCTGAAAATTCTAATATAATGTGGTTGGATTAGAAAATTAATAATAATTGTTAAATAATGGAATGAAATAAACTCATTAATATATATAAGCATGGTATTGTCATCTAGCTTGAAATATATACAATGTTGATTGTGAAATATACAAAATTGAATGATACTTTCATAACAATTACAATTGTGACAATTTGGTTGTCCGTGAATCTATTTGGTTGCAATCAAAATGAATCTTTATATGGCCATATGACATTCCATATTCTTCTCCATGTGGAATATTTGACTATTATATTATTTAGATCATTACATAACATCAATGCATACATTTTGAGCTATAACTCAGATGTTCTTTACTGATTATCTTGGCCTCCTTGATCATGTTTGAATTGAGAAAAGGTCGATTCAAATTTAATATTTGCTTCTTTCACGTATATTATATGCAAATGTGCATGAATATCTTCCATGGATGTCACATTATCATTTCATGTTCACACCTCAATAATGAATTTGTTGTTGATCTTTCCATTTGGTTTTTATTAAAATGAGTTGGTACAATGTTTTTTGTTGTTCACGTATTTTATTTCTACATAGTCAAAGAAGTAGTTAGTAGATTTGCATAATAATTGCATTCTTGATTATATATCAACAATACATAAATATAGGAAATAAAAATATTTCTTAAGGAGAAGAATTGTTAGCATGTTTAATTTTCTTGGTGCAAAGATATACAAATATAAAGTAGTCACCTATAAATAATGTGGACCTATTTGAATGTTTTAGCCCTTAATCATATTGAAAAAGAGTTGCAAAGGATAATTGAAAAAAAACAGGTAAAAAAAAACATGTTTAGTATCACTATAAGAAGTGTTATATTGAAGACAACAAAAATAAGAATCCATATCAGAGCATTTGCATGCATTCGATAACGGAAAACATAGTAGTTGTAGATACTGAAAAATGTCCTGAATGATATCATACACTCAAATCAGGTATACTAACATCATTTCCTCTTGGAATCCATCCTTTTTTCACTTAAGTAATTAAATTAACCTAGCTATTTAATTAATTGCATCATTTGCATTTATTAACCTAATTCAATTTAATAGGGTTAATTCCCCTTTTCACACTAACATTTCATCTCATTGAATTAAATAAATATAACTATTTAATTTAATTCCCTAAGTCTTATTTAATTAAATAACCCTAAGTTATTTAATTAAATGTCATTTCACCTTTCCCTCTTTCATTAAATCATTTCATTTAATGAATATCACTTTATTCTTCTAAATCTCCTAATTGCATGATTAAACCCTTGTTTAATTAGCAATTATCTAACTAATCTAATTTCCCCCCACTTGCAAGGGAATATTCCTCCTTTTGCACATTCCTCCAAAAGGGGGATATTCCCATGGAATATTCCCTCCCCTTTTGCATAATTAAACTTTGTTTTAATTTGCAAAATATCCTTTTCTCTCACCCATGAGAATATTCCCAAGAATATTCTCTCTCCTCCAATCATTTAAAAAAGGGAATATTCTCACTTAGCTTCATATGCAAGTTATAAAGGAAATATTCTCACTTAGCTTCATATAGAAGTTATCTTGTGACTTCTTGTCCAAGTTAAATTTTGACCTCTTATACAGGTCAAAAGTGTGCTTGTTTGGAAGGAATGAGAACCCTTGATTAAATCTCATCTTGCATTCTCATCTGTTGCTGAGAATCCATGATCCATGCCTCTTATTTCCTCCATCCTTGGCTGTTGATTAGCTTTTCTGATCTCAACTCTTCATTTCTCATTTTCTTTCCTATAAATTGTTCACTATTTGGAAACAAATGGATCCATCATCCATCTTTTTCAAAGAAAACTTATGTTGTTGAAATCACTCACACTCACACTCTTTTTTAACTCACATTTAGCATATTTTAGTTCATTTTTAGTTGCATAAATAGCTTAGCTTTCATTAATGGCTTACATGCATCCATTTAGCTAATTAGATAGTTAGGGTTTGAATTTTTTTAGCTTAAATCTCATTTAGATTAGATTAGCAATTGCATATCTACATCCTTTAGCATAAAATCATGGTAGATTAGATTTTGCATCATACTCATCCTATCATAAATCATGTTTTCATTCACATATCACAACCATTTCATCAATTCTCTTCAATAGAATTGATGAAACAAGCTCACTAATCATGAGTTTGGGAAAGGGTCATTGTTTCACATCAACGCGACACCAATTCCAAAATGGGATAAGTTTCAAATGGGTTAGAATAGACATTTTAAATGTTTTCATAACTTAGAATGCTTTGTTTTAATGAATGTTTAGTTTAACTTCAATTTGATTGATTATGTTTAGATTGAGTATTAGTGGCTTCATTATGCTTCGATTCATCATGGATCAAGCGTAATCGGCCCATACTAGTATCCTCGGTCGACATTTTGGTGCTAGAAGGAGGGAAAACCAATCAAATTTAATCAATTTTTATCTTGAATTCCATTCATTTTGACTTTTGCAGGATATAGCGACGCCCAACTCAATTTCAGTGACACACTTTGTAGGGCGTCACCATATAGAGATTCTATCTTAATCTAAAATAGCGATGCCTATTAAATACATCAACACTGATTAAAAAATGGTGACGCTAATACTTTTTTAAGGTATCAAAAATTGAAATGTTAATGCTTGACCAAATCACGATGCTATCGTGCTCACTGTTTTCTTTGTAGAGCGACGCCCAAAGTCACCAGAGTGATGCTATCATGTATAGTGACGCCCAACTCTAGTAAGAAATTTAATGATCAATTTTTAGCATGTGTTTTAATTTTTTCAATTCATCAGATTACTAACACGCTTCTAACATTGTTCTGGTTGTTAGACTAATAGGGTTTTGCAAGTTGGACGACACGAAGCTAAAGTGAAGAAGCCTTCTCATCTTAAGATTTTATGATTGCAACAAGCATTTGACGCTTTGGAGAAATTATAACCCAATTTCTTATGCTTTTTACTTTATGCTCTAAGACCTCACTAAATTTCATTTGGGTTTAAAATGAATGCTCAAACGGGACTAAAATTGAACCCTCATTTTATCATTGTATTTTGGGTTTTAAAATTGAACAAGGCAACTTAACATTCTATTTGGTGCATAAAAGGAATTCATCTTAAGATTTAGTTGGTAAAATGAATCAGTATCTTCTTTGTTGTGACACTTGTAGTGTGTATCCAATCCCCTTGTGCTTTGTGTGATCTTGGGTGAAGAGAAACACTCCAAGTGTTCTTCATTGTTTGTGTGCACTTATAGTATGTATCAAATCCCCTTGTTCTTTATGTGATCTTGGGTAAAGAATAATACTTAAGTACACTTTTATGCTTTGTGTCACCCTTAAGAGAGGACTTACTATGAGACACACCTCGCAACAGGGAACTCATAGGCAAGTTATTGCAAGCACGTTTACCGACGGGCTATATTAAAGGTTGGGAAATCATGAGAAAGTACCTTCTATCTTGGACTATATAACATACTGCACCTAGTACCATGCCTTAAGTGGAACGAGGATGGTAGTAAGAGCCTTAAGTGGAAAATCAGGTGTGTATATGGCTGGGTGTTCTCGGTTTGTTACTAAGATCCAAATTGTTTAGTTACCAAAAATTCTTAATGCTTGTCAGTACAAGAACGGTCTATCTAAAGCCGACCCACATTTGTACTATTCATTATTGAAATATAAAAAATCCTTAAGATCTTAGGATCTTTAGAATTTTGAGATTTGGTGGTCCGGAGAAGTGTGTGCCATGGAGGGGAGCTAGTGTCGCCAAATCTCTAACTGTTCACATTGTCTTAGTGTTTGGAGAAATCTGAGTGGGGACTCAACAAGTATGGCCATTTCAACCTAGGATTGTAAATGATTTAGATTCAGTTTAATACATTGCTTGGTTCCAAAACATTACAAACAAACAGTCACTATCTTCCTCAAAATTTCAAACACTTTGGCTTAAAGCTGGATACCTTTTGAAATAGCCTTGATATTACTGCTTGTCCTAAGGGTTTCCATCCTTAGAGATTTCTAAATATCTTGACTTATATCTCAATCCATATTTTCCAAAGACAACATAGGAAATTATGGCTTCAACCTCATGATTCTTGAAAAATAGACATTGTGAAAGTTATGATCTATTTTTGACATAAACATTTAGTTTGAAAACTTAATCAAGACAAGTGTTTGTGGTAAAATAAATTCACTTAAGCAAGATAAATTGACAATTGAACCCCTCATGACTATTTGGAGACTGATTTCCCCCGTTGAACAACCTAATCTTAAAGGTGCTATCATTCAACCAAACTTTGAACTCATTAATGGAGAACAAACCGATATCATTAATAGTTTGAGAAGCTTCACTTTTGAAACAAAAGAAACACCTACCCAATGGAGAAACACAACAACAATCTTAGATGAAGAAGAGGAACAAGTTGATATTGAGGCTAGAAGGCCCACATTACCACCACCAGTTTGGTAATAAATATACTCATTTCTTCCATAAACTTTAACTTTTTCTAAATGATCTCACATAAAGCCATGATCCCCAAAGTAAGGTCTACAAGTCGTTATTTCAAACTTAGGCATCTTAGTCCAAAAGCTCTCAAGAAATACCTTTTGGCATTTCACGAAACTAGAAATAGGTTGGTATACAAATTCTATAAACGTGCCTCAAGGAACAATCCAAACTTGTATTCCTTCTATTATAGTCAGAACCCTGGTCTTTTCCAAAATTTTGAATTTCCCACATAATCATTGGGTCTTTAGGGTTTGAAAACTTTAGAGGTATAGCATGTTTTTCACTACCTTGGTCTTGCAAAACAAAGGTTCACTTTAGGTCAACATTGGGTCAAACATTTCATCCACCTCTTCATCAAAATTTCATCCTTCACTTCATCAAACTTTCCAAAATTTCAAATACATCAACACTTTTTAGCTTAGACATCTATCAAACCAACCCATAACTTAACTACTTTGTATGTGAAATGTATCCTTTTCCATGTTAGGTAAGTTAGTTATCATCCTTGAACTAGTTCATCTTGAAGGTCACAAGTCTACCCTAAATATTTTCAAGTTCATCAACATCCTTTATCCTAACATCAAAACTTCAAACTTAAGTAAAAAGTGTTGTCCCAAAACATTTGCAAAGATCCCTCTCCACATCACTCATCTTTTCATCCCCCACTATCATAATTGCTCCAAATATACTTATACCTTCCCTTTTACCTAGATTTGAGTCAACTAGGGAGTTCAAACATTATAAATCACAACACAACTCTCCCAAAGGTGACACAAAATTTATGGTAAAGACAAGATCACAACACAAGAGAATCATGGAGAAAACCAAAGTCACATTTACCTCAAGTGATCCAAATCATCTAGAATTTGATCCAAGAAGTCAAGTTACCCCATGAAAACAACCTTCATTAGCATTAGGACCATATTAGATAGAAGACATTACAAACAATCCGTTTGATCTCACGAGGGAGGAAATCATGGAATGTCAAGCCTTTGAAAATGTAGCTCCTATCTCCCCATCATTTTTTTCACAAAATTTGACACAAGGCTTCACAACTCCATCACTAGGGATAACTAAAACATGCATTCCTAGTCTTGCAACAAGCCTTACTAAGGGATTTTTCCATACTCTTCCATTTGAAAGAAACACACTTGTGGGTACCTCAAAAATAACCCTCTGTCTCACATGACCACTTGGACACCTACCTGCGGTGCTCCTCCCATTCCCAAAGATCCCAAATAGCCATACAAACCTCTTGACCTTCATTACTCCACAATGATCTCCACATATCGAGGACATACCTCTTCATCCATACCCATGAGTACCACAAGTGTCCCCACCATCACGCAAAGCAGAGTGGACCAAGTGTCTCAAAATAGCACACAAGGGCATGTCAGTACCATACCACAGAGTCAACCCTTAATGAAGATAGGGACATCTTTACCCAATCCTCCAATTGGTTCATCCATACCATTGGTTTTGCAAAACACATCCAACCCATCTCAAAACAATCCCTTGGTAACAAACCCTGTCAACACAAGCAATACATCATCTACATCCCTAACACAAGGGAATCCTCAAGACATGGGACAAGGAAACCTTTTTAATCAATGGACTCAAGGTCCTATTTTTTCATTCCCATCGCTCAATCTAATGGAACCATCCTCATCTTTCCCCACTATCCCCTTTACCATGCAAAATCGAATGGGATCTCAAATGTACATTCCTCCACCTCAATCCACTATCTTACAAGGAATGTTGAACCAAGGGAATCCCCAACCTCTCATCACAAATCTATTACCCACTCAAAACATCAACACCCACAATTCGCTACCAATGTCCCAACAACCACCTGATCCTACATTGCAAGTGCATGCCTTAGCCTTACAACAAGCACAACAAGCCTATCAACAAGCCCTACAACAACAACAAGAAAGAGTAGCAGCCCTAGCAGCTTAACAACAACAACAACAACAATAGCAAGCAGCCCTAGAAATCCTACAACAACAACAACAATAGCAAGCAGCCCTAACATCCCAACAATAATAGTAACAACAACAAGCAGCTCTAGCATCCCAACAGCAGCAGCAACAACAACAAGCAGCCCTAGTAGCAACAACAACAACAACAACAATAACAAGAAGCTTTAGCAGCACAACAAGCAGCCTTAACACAACAACAACATCAATCCCATCAAGCAACCTTAGTATCACAACAACAATAGCAAGCCCAACAACAAGCCCTAGTGGCACAACAACAACAAGCTCAACAACAAGCCTTACTAGCTCAACAATATGCCCAACAACAACAACAAGGTTCCTATTATGACCCTCAATCACACATCATCAATACAAATGTGTTAGGAACATATACATCAATACCCCAATCACCTTCACAGAATCTTACACCACCAACACCCCATATAACACATCCTCATATCAAAATCCCACGTACAAATCATCCATCATCCCACCACATGTTCCTCCACCAAACCCACAAGACAATCTAGCATCACAATTTAAGGCATTGTCACAAGAAATGCAGGACCTTCAAATGGGAAAGACCAAGAAACTCCATACATAGAACCAATGCCTATATCCCTTTGATTGAAACATCGCAATGGTATCATTCCCTCCTGGTTTTGAAATCCCCAAATTCGACAAATACAAAGGGAGAGGAAGTCTTGTGGACCATGTGAAAGAATTTAACATCATGTGTATGGAGGTGGCCTACAATTATTCATATTTAGTGTGCCTCTTCCCTTGAAGTTTAACAGGTCCTGCCATGGATTGGTTTTCTCATCTGCCTCCTGGTATCAAAACCTTCCAAGAAATTACTTATAAATTCATCGATCACTTCTTTAATCTTGACATGGATGTCAGTCTAGAGGAATTTTACACTCTCAGGAAAAAAAAGGAGAAACTTTCACTAATTTCTTACAATAGTGGAGAAAAAGATCTAGCAAGAGCAAGTGGCCTCTTCCTGATGAACAACAAGTGGGAATCATCATAGAAAATCTAGATCTAGATCTATCATTCCACTTGAAAATGCAGTACATCACATCTTATGATGAGTTTTTCCCTAGAGCCCTTAACATTGAGAGAGCTCTAATCTCACAGGGAAACACTCAAGCTTACAAAGACAACCGCCCATCAACTAGTTCAAACGACAAGCCTCATGTCTGGGCTAAGAACAAGAATATAAAAAATTATGGTGTTGTAGATGCTAAGGTAGTCCTAAGTGCTCCTAGACCACACAACACTCAAGTTGCTAACATCCAACCAACTTTACAGCAAACAACACCTCCTTAGAACAATCAGATCAATAACAATGAAATACAAAGGAAAACCCCAAACAACAACAACTATCCTAAACACAAGTACACACAATTATCTGAACCCATCGAAACCATCATGATAAATTTGGTAGAGTCAAATCGAATAACACTTCCCAACTTTGAAAATTACCAAGAACCACAAGAGAAACCATCTTGGAACAACGAGAATGACCTTTATGTCTTTCAAAAGATCAAAGGACACAAAATGAAAAATTGCATGAGGCTTAAAAACATTATCCAAGAACTCATAGAGAATGACACCATATCTATTGAGGTATCAGCTGGGAATGAGGATCTTAAGATATACAAGAACCCTATTCCAAATCAGAACAAAGTGAACAACAGTGGGAAAGCTAAGGATTACACAAATGTGCAACATACGTATTCCAACGTAGTTGCTTCCTGTGATAGCATCATCATTATTATCACCATCAAAGGGCATAGTGAGGATTGTGGAGTCACCACATGAAGTGGTAAATTCACCATCCAAGGAGTCCCACCCCAATCTAGGGCACAACCTATTCAACCAACAACAAGCACTAGCAAGTATAGTCTCTTAGAGGAACTTAAAAACACCCCCTCATAGATATCAATATTAGAACTATTGAGGCTATCCCCTGTGCATAGAGAGATCTTGGAGAAAGCTTTGTCAGAATCCTCTATACCTGAGGATATTGATACAGATTAGTTTTAAGCTATGGTAGGCCATATCACTAATCACCTTCTCACCTTCTTAGAGCAAGACCTACCATCACAACCATCTCATAACTGTGCTTTACACCTTGAGGTTATCATTCATAAGAACAAGGTTAAAAGATTCTTAGTGGATGGAGGTTCTAGTTTGAACATTTTCACCCTTCAGTTGATCAAAAATATTGGCTATTTAGAGGATACTATTGAGAAGACAAAGAGTACCACCATCAGAGCATATGACAACCAACAATGGGCATCACAAGGTATCATTACACTACCCAACCAAGTGGGCCCTCTCATCGTAGAAAATACATGCCAAGTGTTAGACCTGGATCTTCCCTACAACATACTGCTTGGTTGACCCTGGATCCATGCCCAAAAATTGTAGCCTCGACTTATCATCAATGTGTGAAGTTTCCTTTCAAGGGCAGAGAGATTACTATCCATGGAGATCCTGAGCCTTTTTACTATTGCAAGAGTCTTGATGCTAAGTTCTATAAAATCCCCCAAATACCCAAGAATGAAAAAGGGCCTACACCTTCTACCTCATTTTTTGACCCCTCATCCCTTGCATCTACCTCTGAAATAAAGGCACCCATTATGCAGAACATACTTGATATCAAAGCAGTGATCCAAGATTATGGTTTTGGGAACTGTAAGCTGATGAAGAACACCTTTGTCTTAGGAGAGCTACCTATTTCTCCTCAATCTCATGGGAAACCCACATCTACCAACAAAGAGCCTGAAACTATCAAGATGGCAGCTACTACCTTCACCAAGTGGGGGGATTTGAATCAAGAAGATGTCAATGAGGATGATATCTCTAAAAACCTCTATCAGGATGAATGAACTGTCCCCGCTCTTCCCATGGAAGATGATAACAAAGACTTGCTGCTAATGAAGGGAATGGGATATAAAAAGAACAAGAAGCTAGGATAGAATGATGATGGTTTACTAGAACCCATCATTCTTGAGAAATGACCAAAGAATCTTGGCCTAGGTTGTACTACTAGCAAGGTCACCCTTATTGGCAAAGGAACTTCAGCTAAACGAGATGAGGCTTCCTCTTGGTTACCTCCATCACATGATATGACCTTAGATGACTTCCCTATTGATGTTGCTAACCTATTTGAAAACAAATCCTGCTTCATGATATCCATTACATCATTTTCTCCAAGCATTCAACCAACTAAAATCTGCCTAGTATACCCACAACTCATCAAAATGGACCAACAAGGACCACCAATTCTTGATTTATTTGAAAATGATGAAGTGATCTCAGAATTCATGGGACTCTGTGACAACTTACCATGGGTAGATATAAAAGTAGGATTTGATATAGAGATAGATAAAGAGGCGTACTATGGGGAGACGATTGAATCCTTCAGTCCCAAAATTGATGAAATGCAACTAACATGTAGATATTTAAGTGAAAACCATAGTGTGGCACTTTCTAATCCTAAAATAGTAAAAATAAAGGATGCATTCGAAGGTGAAAACCTCTTTGAGGCACCCGAGGATGAGGGGTTCAATCTCCCCCTTAGTGTGATGCATCCGGAGAAGTCAGTAGTACTAGCAAAAAAGGCCACTCCAGTTAATGTGGGTACCAAAGAAGCACCTAAGATTGATTTCTATGCCAAATCCTTGTTGGATGAAGAACAGAAGAACCTGGAAAGATTCCTAAAAGAGTGCAGAGCTAACTTTGCATGGTCATACACTAATATGCCAGGGCTGGATCCAAAAGTGGTTGTGGTCACTTAGCAGTCTATCCTGAAGCCAAGCCAGTCAAGCAAAAATTAAGGAAGATGCACCCTCAAATAGCACTCTTGATCAAACTCGAGTTACAAAATCTTATTAATGTTGGATTTATCTAACCAATAGATTATCTTGAGTGGGTTTCAAACCTGGTACCAGTCTCAAAACCCACTGGGGGTATCAGAATCTGCACAGATTTTAGAGACTTAAATAAGGCATGTCCAAAGGATGATTTCCCTCTTCCTAATATCGACCTCATTGTGGACTTAACAGTTGGGCATGAAATGCTATCACTCATGGATGGTTTTTCAGGCTACAATCAAATCATGATCGCCAAGGAGGATCAACACAAAACTACATTCACTTGTCCATGGGGAACCTATTGCTAGAACGTGATGTTGTTTGGGCTAAAGAATGCAGGAGAAACCTATCAGAGAGCAATGACCCTCATCTTTCATGACATGGTCCACAAAACAATTGAAGATTATTTGGATGATATTTTGGAAAAATGAAAGAAAATAAATGAGCACATACAAGTCTTGGGACCTATCTTTGAAAGACTTGAAGAATACAAAGTAAGGCTAAATCCAAAAAAGTGTTTCTTTGGGGTTACATCAGGAAAAATTCTCGGCTATATTATCTCGTAAAGAGGGATATAAATTTACCCAGCAAAGGTAAAATCTATCCTAGGCATGGAACCACCTTAAACACTAAAGTAGATGAGAGGGTTACAAGGAAGATTGCAGCCCATCAAAAGGTTCATAGTGCAACTATCAAATAAAATCCACCCATTTTCGCATCTTCTCCATAAAGGAATAACTTACAAGTGGGATGAGAAGTGTGATAAGGCTTTCCAAAAAATCAAATACTATCTACTAACACCTCCAGTGCTCATACCACCAATACCAAACAAACCACTGATCATGTATATCTCAGCAATATCAGCAACACTAGGAGCTCTTCTTGCACAACATGATGAAGATGGAAAAGAAAGGGCTATCTATTACATTAGCAGGACTTTGGTGGGCTATGAAATGAACTATTCACCCATTGAGAAAGCATGCTTAGTAGTAGTTTTTGCTTCACAAAATTTTAGGACTAGATGCTATCACATCAAATCAAACTTATTGCAAAGATTGACCCATTGAAATACATTTTATCCAAAGCAACTCTCACAGGGTGAAGACCAAATGGGTAATGATCTTAATGAAATTTGACATAGAGTAAGAACACAAGGCAATCAAGGGACAAGTGATCACAGATCAACTAGCAGAAGCATATATCTATGTTGAGAACCCTTTGATATCTAAGTTCCCTGATGAATCAGTGTTCCTTATCAATCTCACATCTTAGTGGAATATGTACTTTGATGGATCATTCACCCAACATGGATCAGGAGCAAGTATTATTTTCATCACCCCTCAAGGTGATTGCATTCCAAAGTCATACCGACTATCATTCCCTTGCACTAACAACATTGTTGAGTATGAATCCCTAATCATAGGTCTAAGGATAACAGTTCAGTGGAAAATACAAGAGATGAAAGTGTATGGAGACTCACAGTTGGTTATCAACCAAGTCAGTCAACAACGACTATCAAACTAAGGATGACAAGCTCACTCCTTTAAAAAATATGGTGGAAAGTCTCAAGGACCTTTTCATTGACTTAACTTTTGAGCAGATTCTCGCATGAATAATAGAGCAGCAAACACCATGGCAACAATCAGATCACTGCTAGACATGCCGAACAATGTCATCCAATGTCAATCCTTGGTAGAACAAATTATTTTACCAACTTTTGAAATCCCTGAATCTGAATTCGCATGTGCCATTGTTGGTCTTGGATCCCCATTTTACCATGAAATCTTTATCTACCTAAGTAGAGGAACCCTCCCATCGGATATCACCTCAAACCTTAAAAATACCTTTGTTAAAAAAGCATCTCGATTTGTGATCCTAGGTGATACCCTTTATCGTTGAAACATCGAAGGGACATTACTACAATGTCTTAACCAAGGGGAAGCCTTGACCGCTTTAACAGAAGTACATAATGGCATATGTGTTTCCCATTCTAACGGTATTACTTTAGCTAAGAAACTATTGAAGGTGGGGTACTATTGGCCAACCATGGAAAGAGAAGCTCATCAGTATGTGTAGAAGTGTGTCTAGTGTCAACAACATGGAGATTTGATTCATGCTCTAGCT
This sequence comes from Sequoia sempervirens, assembly GCA_007258455.2. NCBI lineage: Eukaryota > Viridiplantae > Streptophyta > Pinopsida > Cupressales > Cupressaceae > Sequoia > Sequoia sempervirens. The sequence goes on along the minus strand of VDFB02271358.1, from coordinate 315,008,491 downwards.
CAAGAGTTGCAACCAATGATCACACCTTGGCCTTTCTCGCAGTGGGGACTTGACCTCATAGGTAAAATCACCCCAACCTCATCCAATGGCCACAAGTTTATCATAACATCCAGTGAGTACTTTACCAAGTGGGTTGAAGCCATTCCTATAACCTACATAATGGGGAAGTAAATTGCTAAATTTATCCTAAATTATCTAATCTGTCATTATGGTGTTCCGCAAACCCTCATACCAGATAATGGAACACCCTTCAAGAATCAGGATGTGAAAGAGCTATGTCAAAAATTCAACATCCAACACCGATTCTCTACCCCATATTACCCCCAAGGCAACAGTCAAGCTGAGGCTATGAAAAAACCCATTCTAAAAATCCTGAAGAAAATGATCAATGAAGTTGCCCATGACTAGCATCTGCAATAGAATCCCACTCTTTGGGATTACCAAACCAGTATCCGCACACCAACAAGTGCAACCCCTTTCTCCCTAGTCTATGGATTAGAAGTTATCCTACCTATTGAGGTTGAGCTCCCATCGTTGTGAGTGTCACTACAAAACCTAATCACTGATGAAGAATATAGAGTATCTCAATTGAAAAAGTTAGAATTCCTAGATGAGCGTCATCTTGACACCCTCAATCACTTACAAGTATATCAAAACCGACTGAAACAAAGCTATAACAATATAAAATGTTGGTCTTTCCAGGTAGGGGATCTTGTCCTAAAATAGAATCAAAAGAATCTACCAGATCAGGACAATAAAGGAAAGTTTGAGCCTAACTGGTTAGGTCCTTTTGTCATCACCGCATGTTACTAATTAGGATCATACCAATTTTCAATGCTTAAAGGAGAACCCTTGCTTGAACCAACTAACAACTTGCATCTTAAAAATATTCATGCCTAGTCTTGAAGGGTATAAATCTAAAAATACAAAAAATCAAAAATAATTGTCAATGCCTGAAGGAGAACCCTTGCAGGAACCAGCTAATAGCTTGCATCTTAAAAAAATTTATGCCTAGTCTTGAAGGGCATAAATCTGAAAATACAAAAAAATCAAAAAATGATCAAAATCCAAAAAAATGTGAAAAAGGATTGAAAAAAGTAAATAAAAACAATCATCCTCTAGTGAAAACCACTTCGGTGGAACTTTGGGCAAGTACCTTGGTGAAAACATGGAAAACAAGCACCTTGATTAAATAAAGTACCTCCATCCATCCTAGGCTCTTTATCCTATCATTCCATCCATCGCATTGCATCACTCATCCTATTTCATCCATCACCCATTCACATCCATTTCATAGCTTGATATTGTGAAGTATCACAATCCCTTTAGTACTACTTGGCATATTCCAAAGGTCAGCTTGTCCTGCCTACATTGAGGTAGTCTATCATATCACGATGGGGGAATTTCGTTATGGATCATACCAAGTTCTTGTATATCTTAAGGTCATCAAAAAACACCAAAAAAATTCATAAAATGGTTATCAAAAAATCCAAAAACATTTGTAAAATCCTATATAGCTTAAATCCAAAAACATTTGAAAATTGTAAAGGAAAAATCCAAAACATCCAAAACACATAAAAATCCCTATAAAGGTCAAAACATTGAAAATCCAAAAATAGTATCATGTCGAACTATGTGTCTCTGAGCTTGAACGTAGGCAAGGCCATCATTGATGTGCCCCTGAGACACCCTAGGTCAGTCCTTTAGGAGTCTGTCATAATAAACTGACATCTCTCAATTGTTCATATCTTCATCTTTAAATAAGTCAAGTCAATTGAACTACATGGTCTATGCATGTATAACGTAGGCAAGGCTTATATTCGATCAGCCCCTGAGGCCCCTAGGATAGGTCTTTAGGTTAGGTTCTTGGTCAGAAAACTTAGAAAATCCCTAAGCATTCAAATATCAAAAAATCCCTAAACATTCAAATATTCAGAAAACACCAAAACATTTAAAAATTGAAAAATCCAAAAACATTAGAAAACATTCAAAAGGACCTAAAAAGCCTCAAATATCTTCAAAAAACCCTAAATAGCCTCAAATAATCAAAAACATAAACATTCGCATAAACTTTTGAAAAGACCAAAAATAGCCTCAAAACATTTGCAAAATACCAAAAACAATGAAATATTCCAAAAAATACAAAACCACCCATTCCATCTCGCTTTTACCTGCAATAAATCTCCATCCATAATAAATCAATCGTCACCTTCAACCTTTGGAAAAATAAGTAGAGAGAAAGTATAGAAAGTCCTAAAGTGAGAACCTAATCATCAAAATCTAAAGTCTAAATCATAGGTAAATGTGTCAGTGAAGTTTATATCAATGGCTTATCATAAAGCTCATGATCATCCTAACATCAAACAATCATCTGATCAACATATCCTAGGATGTATCCTTCTTGCAATGGACATCAGTATTAGAAATCACCTTAGCTAAGTTAAACTGCAAGAGTTATAGATAACACTAATTGTTTGTCTTTTGATCTTTTCTTACGATTTATCTTAATGGCCCATTCCAAGGACCTCTCGATGATGTCTATCTAAAAATATTTAGAGAAAAAGGAATGGTGCATCGATCATTATATTTCATTTGTTGTGCTTGTGGATACTCTTGTAAAATAATCTTGGCACATACTTGTTTAATTGTGTGTAGGAAGGGTGTTTGGAGTATTTTGTTGACTATTGCGTATGCTTTGGTCCAATATGTTCTAAACTTATAACTTACATTCCAACAAGGTTTCTATATGTCAAGATGTGAACAAGAACTATCCTATTTGTTTGCAGATTCAAAGTCCATTACACTAGATACAACGTCGTCCTGGTTATTAATACCTTGATGCATCGTATCTATGTATTATATCAAACAATAAGGAACGATGGAAAATCCCAATCCTAAGATGTGAGCAAATCATCATCATGCATTTCTCATCACCATCTCTAATAAAGTCTTGGTGGATCATAGACTTGTTGGATATTTTGAAAGCAATCATCACAATCAATGGTCGATCATCTTGTTTCTTCTATCTTCTCTCCGCACTAACCTGGTATCATGAAAATCAACAAAAATATAATCAATGCATCCATTCTGCATCCACAAATCATCAGCATACATACATCTCATAATTATAGCATATCATAAATATACATCTTGCATCATCATTATCATTTACATTGTGATGAATAATATAGATTTTTTATTCTAAGCATCATAAAATATTGCATCATATATCATAAACATGCATCGCATTATCATATCATAAGTATAAATATCTGCATTTTCCATCCACACATCCACATGCATACATCACATCATAAAACTGCATAAGAAAATACACAAAAACAAATGCATTCCACATCATTTGCATAAGCATAACATCTACGTATCATATCATCCATCCCATTGTATTGCATCGCATATCATATACCATCACATATCGCATAAGCATAAATAAAAATTGCATCCATACATTCATAAGCATGAAATAAAACAAACACATTGCATCATATCAAATCTATATCATATCATATATATATCAAAAAAAAATCATGACTGTCATGGTACAATATCTGAATCAGTGTATGTATATCGATCATAAATACAATATCCATGAGGCTATCAAAAAGGAGCCCATGAATGTATATTTGTATAAAAGAATCGAACAATAAATCAAAAAGTGTCTTTGTACAATCGAGCTAGCCCTAATGGTTGCTCCCCTCTCCAGCCCGTCTCTCTGGCTAATCCTTTGTTCTAGCATGTGCCCCAGTCCTCTAGGAGTAATCCGGTTGTCTAAGTGTTGCAGGGACATCTCTATGATAGTGCATCCTATAGTAGGTTGCCTTAGTCACAACCTCTCTATATAATCTTGCAGAGACTGTCTGCCCCTAAGATGCAGTTGTCATCATCTCAAGCTACTGGCAGTGCCCGACCTCTTGCGCTAGCTACATCTCGACAGTCTATCTAAGTTGCCACTCATGGTCTCACTCTATTGTGACAACCTATACCTATTGTTGTGACTGATCCCTCTCAACAATAATGGCTACAATCTATTGTCAAGCCTGATCCTACTTGCCTGTAATGACTTGAACACTGCTATTGTACCTACTGAATTTGCAAATCTCGGGGATCTAGCCCCGATGGTGGTGGCTAAACTAGTTGTTGTTGCACTGGTTGTTGCTAAATAAGTGGTTGTTGTGGAGGTTTTTGTCCCACTGGTGGTGCCCCAGGGATTTTCCTATCCTGGCCATCTTGGAAATCCTATCCCTTGCCTATGCCTTTGCCTCTTCCTGCACCCCTCCCTCTCAGTCTCCCCCATGGAGGAGCACCCGCTAGATCTGTCAACCTACGAGGGGAGGTGAACCATGCATCGTATGTAGGAATCATTTGAGCATCCACCTATCCCTAATTTTCATCCCACGGTTGAGCAACCAATTACCGAAATCCCTCAACCACCTCAAGGGTTGGGATCGTTGATCCCCACATGGGTACCTCTCATACTGATTTGGAAAATATGGATCTATAGGCATCATCTGGCCTATCCTACCTCTCCTTGAACTGTCGTTCCACCCTATCTGGCATGTATCTCTCAATGATAATATGCTCTTGACCCTGAATATATTGGGTCTATCTGGAAAAGAAGAGCTACTAAACATCATCAAACCACACTGGCATCTGAAGCGAGGGTCGCTATCTAAACACTATTCTATCATCGATCACCCTGCACTAGTATGGAATCCCAAGCTGCCCAGTATGTTGAAGTGTTTAATGGAACCTCTATATCACCAAATGATTAGATCATCTGGCTCCATGTCTACCATCTGAATGATCGGTCAAAGCACCACGATGTGTTCCCAAGCCCAAATATGTAGTAAGGTAACCCTTGTGTCGATCGCTCTGTCGTTGCAGTACACAAAATCATGCATATCATGATACAATGAGGCCAACATCACTGGCCCCCATGCAAAAAATGTCCTCCTGTAGAGAATCTTGTGCCAAGTAAGGCCCCATCTTGGGTTGAATCCATGGCTCCGTTGATCTAGAGAAACCAAACAAGAGATAATAGCTAGAATGATCAATCTAGACGTGGGCACTCAACCTCTGTACATCTCGAGGATGATTTGTGAAGTGACAAGAACAATGTCCTCCAACTCCATCACCTCGTGGCAGGCATTCGTAACCGATATTAGAGTCATATTTATCACACACTCGCCATGTATCAGCAAACATAGTATCTTCCATACATCCTCTAAAGTCATTGTCGCTTCGCCTGTGGGAAGGTGGAACGACAAAGTCTCATTATGCCATCGCTCGCACAACACGGTCATCATAGCCAGATGTGTCCAGATGACAAGCATATAAGTGATGTACCATAGGCCAATCTCCCCCAATTTCTCCTAGCGCAACTCAAATAAATCACCAAGTCTCTCTAAAACTATGGATCGGTGCTCGCGGGACATCAAAGGTGGAATGACCTCCTACACCCACGAGGCGCACGACGTCAAAACTCAAAAAAGTTACTCATTTTGGAATTTTTGGCTCCAAAATTATTATAGTGTCGCTATTTACGATAGTGTCACTATAATTCAAATTATACATTGCGATGTCCAAGGCATTTCAAATTGCAAATAAAAAATCACATCACTAGAAACATGTGCGGTGTGATTTAAACTTTGGAAACCCTAACCCTAATTTTCAAATCAAAAAGTGCATCGCTATAAACATATGCGTTGCAATTTAAAATTGGAAACCCTAATTCTAAATTGTGAATTGCATCACAATACACATGCATTGCTAAAATTCATTTTAGTGTTGTCGATTCTAAAATTAGCATCGCTATATAGCGACACCATCAAAGTTTAAAATTCAAAAAGCAATAAATGCCTCAAAAAGTCAAATTTCAAATCATGTTTCGAGATACATACTAGTGGTCCTAAGCTTGGAAGCCTCTGGTACTCTCGAACCTGATTGAAAATGTGTCGTGGGAGCTCTCATCGCTCCATTTTGTTAGAGGGTCAGAGCTCAATTTGCAAGAATTCCTTAAGGTGTGAATGCACAAGTGAATTGAAAGTGACCCTTCTTGGCTTATTTATACATGAAATAGCATTTTTTGCCCTAATTTAACCTTAAAGCAAGGGTTTTTCATCATTTTCACCAATTTTTCCAAACATAACCTTTTTTTTGCATCATTTTTTGCATTTTTGGCATATTTCTTGCATCTTAGAGCCTTTCTGGATCCCTGGGACAACTTTTCACCTTTATCAAGAAATCAACCCAAAATTCAAAATTTCCACCCGATTTCTCAAGGGGCCAAGGAATCAGCTTTATCCTTTCGCTGGGGCATCTATCCTTCCACTGGGGCATCTAAAAAATCAGAAATTTTAATTTTTTGATCTGAGTAGTAGTTTTTAATCTGAAGAGCATCAATCTTTGAACTGAAGCAGAAGGTACCTCACTTCAAAGAGGGGAAAAATGTAGACACTAAAAAATGTCTTGAATGATATTATACACTCAAATCAGATATACTAACAACATTTCCTCTTGGAATCCACCCTCTTTTCGCTTAATTAATTAAATTAGCCTAGCTATTTAATTAATTGCATCATTTGTATCTATTAACCTAATACAATTTAATCAGGTTAATTCCCCCTTTTCACGCTAACATTTCATCTCATTAAATTAAATAAATCTAACTATTTAATTTAATTCCCTAAGTCTTCTTATTTAATTAAATAACCCTAAGTTATTTAATTAAATGTCATTTCACCTTTCCCTCTTTCATTAAATCATTTCATTTAATGAATCACTTTATTCTTCTAAATCTCCTAATTGCATGATTAAACTCTTGTTTAATTAGCAATTATCTAACTAAACTAATTCCCCCCACTTGCAAGGGAATATTCCAAAGGAATATTCTTCCTTTGCACATTCCTCCAAAAGGGGAATATTCCCATGAGAATATTCCCAAGAATATTCTCTCTCCTCCAATCATTAAAAAAAGGGAATATTCTTACTTAGCTTCATATGCAAGTTAGCTTGTGACTTCTTGTGCAAGTTAACTTTTGACCTCTTATACAGGTCAAAAGTGTGCTTGTTTGGAAGGAATGAGAACCCTTGATTAAATCTCATCTTGCATTCTCACCCATTGATGAGAATCCATGATCCATGCCTCTTATTTCCACCATCCTTGACCATTGATTAGCTTTTCTGATCTCAACCCTTCATTTCTCATTTGCTTTCCTATAAATAGTTCACTATTTGGAGACAAATGGATCCATCATCCATCTTTTTCAGAGTAAACTTATGTTGTTGAAATCACTCACACTCACTCTTTTTTAACTCACATTTAGCATATTTTAGTTCATTTTTAGTTGCATAAATATCTTAGCTTTCATTAATGGCTTCCATGCATCCATTTAGCTAATTAGATAGTTAGGGTTTGATTCTTTTTAGTTTAAATCTTATTTAGATTAGATTAGCAATTGCATATCTACATCTTTTAGCATAAAATCATGGTAGATTAGTTTTTGCATCATACTCATTTTATCATAAATCATGTTTTCATTCACATATCATGACTTTTTCATCGATTCTCTTCAATATAATCGATTGAAACAATCTCACCGATCATGGGATTAGGAAAGGGTCATCGTTTCACATCAACGTGACACCAATTCCAAAATGGGATAAGTTTCAAATGCGTTAGAATAGGCATTTTAAACGTTTTCATAACTTAGAATGTTTTTTTTTAATGAATGTTTAGTTTAACTTCAATTCGATTGATCCTGTTTAGATTGAGTATTAGTGGCTTCATTATGCTTCGATTCATCATGGATCAAGCGTAATCGGCCCATACTAGTATCCTCGATTGAAATTTTGGCATTAGGAGGGAAAACCAATCAAATTTAATCAATTTCTATCTTGAATTCCATTCATTTTGAATTTTGCAGGATAGAGCGATGCCCAACTCAATTTCAACGATGCACTTTGCAGGGCATCGCCATATATCTTAATCTAAAACAACACCTATTAAATACACCGACGGTGATTAAAAAATGGCAACGCTAATACTTTTTTAGAAGTATCAAAATCAGCTTTATCCTTCTGCTAGGGCACCTAAAAAATTAGAATTTTTTTATTTTTTGATCTGAGCAACAATTTTTAATCTAAAGAGCATCAGTCTTTGAACCGAAGCAGTAGCTACCTCACTTCAAAGAAGGGAAAAATGTAGACAATGAAAAATGTCTTGAATGATATCATACACTCGAATCAGGTATACTAACATCATTTCCTCTTGGAATCCATCATCTTTTTGATTAATTAATTAAATTAGCCTAGCTATTTAATTAATTGCATCATTTGCATCTATTAACCTAATTTAATTTAATCAGGTTAATTCCCCATTTTCACGTTAACATTTCATCTCATTGAATTAAATAAATCTAACTATTTAATTTAATTCTCTGAGTCTTCTTATTTAATTAAATAACCCTAAGTTATTTAATTAAATGTCATTTCACCTTTCCCCCTTTCATTAAATCATTTAATTTAATGAATATCACTTTATTCTTCTAAATCTCCTAATTGCATGATTAAACCCTTGTTTAATTAGCAATTATCCATCTAATCTAATTCCCCCCCACTTGCAAGGGAATATTCCTCCTTTGCACATTCCTCTAAAAGGGGAATATTCCCATGGAATATTCCCTCCCCTTTGCACAATTAAACTTTGTTTTAATTTGAAAAATATCCTTTTCTCTCACCCATGAGAATATTCCAAAGAATATTCTCTCTTCTCCAATCATTTAAAAAAGGGAATATTCTCACTTAGCTTCATATTCGAGTTAGCTTGTGACTTCTTGTGCAAGTTAACTTTTGACCTCTTATACAGGTCAAAAGTGTGCTTGTTTGGAAGGAATGAGAACCCTTGATTAAATCTCATCTTGTATTCTCACCCGTTGATGAGAATCCATGATCCATGCCTCTTATTTCCTCCATCCTTGATCATTGATTAGCTTTTTTTATCTCAGCCCTTCATTTCTCATTTGTTTTCCTATAAATAGTTCACTATTTGGAGACAAATGGATCCATCATCCATCTTTTTTAGAGAAAAATTATGATGTTGAAATGACTCACTCACTCTTTTTTAACTCACATTTAGCATATTTTAGTTCATTTTTAGTTGCATATATAGCTTAGCTTTCATTAATGGCTTCCATGCATCCATTAAGCTAATTAGATAGTTAGGGTTTGAGTCTTTTTAGTTTAAATATCATTTAGATTAGATTAGCAATTGCATATCTACATATTTTAGTATAAAATCATGGTAGATTAGCTTTTCCATCATACTCATCTTATCATAAATCATGTTTTTAATCACATCTCACAACTGTTTCATCGATTCTCTTCAATAGAATCGATTGAAACAAGCTCATTGATCACAAGATTGGGAAAGGTTCACCATTCCACATCAACGCTACACCACTCCCAAAATGGGATATGTTTCAAATGGGTTAGAGTAGACATTTTAAATGTTTTCATAACTTAGAATGCTTTGTTTTAATGAATGTTTTGTTTAACTTCAATTCGATTGATCCTATTTAGATTGAGTATTAGTGGCTTTGTTATGCTTTGATTCATCATGCATCGAGCGTAATCAACCCATACTAATATCCTCGGTCAACAGTAGCTATTCAATTTTCAAAATGGAAACATTAGTTTTCATGTTGAGAAAAACAACCACATAAGGACCAACCCCATGCCAATGGATATGAGGTTGGATAAGCCAACCAAAATACAATACCTATAAGATAGTAGATAAAAGGATGAACCAACTGGGACCACAAATGCAAAAATGGGTGAACAACCTTCAACATTAATTTGCAGAAATGAGTAAGACAAGTCATAAGATCACTCCAAGTTAGAACTACATACAAGAGTGTCACATAAACTGATAATTGTGGCATAATATGAACTTCAACAGTAAAAATAAAATAATTTTTTTTTTACAGAAACAAGATGGTTATAAAGATGTAATATGTTTAACTCTCATCTTTCTTTTCTCCTTGCCTTCTTTTGGCTGAATGTTGTTGTAGAAAACCTGTACAGTACATCAATATTATTTGAAAAGTTACTCAATGAAACTGTTGTATTTTCTTAGCAATATCTTTCCTAAATTATCTAAAACATGCTTCCTCTCCAAGTCTTCACCTAAGAGCAATTCAGTAGACAAAATAACAAGGGCAAAAGCATGAGTTCTATGTCAGCCACACATTGTTAAAAAAAATCAGCCAGCACACTGGATAGGGAATATTACATTACAGTTAATATGAATCCCTTGCTCAAAGATTGGAACAATTTTAATTATGATAGAATATACACTTGACATACCTAGCTTTCCATATTTTCCATCTAAATGACTCATCTAAAAATATCATAGATTTTTCTAGAAGCAAAACTATAGTTTTCCTTGAATTTCCTACCTTGTTGAGTAGAGTTTATACTAACAAAGAACAACTGACATAAAAGTAAATAACAAGGAAAAATGATAGAAAAGAACTAACTATTATTAGAGGCCAAGCTAAAAAATACAATAAATCCCAAACAACACTAATGTTAGATGCAAAACCACAACATATTCAAATTCACTATTGCGATCATCATTAAGAAATTCAAAGGACTTAATCAATAGGTGATGTGTTAGATATACACAAGTAATATATTGAAAGTAGTAATCTGAAATTTGAAAACAAGCAAAAAAATTTAGACACAAGAAGGCCTAATCATTAGATGTTGTTTTGAATATACACAAGAAGTATATCAAAGGTTGAGCAATCTGAAATTTTACATATGTGAAGGCCCAATTGAGAGATGATGCCTTGAATATATGCAATGTAACCAAAAATTTGACATCATGCAGAAAATTTAAAATTTTAGACACATAAAGGCTTGATTGTTAGGTGGTGTCTTGGATGTACACAAGTATACCGATTGAGTAATCTAAAACTTGAAAACCCATAGAATACTTTAGATATGAGAAAGCCCGATCATTTGGGTTCGATACTAATTGATATGACTATATTGCTAGCTGTGTTTCTCAAGGAATATTTGCATAGGAAAAATCTATTCTAGAAGCAAAAAAAATTACAATGTTATTGAATAATTTTAGCTATCTATATACTTATATATATTTCTACATTTCTATGGTTGATTTCCAACATTGTCAGAGTTTTTTTTTAGCCATTTCTAATAGTTAGTTGAATCATTTGCAAGAGATATTGTTGTTTGGAATACTTCATATCATTAGAAATGTTGAGACATCTAGCTTCATTGATTGAGAGAGATTAGAGTTTATAGTGTGTACTTGCACATTGTTGTAATTTAGTACAACCAATTCTTCTTCATTGAGATCCTTTGATATTGTGTTGATACACCATATTATGACCTACAGTATTGAATTGATTTTTAGACATGGTTATGGAACACATGCATAGGTTAGATAGTTCAAGATGAATATATGATTGATGCAAAGTTGTGATGGAGAGACCACGATTGTTGGTGAAACTCCAAATAGTGAAAGATGGTTTATATATAGATAATGGTATATTGGAATAACTAATAATAAAGTTTTTCTTCCATGAGAAACATTATGTGTGTCAATTTTTCCATTTTTGAGTCATTGATTGACACGTGTAGAGAGCATGGTGACAATAGCTCAGGGACCTATCGATATACCTTGATTGAATGAGCAGACAGTTTCAATTCTTAAAGTGATTGGAGCACTTACATGAGATTCACCTCCCATAGAGAGGCTTTTTATATAGACTCAACTAAGATAAAGCATGAGAAATCTAATAATGCAGAGATTGGTTGAGTTCATGGATGCTTATGACTTACAGTATAAGTAATACACTATGACAGACTATGGTTTTCTCTCACTTGGAAAAAATAGGGAGTTTGTTTACAGTGGACATAAATGGATGCATGATTACTATCTTTTCATACTTAAGATTTGTAGCATTTTGGAGTCGACCTGCATTAAATACAATCACAAAGTAGAGATAATGGACATGGATTTTTTTGTAGAGTTTAGGACCCATGATCATCAATGTGAGATACCACACAGATTTGGAAATTATACCTCTTCAATTCATAAAAGTTCTAATTGAGAATGATTGACTACATATAGTTGATCCATGACAAGATTAAGGGAGTATTTTAGAATACTTTATTGCATATATCTAATTCTTAATTCTTAGTACTGAAGTTTGCACTTACCACCTTGTTAGAATACTTAAGTTCCTAGCTTTTTCTTAAATTGCCACCTTTGTTATAATTATTTGATGCCTAGATTGTTGTGCTCAATTATTCAAAGGTGGTTGTGATATGTAATATATTCATATGTGGAAGATAATAAATAAGGAGAGGTATGTTGCATTGAGATTTCCTAATCTTGTCTATGTCTATCTTTCCTTTTTGTTTAGTATTTTAACAGTTGGAATTTGGAAGCACTATCACACTATTAGCCTATATCTATGCTCTAAAAATTAGAGTTGAGTGTATTTAATACCTAAAAATCCATGTACTCTAGCAACAATATATAAGTTCACAAGTTAGGATTTGGTTAAAGAACCTTCAAAAGCCATTGATTTTCAACACCACTACTTTTAATCATAATTCCAAACACCATGATAAATTTTCATTTAAAAATACAAAAGGCCTAAGGCAATAGGGTCAAATATGTAGTCAAATTTTATTTATGTGAGTCTACTGACAAATCTAAGGGGTAAAGGTCACTTCCTCATACATGCAAATGACCTCCATTCATAAACAATTTTAGTTGTTTGGATCTTAATTTTTCAATTTAGTCATTTCAAATTTGATATTAAACGTTAACTGAGAATCAAATGTCACACCTAAAACCCCTTAACTCTTTTATCTAAAATAATTTATTTACTATTTACTTATTTACATTTATTTATCCTAAATTGTTTATGAAGATGTGATTTATTGCCTCACAATAATTGTTTGATGTAATTACCTAGATATCGTGTGTTTTCAAATACTTAAAAGAATAGATAGGGTGTTATCGTGTGGCTTTGTATTATATATGATATTGGTGTCGAATGATGAATGGGCTTGTTTCAAATAACTATTTCAGAAAGGTTTTTAGGGTTTGCAGATACTATTCAAATCCCCTATATAATTATCATACAAGAAGAAACTACCATGTACTAGTTTGGAGTAGGTGCGACTAAACGTTGATGTGCATGTAGAATATAGTAATGCAACCACTTTCATGAGTGTGTGTTATTTCCTTATTTTTGAAAGCCATCTTGCACATAAACACAACTCTACAAGTCCTCTGCATGCAATCTTTCTCCAACTCTATCCTAAGTTCTTCATTCAACAAAGCCTAATTTTTGGACACCTATATGAATTTCAATAAACTTGAGATTCAAGTGTTTGGCTGCAATTAGGTTCACTTATAGTAGATACCCCAATTGGGAAAAATCTCTTGCTGGTTACCTAGAGGTGAGATCATTACCTGGTGCTACTGGATATCCCCAAACAATTATATACAATACTATAAATGATATTGTGTGGTGGTGGTAGGAAACTAACAACATTTAATCCTTAATGCATGGCGCGAGCACATGTGAAACTCAAAGTAGGCACATGGTGCTCAAAGGGGGACAATTGAGAAATTGAAATGTGGAATAGGAACCTAATCCATTGCTGCATTTTTCTAACATTCAAATATTTTTTTGAAAAACTATGGATACTATGGTGATTTCAGTCCTTAAATATTGATGCCCAATTGATCAATTGCATCAAATTTGAAGACAATTATCCAGCTGCCAAACCCAAAGGTTCAAACTCTTACCCCTGCAATTCTTATTCTTCCCTTAATGACTTTCCCAAATATGAAAAATGGCTTAAACTAAATAAAATTAAGTAGAGGAACACATTTCCCATAATAAAATGCTATTACAATGTAACTCAACTATTTAATAATAATAATAAAATTCATAGTAAACATAATTGAAAAAGTAAAAAATTGTTGAAATTTGTCTTCTTCAATATGATGTTCATTGTAAACTCTCTGTAGTGTGCAAATTGGACCTATAATGATTTCTACAACACAGAATGTAAAGACAATAAAACAGGTTGAAAATATGATATAACTATGCAAGAAAAGAATATTTAATAGGAATTTTGATATTACAAGTCATTTATTTGCAAAGAACTGCAGTAAAAAAATTAAGATGAATTATGTGTTGTCCAAGAGTTATTTTCTATAGTAATTACTGAATTCAAGTATATTTATTATTCAATTCAACTATATATATAGGAAACTCTTATAAAAAACATAGACAACCAATCATATTTATCTACATATTAAAATATGAAAATTGCTAAAAATTATGAAAAAAAATTATGAAAAACTACTACAACATATTATTTGATTTTGAAATATTTGCATGAAGATTTAAAACATAAAGCATTGCATGTGGAAAAATATTTTTTTCATCAAATTGGCAAAAGACACTGCAAATGGAAATAGAATTTTCCATCCAATTGTTTTGATTATAAGGGAAAAATAGGTTTTGAAGGGACCTGAAACCCTTTACAACTTAAGAAACAAAATGATTCCCATAAGATACAATAGTAAGACACTAGCAGTAGGCCAAAACCCAAAACAACAAAAGAAACAGATTGTTGGTCAAGAGATAAAATAGTGAACTAACAACAGCACCAAAAACAACAAAATAGCAAAACAACAGGAAAGAAACCGAACCCAACAGTAAGCAGACAACAGACAAAAAAGAGAATAGAACACTATTTCATGTTGCTTAAGGTGTTGGCCACCTCAAGCTCTTAGCTCCTATGCAATTCAATCATGTCCATCAACTCTTTCTTCTCAGATTCAAAGGACTTCTTCCAATCAGCTGACTCTCTAACAGCAGGGCCTTTGCCATCATCTTTCACACCTTTATTTCCTTTGCCTTTGGTTGAGTGATCTTTCTCCATTAACTCAGAAAAATACAATTGGTCCTCCCTGAGCTCACTGATTTTACGAAACATGATTTCCAGAGAGTCTGCACTATTCTTCACTAAAATGTGACTAGCATGAAGAAGCTTCTTTATGTCCACATTAGAATCCAATATCTTGGATTCTAAACTAGCCAAGCATTCTTCACACAGGGATTTTCCATCATGGAAGGAACACTCAAGGTCCACAATTTTTTCGATCAGAATATTCGAAGCCGAGCCTTTTGGAATATTCTTCAAGTTCTCCTTCAAACCCCTTAATTTAATGTTAATCTTATTGAATTCTTGAAGAGTCCATTTAGCTAACTTAAACGTACCAGTGGCCCCTGCCCTTGCCATGTCTAGTAGCTCAATCATAGAGGTGGAATCCTCATTGAGATAGGAGAAGTCCTCAAAAAGGGGGTTTACCTTTAGAGGCTCTAACTTCGCATGATTCTTCTTAGCATTCTCCTCATCCTGACCCTTATTCTCATCCTCCAGCTCCACATTGGGAGTGATACAAACTGGGGATTCAATAATTTCCACTACTTTTTCTACAAAAACCTTCTCCTCACGAAGCACCGTGGTGTCCTTAGCTAAATATTTTGAGGCCTGGCTTTTCAATTTGGTAATGCATTTAGACACCCTCCTCAGCTTATCCTTAGCCTCTGTAGTTTGTACATTCCCTTGCAAACCCTCCTCATTACCGCCACCTTTCGCTTCTCCCTGGCCAACATCCAAATCTACATTCTTGGGAGAGGAATCACCCAAGCCCACCTCCGTGTCCTCACTGTTAGAAAGAACAAGGTGCTTGGCTACACGATTTCTTTTAGGGTTACCCTTCTTCCTCTTTTTTGAGGAGGTAGTCACAGGGAATGATGACCCTTCATCTTCCTCTTCATTCCACTCCTCTTCTTCAGCAATGCTAGTACCCAAGCTAGATGAACCAGAAACATCACTCAAAATCTTCTTCTTGCCCTTAATAGCAGGGGCAGGGAAAAGAGCTTTAACATGCTCCATGATTAAAAGAATGAGACCCACATGGAGGACCGGAGCCCTCTAATTTTTTAAATGAGCATAAACAAAAACCTCCATAGAATACAACAAAAAAAATGGAAAGGAAACAAACAACCAATGTCTAAAATGGTTTAAGAGAGTAAAATGGTGACCAAGTATTATAGTAAACCTACCTTCTAAAGTCACATACCACATTATCACCTCTGCAACATTCACCCAAACCTTCTTAAGGTACTTGTGCTCATAGCCCCAACTTTCCATCTTAACTAGTTTTTTTTGTTTATCCTCTTTGAAGAATTGGACCATCACTTCTTCATTACTCTTCTTGTCCTTAAAGAACTTACGGACAACCATCGAAAATCCATTCATAGTAGCAATCAACTGCTCATTAATATCAACTACCAGGCCTTTTATCTGTAGCTTACGGTTATGCCAACAAGAAGCAATTTTTTCTAAAACATTGGGGTCATGCCCATGCAATCTCTCTAGAAATGATATAAAATTCCTACAATGGAGAATCTTCCATAGATTCTTTTTCTTCCTTAGGCACACACAAGAGTGTGGCTCAATCCTACTTTTGTCACCACCCATATCCACAAAGACCAGAAGATGAAAACCCTTGCAATAATCTCTCGAGTGATAGCCAACAATCCAAGCTAAACCCACAAAGTGTGTGAGACAGGAGATGGTACTAAAGATTAAATGATGCCACTACATCAACTCAACCAATACCATCATTTCTCATTAAGATCTTAGCTTTCTAGGGAAGGGGAGCCCTCCTCCTACATGATACTCATTTAGCCTAACAACCTCATTGGCAAAAAAATCCGCCAATGAATTTCTTTCTCAAAAAATGTGAGAGATAAGGGTCTCTTCACAAGAACTTAGCATCATTATAGTATCTTTAATTAATTGATCCACATTCCAACTTGTCTTATGAGTGCCACGTAGGTAATTGATGATATTTAAAGAATCGCCTTCTACCCATATTTTAGAGTAACCCCTTTCCAATTGTTGAAAAGCTGCTAGAACATATTATCTAATGTTGAAATATTTGCATTAAGATTTTAAAACTTAAAGCAATGCAAGTGGAAAAAAAGGTTACCATCAATTTGAAAAAAAACACTACAAATGGAAATAGAATTTTCCATCCAACTCCTAAAAAGATGCTACAACATATTATCTCATTTTAAAATATTTGCATTAAGATTTAAAACTTAAAGCAATGAGGTGGAAAATGAAAGTTTTCATCAAATTGCCAAAAGACACTGCAAATGAAAATAGAATTTTCCATCCACTTGGAAAATGAATATTTATTTATCTCTTACCAATTAACGGCAGAAAAAACCAGCTGATTTACCATTTAATGGCAAATGAAAGTTGTTTTCTCTCAACTCAAGAGTGGTTTACAAGAGTGAGACTTGTTTCAAGCTGAAATCTCACACTATATGTAGCCTATCGACTAATAACCATACAAATCACCTAAATAAAAATAATTTTGACCAAATATAGAGATAATTCAAAAAATCTATGTTAAAGAAAATAAAGTTTCTAATATTTTTCTATATTTTCACATGCTTTATCCCAAAACATCACCAAATCACCTAACATATATAGATTTTTGTATTTTTTATCATCAAATAATATTTTCATTTTATCCTTAGCTCATTGTACTTTTTATAAGATTTTTATTCTAGTTTTATCAAGTGTAAGTAATTAATATAACCTTTTTGCATGACATGATCATTTCATTCAAAATATTTCAAATATTTTTTTGTGGAAACAAATTGGAGTTAAATTTGAATAATGAATTCAAATTGATAAGTTAATTTAAAATGAGAAAATTTGGTTCCTATCTCGATAGAAGTTTGGTCTCTTAGAATATTTTAATATGTCAATCTCACTTATTTTTGTTCACAATATTCTTGAAGATGTTAATCAATTTTTTATTTATATCTACTTAGCTTGAACATTTCATTTAGGATAATACTTTAAGGAATGACTAGAAATGATTAAATAATATTGTAGACACTAAAAATTGTCTCCAGTCTGCGAGAGCATTTTCTAACTAATACTCTATCTAATCCTAATTCTAGTCTTTTCCATACTTTATAATTCAATAATTTTAATTATTTAATTATTTTGATTCTCTCTCCCATTATTTCTTCGAATTAAATAATTATTTTTTATTGTTTAATCTTTTTCATCCATGATTAAATGAATATTTTTATTTATTTAATTATACTAACCTAAAGTTTCTTCTATGATTAATTTAATTATTCATGACATTGAAAATAAATAAATTTTGTATTTATTTTATTTTTGAAAACTTGCCACAATTTTTTCTTTACTTAACTCTTTAATTTTTTATTTTCTTTTGTAGTTAACTCTTCCATTTCTTTATTTCCTTTTTCACTTGACTGACCCTTTCTTCCACTTAACTGCCTCTTTCTTTCAGTTAACTCTTCCACTTTCCACTGTTCTCTCCACTCATCTCTTACATATTTCTATTTCCTCATTCACTTTTCTCTTCCATCTTTCTTACATTTTCTATTTTTCGAATGAGTAATTTCCCATGAAAGTTGTCTCATTCGATCTCATTCGTCTGTCTTGTCAACTTTTTCTATAAATGCAAGCTTTGAGCTCTTCATTTCCCTAATGAACGTCTTCAAATATTTGCCAAAATTATCATCTACAACCACTATCTTTGAACTTTCATTGTTATTATTGTCTTAATTTAATCGATTTGTGTACTCCAAAAACTGAGAGAAACATATCAAAAGGCTTTAAAAGCAAAGGAGAGAAGAGAAATAGAGGTCAACCAATGAAGTCATAAAGGTATACTTTGCATTGTTTGGTTGTATTCAATTTCCTTTATGTTGATTTGTGCTTCATGGTTTTGGATTTTATTTTATACCTTACTTCTAACAATTTGGTGGTTTATGTTAAGGATTTAAGCTTCACCAATCGAATTTTCAGATCCATACAAATACATTAAGATTCAAGATATTTATTTTATATGAATTGAGAACCATTATGAGAGAATTACTTGAGGAACATCAAATCTAGAAATGATTTGATTCTCAAAGAGCTTGAGTACTTTTTTGGTTGTTGAAATTTTTAAGGAAATATATTTAGACTACTTTTAAAGTAATATATGGCTATAAGGATATAGCTATGACCTATAGAATTAGTGTGTATGAATAAGATTCAATCAATACCTCATTTGGTGAAATTTTTGTTAGGAGTGATCGGTGGTGAAAGTTTTATTGGGTATCTTATCTCTCACAAAAGATATTTGAAAAGAGGTACATGAATAATCTAAAATATATAAATCTATAAAAATTATTATCCAATAATAAATAGCGTGCAAAATCTTGTGAGAAGAAGTTCTAATGATAAAATAATTGTTGAAAATTCCTTCATGATTACTCCTAAGGACTTGTTCATTTTGATTGTGCACTAGGAATATAAGAAAATGTCCATCTTGATTCCTATAAAATAAGAAATCTTCTAGTAATCTTGAGGATCTTGTTTTTTAGTTATCAAGGTCTTGAAAACATGGTTAGTTGAACCTCAAACAATTGAACCACACTTTTATTGCCCAGGTTCCCAAAGTTGTTGAACCACAATCTATGATGGAATTTCACCCAATCATCCTATGTAATACCATTTATAAGATCTTCTCTAAAATATTGGTGAACCGTTTGAAGCCCTTGCTTGAAAAAATGATAATCCCTACCCAAAAAGGCTTTATTCTGGTTCGACATATTCTAGATGCTGCCATAACCACCCATGAAATTTTGTATTCCATGGACAGAGGGAATAATTCCATTATGTCCTTCAAGCTCGACATTTCAAAAGTGTATGACAAAGTGCTATGGGACTTTATTCCCAAATTCCTATCTAAGTTTGGCTTTGACCGAAAGGTGATTAACATACTAATGGAATGTATTACCATTGTCAAGTATTTTGTCTTGGTTAATGGGGTCCCTTTTGGATTCTTTAATGTTGGGAGGGGCATTAGAAAAGGTGACTCTCTCTCCCCCTATTTTTTTATCATGGTTTCATATGTTTTGAGTAGGAACATAACCAAACTATTGTCGGAGGGCTCCATAAAGGTGGTCAAACCTACTACTTTGCTAGAACCTGAGCTATTATTCAATAGTTTGTGGGTGATACCATTCTATTTGGGAAGGCGTTTGTGATCGAAGCCAGGAAGTGGAAGAGTTTCCTTAACAATTATATTGCTTTCTCTGGCTAGTGTATAAACTACAATAAATGATATATTTCTTTAATAGAACTCCTACCCTTCAGACTCGGGTGACTGTTGTTTTGGGATGCATGAGTGGCTCTCTCCCCTTAGTGTATTTAGGGCTACCCCTTACAATCAAAGAAGTTACTCCTACCTTTTGGAACATGGTTTTAGAAAGGATTCAAAGGAAGTTGGTGGGGTGGAAAGGTTCTATCCTCAGCCATGCTGGAAAGCTGCAACTCCTAACTATTTCCCTTCAAGGGATCCTTGTCTACTTCCTTTCCATCTTTAACATTCCCATATATATAGAAGAGAATTTTGAAAAAATCCAAGGGACCTTCTTATGGTTTGGGACTAAGGAGAAGAAGAAGTTAGCTCTGGTTAACTGGAGCAAAGTTTGCTTACCTAAATCTTGTGGCGTGCTTGGGATTAGGAATCTCCAGAGTACTAATAAAGCCTTGCTTTCCAAGGTTGGTTGAGATCAATTAAGGAAAAAAATGACTGATGTAAGATCATGAATGCTAAGTACCTCTGCAATAGACCTATGATTAAATTCCTTTCAGATGATCACCCTACCGGTTCACTGGCCTGAACCAAAATTTATAAGATGAAGAGACTGATCATATTTGGGATGAAATGGAAACTTGGGAATGGTAGTTGCATTATATAATGGGAGGACCCTTGGCTGCTTGATTCCCCTCTATCACACTTTGATTTCAAGAATCTTATGAGACCTACGCAACTATTCTTTGGTATCTATGTGAGCAAATACTTTCATGGCCAGTTGGGTGCTAAGAAATGGAAAGAAATTCTTCTATGCTACCCCCTATCTCTAGAGTTGAAATTGTTGGCTAAGTCTCTACAAGACTTTCTCTCCCTAACTAGACTTCATTTATCCAACTTTGAGGATGACTTCTTCTAGGTCAAAGATCGGCTATGCAACCTTTCTGTCATAACAACTTACAATCTATTGTTCATCCAGGGTGATCATAGCAGACTGTGTAGATAGGTTTGGAACAGACACATGATTCCTAAAATTAGTTTCTTCTAGTGAACACACTATCATAATAGGATCCCCACTCAAGATAACCTAAGGTAAAGGGGATTTTAGATCATGAATAGGTGTTTGTTATGTAAAAGCAACGAAGAGTCTATTGATCATTTATTATTATTTGCTATGGAAATCTGGGATCTGGATTTTGAAAAGTTGGGGACCCACTAGACTATGTGTGGGGACATCAAAAATTTCATTAAGGGCTAGTCTAACCCCTTCCAACATCCTATCCCTAGAGAGATCTGGAACCAATTCCCCCCATCATTTGCTAGTGCTTGTGGAAAGAGAGGAATAACCAAAATTTTAGAAATCTTGAGATGAGTCCTAAGGAGGTTTTTGGACTTTGGTCTAAGGCTTATCTTTGGAAATGTTTCATCTTACAATGGGAAAATCCCAAAAAAAGACCTACATAGTGGGAGATCAAGATGGCTAAAGCCTAGAACAAGAAGTTGGAGATCAACTCCTTTGATAACTCTAAGGCCCAGGCTAGACATGATATAGTTTGAAAACCACCGGATTGGGGGTGACACAAACTCAATTTCGATGGGGCGGTCAAGGGGAACCTTGACAGGGCTAGCATTGGGGGTATTATCAGAGATTGCAAGGGTAACTTTGTGGCTGGCTACTTGAGGGGCATAGGATTTCAGACTTCCATGACTATGGAAGCCAGGGCACTGCTGAAGGGTGTCTAGTTAATTGTTACTCTGGGGATAAAGAAACTCCATATAGAAGGGGATTCTATGCCTGTGATTGAATCAATCAAACTTGGTAGGTTATTAGGATAGAATAACATAGATATCCTATTAGACATAAATCACCTAGTCTCAAAGCTTGATATGAAGACCTTGTCTCACACCTTTAGGGAGGGTAATCAATTTTTTTATGCTCTAGTTAATCTAGGTTCCTCTTGGAGAATTTCCAAACGTCGGAGGAGTCTTAGGAATTTACCATTGAAGATACAAGGTTTCATCCTTAAGGAACAAGGTACCATTTTCATCCATGATGATAACTAAATATGCTTCTTTTAAGGCTTTCAGGGTTGTCCACATACTTGTACTTTGGGTGATGTGGATGAAGAAGGTTAATGAGGTGTCAAATATGAGGCATCATTTGATGAGATGGATGAAGAAGGTTGATATGGAGCTAATTATGAGAGGTGATGGGAAGAACCTCAGGTTAATGCTTAAACTTGGTTGAGCCATGTACAACTTTAATGAGCGATCTTGTCACAAGCTCGGCATATCTATACATATATTCAATTCCAAATCTCAGTTTCGTTGGACCACTCCTTTTGAAGTCACTTCTTCATGTTGTGTGGATTTTATTTTGAATCCCCTCAACATTGTCATAAATTTTCATAAGATAAAGTATTTATACTTAGGGATTTCTATAATTGGCCCGTGTCCATTTGGCATTGGTACTTGTGCATATGCAATTTGAATGGAAAACCTATTAATTTATCATTTTTTGTAACCTAAGCCTATGGTTTCTAAGGATTTTTAATTATGGGCCCAAAGAGATATTCTCCTTGGAAATGACACATGGCAGGTGTAATATGTCGATTTCCTTAATTCATCATTATCTTGGCTAGCATAAAAATAGTGGTTTATGGGTGATTCTTTACTTTGACAGACATTTTAATTTCCTTCTCTCAAAGGTTTGTTGGTATCTTAGAGTGAAGTGTGTTAAAATGGGTGGTGACAGGTCGAGGATTGATCCAGATAATTGCGAGGAATTTAGAAAGGATCCCATGGTGTGGCATATTTACACTGTAGGTGGGTTGGCGCCGGTGATGGAGTGCTTAGTGGGTCATGATGTGAGGATGTTAGCTCAGTTTGTGAGATCTTGGAAATATAGGAGGGTTACAATGGGGGGTATCTCTTTCGAGGTTAATGAGGAAGTCATAGCTTAGGCGACTGGGCTTTCATGCAATGAGAAGAAATAGAAAAAACACACCAAGACCTAGGATAACGAAAGTCTCAATGCTTTCTTCAAAGACAACGAAAAACCGGTTAGGACTTAGTCGAGTTTTGAAAGGGAAGTGCTACCTCATCCTAGGGACCAGGTTTTTCTAGATATTATGAAATATGTGACTTTAGAAGGTAGGCATAGGGTGTTTTACTACTACCATCTACCTCTTCTCAATCATCATTGTCATAAAATGTTGTTAAGTTTCCCTTTCTTCTTACTAACTGATTTGGAGAATTTTGTTAAGATGTCTTTGGACACTGCTACCCAAAACCCTGATGAAACACCCACCCTGTCCCTCCACTAGAGCCTCATCCTAAGGCTTTATCACTTCCATTTAGCTCTTTGTCTGCCAAAACCTATATCTGTTGTCTGCATCGAGGAGGTTGAACCCCCTGACTAGCCCACTATGAATCCCTCCTCGACTGAGTCTATGGGACCTAAAACGAAAACACCTCCGATGGACACCAAAACTCTAAACACCCCTAAGCCTAAAGCCCCTACCAAAAAGAAGAAGGGTGGTGCGGGGATCGCTCAATCAAAAGAAGCAGCTAGGCTCTACAAGCTCAAAATTTCTCCTTGTAATATGGTAAGCAAACCAACTGAAGGAAAAAAAAAGTAAGGAAGAGGGTAAATGCTAAGTGGAGTTCTCGACCATGGATAGCGAAGGGAAGAATAATGTGGGTAAATATTCTAAGGGGGATACCATTGTGGTTGCTACTATAGATACGGGGCTAGAGAATACTAGCATCAGGAGATCCCATAGATTGGTGAAACCACAAAGGATGTGTCTGTGAATGATATTTCGATTGACGAGGAGAAAAATGGCAGAAAAGGAAAGAGTAAGGAAGAAGATGTGGAGGAGGAGGAGGAATTTGTGGAGGTTCCTATTCACTTTTTTAATTTCAACATAATTCTCCATGAAGATTCGATGACCCACTCCTCGGACCCCAGGGCTATGGAGAAAGATAAGACTAAGACTATGGAAAAGGAGGATAATTATAGAAAGCTACTAGAGCGTATGGATAAAATTGAAAGGAAATTTTCCAAGTTAACTCGGTTCACCATTAAAATTATCCACCATTCTATAGGTACCCTTTATGTTCTGCTCAAGGAAGAAGTGGACAAGAATACTATGAAGGAGGGCCCCAACTAGGTCGGGGAGGATGTTTTAAACTTCCTCATACAAAAATGGGAGGTACATCAAATTAGTCTACTGTGTCTTTATTTTGTTTTGTTGTGGTGTCTTCGTGTGTCGGTTGTCGGTTGTCGGTCTACTATCTTTGTGTCCTATTATTTTGGCGGCTTCTGGTTTAATGCTTTAATGTTATGGAATTGATCTTTTTTGGCCCTTTGGGCTTGTGGTGTATAGGGTACTACACACTGTATATGAAAATTAATATATCAAAAACATGGTTAGTTGAATAAATAATGAATCATGTTTTTGTACCATTAATCTCAATGTACTAAACTTTCCCAATTTTATATTTGGTATCTAATTTTCAAATTGGTGGTTAGTTCATGAAGTTAAATGATCTAAAATTGAGATTTTTCTTCCAAATCATTATCACAAAGAAGAATGACAACACTAATATTTGAATGATCATTTTATCTAAAAAATTTCTTGTCACTCCCTTTGATAGTTATGTAAGTTTCAAACTCTAAGTAAAAAATTTTAATATTAAAGTTCCATTTCGATAGTGTACCATCTAAAATGGTTTTTTAAGAAGATATTCTAACAAAAATATTTGATCGAATGATTGACTTTATTTCCTATTAAAAGCTGGTAATTTTTTCCTAAGATTGTAATCAAAGATAAGTAATTTTTTTAAAGATAGCATACCTTGTATCTATCTCTTTAAGAACTTGACTAATATAGTTGATTGTTATTTCTTCATTATTTACATCATATTGGATGATAACAAAACCAACTAGTTTCTTTTTTGTTGACAAAATGAAAGGTTTTGACAAATCTAGTTTGGCAAGGACTATTGGAGCAATGGATGTAGTGTCAAAAAATGTCATTGTTAACATTTTCACACTTAATTTAGGGATGATTAATGTTAAAATGAACTTAATGTCACCTTGATCTAGTTTTGTAATGTGTTTAACACATTCACATTGGGTCTTGGGGCCCTTTCTAAGCTAAATAAACCTAACTTTTCCTTAATTTAATGTTGTAAAGTGTATTCATTTACACCTTCACATTAAATTTAGGGCCCTTGGACCTAATGTTTCCTTAATCTAGTGTTGCAATGTGTTGTACACATTCACATTGGATTTAGGGCCCTTTTAAGCTAAATAGATCTAATTCTACCTTAATTTGATGTTGTAAAGTATATTTATTTACACTTTCACATTGAGTTTTGGGCCCTCTTACATTTATGACCTTTATATCATCATTAACAGGCCCCTAAGACCCTATATTTTGTATCCCAAGGTTTATTTTGATTGAAATCTTGACAAGATCAACAAATAGACTTGATTTCTTAACTCCCTGACACTTTCTCTCTCTAAAAAGTTCTTGTGGGACCTATACACCACCTTGGGCATATGACCCATACACCAGGGGTGGTGTATGAGTCCCATTTGGCCCCTTTTTAGGGTTTTGAGTAGGAAATCAAGGTTTTAAATTCAAATTTTATGAATGTCGGCCTCTAGGATCTAATAAATGGTAACTTGGATGGATTTCCTATATAAAAAAGGTCTCAAATCATTAGTTCATTAAGCCTTCATGATATCAAGTCAAGCACTCAAGAGTTAAGCATTTGAAGACTTCACAAGAGCATCAAGAGAGTTTACAAGATCACTTCTAAGGAATTTAAGAGCATAATTCTTCATCAATTATTTCAAAAATTCAAGATCAATCATCATGTCAAGATCATAAGGCATCAAGCATGTTGTTAAGCTAGTGTTGTGATGTAGAATTAAAGATCCAAGATCAGGCATTGTTCTACACTTATTTTCAATATCAAGATCTACATTATACATGGTCACTTCATGTTAGATTGTTTATTCATGTTACAAGACATCATTCAAGGTATCATTTTTCATGTTTCATGTCTTCCAATTATCTCATCATTTGGTTTAATTACCTATAAGGGTTTGACTTAGGCATACCCCTATTCACTAACAATCAATAAGTTTTTCTTCTCTTTATAGGTGTGATTGCAAATATAGGTTTCTTGGAGCATGAAGGATCTTTGAAGACTAGGTTATAAGCTTGAAGTAAGTTGTTGGAGTTGTCTCCTCACTTGCAACATCCCAGAAGGTCTTCTACAGGTCTGAAATTAGAGTTTCAGATTCAAAAACAAAGTGGAGTAGAAAGAATAGAGATTGGAGGGTAGAATTAGGTCATAACCCTCTTAAAAATAATATTCATACTAATATGCCACCTTTTTCATATGATTCCCAATATTTCCAATTTTTTAGGGTTTCAGAAGATTCAAATCAGGCACTGTCAGATTCCAGTTTTGGCACGGAAAACCCAATCTGGGACTAAATCACCCAGACTAGTGTATGAGTCCCACTCAACATTAAATTTAGTGTTTTCAGCATTTCAGGACTTCATTCAAGCTCTTTCAGGTTCCCAAGTGCACACCTCTGATCTCTTGGCTTTCTATTTTGATTTGGTTGCATTTCTAGGTGTTTCATTCAAGTCTTGCATATCATTGAGTTTCATAATTAGTTCTTGCATTTCATTAGTCTTTCCAAGCTCTAGCTTGGTGGTGAACCCCTCTTTAGTTCATAATTAGACCCTAGGACACCCTATTGCAATATCTATTTCCCCTCTCTACATTGGATTGAGATCTCTAGGGTTTCCTTGATGTGGAGTGTAGAAGATTGTTGTTCTATGTCCTAAACCATAGCGACAACAATTTTACACCTTTCATTTTGGTGAACCTACATTTAGAACACATCATTTCTAATATGGAGTGCATCATCATCATAGATCTTACTTGAATTATCTTTGCATTAAGGCTTGCATTAGTTAATTGACATTCTAGGGTTTTTAAAGCTTGCATTAGTGAAAGTTCATATAGGTTGCATTTTTTCATCTTGCATCACTAAATATCATCTGAAATATTCATTTTCATTTATTTCAGACATCATCCACACTAAAAATCATAAAAAAACACTTATTTTTTTTTTTAAATTATGAAAAAAAACCCTAACTAGGACTCATATGCCCCTCTAGGTGATTTGGTCCCACTGCAGATATGAAACTGTCTTTTACAACATTGAAAACATTGTTTATTTACTTCTTAATCCTACTAGTAACGTATAGTATAAGTCTAGAAAGTTTCATTAACTTATGTTTTATGCATCTAGGTCAAAAACATCAATTTAGGGTAGTCATTTTTGAAGTCATTTCAATAGAAAAAATCATCACATCTAAAAATGTTCACATTTCTAAAACTTTGCATCATATAGATAAAAGTACATTTCACTTTTGCATACAAAATTTTTACACTCATAAATCTTTGCATAAGTTTGATAAAAGTGCTTTTCATTTTTGGATACACATTGTTTGCATTGTTAAAGCTTTGCATACATGGATAAAAATATTGTTCATCTTTGGATATATATTGTTTACATTATTGAAGCATTACATGAGATGGTTACAAGTACTTTTCATTCTTGGTCAAACAATGTTAGTATCTTACCTATCTAGGCATTCTAAGAAAAATTTCATATCCCCTCCCTATGAGAATTTTTAGTGAAAGAGAATATATTAGTGGATAATTATAACAATCATATTCATACTTCTCCTAATATCTCTCCTAGTTGTGAAAAAAATATCTTGGTGTTAGAAGAACCAATCAATGAGAGTTTTGATAGTCCTAGTTATTTATCTCCTTCTACCTCTCTTAGTGGACAAGACATTGATGAACAAGAGGACATAACAATAGGTAATCATGATGATCATGTAACACAACAAGAAACCATTGAAAATTCAACTATTCTACATTCATCTCCCAAAACCTTCCCCTCTTGTGATAATGTTTTAGAAGATGAAATTGTAAGTGAGGAAGATATATTGGTGTTAAATGATCAAATATTTAAGATCTATGACAACCCTCTTTATGTTTCTTCCCCTACCTATCCTATTTTAGAAGAAATTATGGGGAAAAGGAACGAGATTATAGATAATCATGACAATCACATTTGTTCTTCTCCTAGTATCTCTCCTAGTTGTGAAGAAGATAATTTGATGTTACAAAATACAATCGATGAAAGTCATGAGAATCTTAGTTGTCTTTCTTCCCCTAAGGAACACCTTATTGAACAAGACAATCCAACCATTGATCATTCCCCTACTTGTGATGAATTCATTTTAGAAGAACCAATCTTTGAATGTCAAGAATATCTAGTTTTTAGTTCTCCTAAAAACTCTCCTCTTTGAGAAGATATCATGGTAGAAGAAAATGAAAATATTCCAGATTCCTTAGATGATGGTGAAGAGATGACACTAGACCGCACTTTATTAGAAATACATCAAACCAAGACCATTGAGGTTATGAATATGAAAGTGGTCATTAGATCCCCCTTGATTAATGGACCTCCTACATGCCTTGTGGGACATCCTTTGAACCCTCTAATTCTTTACCCACCTTCACACAAACCTCAAACTCAAAACAAACCCGAACTTATCCTTTACCCACCTAAGAATCATGTTTCATAGCAATTGAGTCAAATACCATTTCTCAGACATATAACACTAGAAACAATATGCAACCAAGACAAAAACCTTCAACATCCCTCCCATTTCCTAATCCTATCCTACATAATCCTATCTTACTAGGTACTCCTCATTTTCTTTCATAAAGTGGAAAGGAGTATAATCTTATTGAAAAACTTAAGAACGCTCCTACTAAGATATCATTATGGTACCTTATTCAATCATCCCCTCATTATCATAACATGATTGAGAGTGCTCTACAACAAGTTATCATCCCTTCTAGTGCACAACCGAATGACATAGCATCCCTGATTCAAGGAATGAATGTTGACATTGTTTTCCACCAAAGTGAGCTCCCTCCTTTGGAAGTGCAAAAAAAAAATGATCCTCTCATGATAATAGTTATAAATAATAGGTTGGGAATAAAAATAACCCTCATTTACAATGGCTCCACCCTTAATGTGTGTAGTGTATCCCTTTTGGATAAGCTTGGGATGGATAAATAAAAAATTCAACCTAACTCTTTATCTATTAAGGGATTTGACAATATAGGAAAACAACCACTTGGTGTGATCACTTTACCTATTATAGCTGGAAAGGCCACATTAGAAACACCAATCCATGTTATGCCTTACAATCTTTCATATAATCTCCTTTTAGGCAGACCATGGATTCATGCAATGAATGGGGTGCCTTCTACTTTTCATCATGTAATGAAGTATGCCTACAACAACAAAGTGTACACACTCGAAGCTAAACCTGATCCAAACAATTGTTTGAACATTGAGAAAGGCAAGGAAAATCCTTTGAAAACATTAACACCAACTACACAAGTAGAACCCATGCAATAGAAAGACAAAGAAAAACATATTGAGGAAATCACAAAGCTATTATAAGATGATTGGGGTTTCTTATATTTTGAACAAACATTCATGGGAGAATACAAGATCATAAAAAAAAAGATTCTAAAAAGGGAAAGGAAAAAGTGGAAATGTCAACAAAAAATTCAGAAGACCCTTCGAAAGCATCCACCTCAACCACTCTAGAAGAAGAAGCAAATTATACAAAAAACTTTGATGAGATAGACTATCAACAACCACCAAATCCAAAAGAAATTGAAAAGCTTTATGGAAGAGGTTATAAGCTTATGAAACAACTTGGATATAGTGGAAAAGGATGTTATGTTGAGAAAAATGTATCTATAACCCTATAGATCCTCACATGTAATAAAATACTAATGGTCTTGGTTGTTGTCCCTCAAAAGAAACAAACAATCCTTCGCTCAATATCAACACTCTTACAAAAGATTCTTATAAGCCGACTTTAATAGTAGTGCATCCCGAATTGATAGACACTAGTGGTCTTGATTGTTATCCTTTGAAAGAAACAAATAAGTCCTTGCTTAACATTAATTTCATCATGAAAAACACTTATGATTTAAATTTGATATATCTTACACACTCTTGTAAAGGAGAGTACAAAATCTCGCAATCTAAATTCTTGTGTAAGTATGACACCTAATACTAAGTAAGAGATATCTTTGCCACAAAATAAAACAACATATTCTAATTTTTATCAAGAGATCATCCTGTAGAGAATCCTCCAAGATCGTTTGATATCTCTCCCTCCAAGAACGTGAAAGAAATTTTACTACAAGATTTCATTTTCTGCATATCATAGAGTTCATGGTCATTCTACTAATGAATGTAAGGCTTTAAGTGACATAATTCAAAATCTTAAGGAGTGTGGTACTCTTCCTTATGTTGGGGAACCTAATTCCTCTAATTGATATTGATTTCCACTCTAGCATATCTCTCATTAGTCATCTCAACTCATCCTTTCCTGCACTAAGTGGGGGCAAGGGGTTAAGTAGCTTTTTCCTCGTATGTCACTTGTCGTTGTCTCTTTTGGCTAGTTGACCACCTTTCATGTACATATACGGGAAAGCTTGGGTGTAGACGACATGCCTTAAGTTATCTCACATGTGATGTACTGAGTTATACATTTTTGAGGAAACCCCTCCCCTTTTCATGATGTATCTTACTGGAAACATATGACTTGGCATAGGGCTTTCTGAATAAGCTCTCATGTCTTCTTCTACTTTAAATCACTTGCTCACAGTAATGGTGTTAGCAAATGCTTTCAAGTGGGGGAATACATCGACACTCATATTTCACTGTGTGATTTTCTTTATTCTTGTGATGCATCCATTTCTTGGTGGTGTCATTGGGTTTGATTTCCTTCGAGAGCATGATATTTCTTTGATTTTTCCTCTCTCGGAGATATTAGGCATTGTTGTGCAGTTTTTCGCACACACACCCCGCTGAAAGCAGGGACCCTCTTTTGCTTTCATTTTTGGTGTTTTGGCCCTTGGATTTTTGAGGTTTTGTTTCCTTAACGCGTGCTTGAATGATTATCTTATTCATGCAAATTTCCCCCTTCTAGGAAGCACTTTGAAAATATAATGTTCTAAGATCATTTCAGGTTTTTGGTTCTTTTCAGGAAAATTCCCTCAGGGTGGAATTCCCCAGATGCTTTGAAAACCTGGTGGCTGATGTTTTGCACTATGATTCAGATATTTTGATCCTTTGTGGAATTTTGTGCTGACCATATTTCTCCAAAATTTCATCCCCTTGTCAAATTCCCGGGTTTGGGTTTGGCCTGTCTTGTCGACTGCATTAATGCTCGGTGGTATGATTTCTGTGGCAAGTATTTAGTCGATTTTGGGGAATTTTGGGCCATTAAGTTATCATTTTCTTTCTATTGATTTGGAATGCTTGATCCTAAGTTCTTAGCTTGATTTGGTGATTGAATTTGTGGATTTCAGGATTTAGTGGTGATTTTCCTAGGCGTCATCTATTGTTTGCTAGGGCGCTAAAGATTGTTACCCATCATTGTTGTAATCAAGTCTTACTTCATCAATGGTATGTATGCATTGCCTTACTTTTGATTGTTGAAAGTGAGAGATTCTTTGGTGTCCTGAATGTGCTTGGAGTCTAAATTTCTATATGTTTGGGCATTGAACATCTGAAGCTAGGGTTGCTCGGTTTTGTTAGATTGATGATTCCCAAGTGGATTTTTCAAGCTTGTTTTTTGATTTCATTATGAGGTAGCTCACTTGTGTATTCCATAAATAACCTTTTGAAAACCTAGAAATTGAGTAAGCTGAGCCCAAGCTTGTCCTATGCATTCATGGTAGAATTTTAGGGTTTCGAGTTTAGGGCATCATCAATTCCTATTGATTACTTCAGGATAAGTCTCAAATTTTAAGATGATTTGTAGGAGGTTCAAATCAAGCTGGTCTCAAGCCAAAGATCCTCAAATTTGTGATCGTTCGATCAATTTGAGTAAGGTTGAGAGAAAATGTTGACATTCGCTATTTCAAGGTCTTCGCGGAATTCCTCCGCTAGCAGAATTCTCCAACTTTTCGTATTCTCTTTGTTTTCCCGAAATGTGCAGTAGTCTGGAGTTTTTCCTGCTTCGCAAATTTCCATTCCCTCTATATTTTCCCAAATTTTCCTTTGTTCCTTCATTTTCCCAAAATTCATAGATTATTGTTATTTTTGCGGAAATCCATCCTAGGTGGAATTCTCTGAAACTTTGTTGAAAATGAAGAATTGAGAGATACAGTGATTTATTAGCTGGTGATTATGCATTGTATGATCAATTTGAGTTGTTTAAAGATGTATCATGTTGTTACTTAGTTAGTGGTAGTTGATTGAAAGATTATTGGATTCTTTTGTGTTTATTTCGCTGAAATCTGCCTAGTTGGGAATTTTCTGAAATTCCTCTCTAGCCTGGATTCCACGGGAGGACTGCAAACCCGAACTTTGATATGATCAATTCTTTTGAGGTTTTATAGAATTTTGTTTATCATGGGACTTATATTGAGGTTGAATATGTCATTTTTGATTAGTTAACTTGGGTTTCATGTGATCTTTATTATGGTTTATTTGTTGGATGTAGGTTGAATCAAGCAAGGAAGTGACAAGTGGAACCAGGGGTAGAGTGATGGATCCAAGTGCAGAGGGGTCCTCTGTTTCCAAGGAAAAAAGAATCAAGATGGATATCAAGAGTAGAATTCCTGAGAGAAAGCTTACTTCCATCTGGTCAGAGGTAATTGATACAAATGTTGGATTGTGGGATTATGAAGAGTTCAAGACAAGGATGGCAGCACAAAACCTTCCTTTGCTAGCCAAAAGGACATTGGAATTAGGGTTGACACATGTAGCTGGATTCCCTCCTACAGTACAGTGTTATGAGTTGGTGCTCGAGTGTGCTAGACACTATGACAAAGGTACACAAAGGATAGTTGGTCCTCAAGGGAGAATTGTGGCAAATCTAAATCCTGTGTCTATAGCCCAAACCTTTGATAGTCCAGAGAGGTCTCATGTGGTGGATTTTGATATGGATATGGCAAAGAAGTTCTATGAGGAATATACCATCAAGTCCCAACAAGTCATCAATTCCTGGTTGGAGAAGCCTAAGTCCCACTTTTCCAAGCTACCCAAGTAGCTATTCAGAGCTAAATTCAAGAAGGAATACTATGATATTATCACCCTTCTTAGTAGGGTGGTAGGGTTGAAGAGTGCCGAAGTATTTGAGAATTAGATGTTCCATGTCATTGGGATGATGGAGAAAAATGTTAACTACCATTGGGCAAGTGTTATAAGTGCCATGATTCATGAACAGATGTGTAATGTCCTACAAATGAAGACCTTCACAATGACCTCCTACTTGGTTTATGCGCTTGCAAGATTTCATCCATACAAAGGACTAAGTAAAAGAGGTGTGTTTGGGCAGGATGTAATCTATGAGGTTTATCCACAGCTACACCTAGGTAGCTCGAGCTATAGGAGGGTGAATGATGCATTCACCATGTACATCACTAGGTTGCTCCAAGGTGCAGAGCATGTAAGGATATCTGACAATGCTAAGGAGCTAATCAAAAGGTATGGGGCTTGGTTTATACAATTTCCCACCTTTTCATATATAAGGATAGATGGTTGTCAGAGGGCTCCAT
This sequence comes from Sequoia sempervirens, assembly GCA_007258455.2. Taxonomy (NCBI): domain Eukaryota; kingdom Viridiplantae; phylum Streptophyta; class Pinopsida; order Cupressales; family Cupressaceae; genus Sequoia; species Sequoia sempervirens. The sequence goes on along the minus strand of VDFB02271358.1, from coordinate 314,974,461 downwards.
ATAGACTTCCTAGGTATCCCACAGACCATGTTATACTTTTGGAGGTCACCAGGTAGATATGTGATTTTGATGCAATTATGAAGAAGGATAAACATAAGACTGGATTCGGTGGAGATTTTCCTCTGAGGATAGGCACTAGTGAGGTATGTCCCTCTATTAATTTGGCATGTGCTTCTGAAGAAGAAATGAGCACTCTTGGGTTATCCTTTCATTCCAAGAGATCTAGGTTTGATAGGACCAGCGAAGCACAGAAGAAGGCTAGCAGAGAATATAGTCACAAGGATGATATAGAGGACTATTGGGCCAATTGCAATGATGAATTTGAGATTAGAAGGAAGAAGTTTTCTAGGCTTCCTGTTAACTTGGTTCAACTATATAATGTGAAGGCCATTCCAGATCAAGTTGAAGATGATGGAGATATGATTCAAGGCCATGACTATGAAGCTGTGAAAGATAAATTAGTTGGAGAAATACACTAGTTGGAGGAAGAGAAAATAGAACTAGAACAACTTATGACTCCAGTGATTAAATATACAAAGTTGTGGCTCAAGCATAAGATGTGGGAGCTGGAAAGTGTAGGTATGCAATGCACCTATGATTTAATGGGAGACTTGGAGTCTCATTCCACTTCTGAGGAGTCAACTGAGTAGGATCCTAAGGGTAAGGAGAAGGTGACCTCTCCTTTTAAGATCAATATTAAAGAGGTTCAAGCAGAGGAAGTATGGGAGGCAGAAAAGCAAAGAAAGCCTATTGAAAAGAAGAGGAAACATATTTCATGGACAAAGAAGTCAGCAAAGGATGAAGCTGAAAAGGAAGATAAAGAAGTTGGTGCTTCTATGCCAAAGAGAAGAAGAATGGTGAGATTGTCACAGAATGAAAAGGAAAGTTCCAAGGTAGGAGAGGAAGTTAGCCCACCTGTGATAAATGTGGAGAGCTCGGGAGAAAGGACACAGGTATATACAAGGAAATCAAGAACTCCTCCTAAGGACAGTGTGTCGAGGAAGGATGCTCCTACAGTTACTCCTGCTACAGAACAATTTGATGATATTCCTCCTTCCCATGAAGATCATAATGAACTAGGTGAATCCAAAGAGGCAGAGAGTCACCAAGATCCAGAAGAAGAATAATTTCAAGAAGGTGAGCTCTATAGTGCTCAGGCAAAAATAGAGAGGGTGTTGCAATCTCCTCTGGTGACTTATGATGATTCACCTGTTAGAAGTGAAGAAGATAGACCTCCTCATAGAGAAGAGATGCCAGTTAGAACTCCACTACTGGTACATGAAGAAGAAGAGCATGATAAAGAAAAGGAAAAAATAGTTGAGGAGATTCCTGAGAAATAGGATTTGAATGAAGATATGCCAGGGATCAACAGGATGAAGTTGGACAGAGCAATGTACAATCAGAATCTATTGTTCCGGGTTGGTTGGATAAAGAATTAAAGAGTAAACAGATTGTTGTAGATGACACCCCTCCCAATTGGGATGAGCTATTGGAAAATATAGGAAAGGGTAAAGGAAAGAAGAAAGCCAGGGTCATCTCCAAGATTGAGAGAGATGAAACAAATAATAGGGTGGTCCACATTTCTACTCCTGCCCCTGATAAGAATAGGGATGATGTAACTAGTAGTGATTACAGAGTGTAGACTATTAACCTAGGGCCTACTTCCATGGAACAGGAGATTGAAGAGTATGAAGGCTCTAGTGTTGTGATCTTGGGTAGGTTGAGGAAAGAAGTGCAGACCAAGAAGGAACTAAAGAGGGAGAATGAGAAATTAAAGTACTTGCAGGACTTGATGAAGCCCTTGCAAACTATTAGCTCCTCATCATCTGTTGTGAGCTTTCTACCACAGGAAACCATAACAGAGCTGGAGAGAATGAAGACTACTACTCATGCCACAATGAATTGGTTATAGGGGATGCAAACTAAGGGAGATAATGCTATCAAGGACATCCTTTCAAGTGGTGGAGATGTTATGAGGTCAATAAATTGGTCAAAAGATGTATTAGCTCGAGATAAGGAAGATGTAGATCCCCTGTTGCAGAAAACCAAGACCATCATGGAATATACTAAAGATAAGTTGGTGAATGATGAAATTATTCCTTCCTCAAGAGTTGCAGAGCCTTGGGAATGGTTTGAAGCTTTGCAAATAAGGCAGAAGGTTTTAAAGAAGGTGTATAAGCAGAGGAAACAAATTGAGGACACCTTGACTGAAATTTACAATAAGTGCATTTCTTTCTTTGAGGTTATGACAGGTAGAAAAAGGTTTGCACCAAAGCATTTGAGCTTGGAACAGTTGAGAAAATGGTGGCAAGATGTATATTCTCCAACCAATGAGGACCTAGTTACTGAACATCAGTTGGATGATGCGGCCACCTATATTGTAGTAATGGATAAATATCAAACCATGAAGGTGGAGTGGGATAAATTGGTGGAGCAGTCAAGAGAAGATATTAAGTCCATTGAGAGGAGAGTTAATATTTTACCTATGCCACATGTGGCCAACTTGGACAAGGTATTTTTGATGGTACAGGATAGGGTGGAGCAAAATAAGGATAAAAGGGAAGGCAGTTAATACAATGCCTCATCAGAATTTGTGCTTCCCCATTATTTCTCCTCTTCCTTCACATGCATTGGACCGAGTTTTGTTGGAGACCCCAGGCCGACCTGGATGGAATACTTGAATTTAATGCCCACTTTTTTTATTTTGAATTCCTCTTGGCCAACTTGTTTTGTGGCCTATTATTATTGTAAACCTAATTGGGTCGACCTATCTTGGGGGGTTTCTATAAATATGTCATTTTGCCTCATTTGTAAGGGCTAGATAGTTTTGATATTGGAGCGAATTAAGCAGTATAGCAAGAGTTAGAGTTAGGATTTAGTCTTATTTTCAAGCAAGCAAGTGTTGTAACAGAATACTGGAATTGTTGCTACTTTGGGTAATTTGATGCAAGTGAAGACATTGTGATTTGGTGCCTTTCTTGTGTTGAATTTTATCTGGCATGGTTCTTGTGATTCTATATTTGGAATTACTTAAGTTTATTTGATAGGTGTGTTAGGTTTAATGTTAGATGAATTGATAATGTTTATGATTTGGTACTTGAAGTGTTGCAACAATCTCTAGTCCATACTTTTTGCAACCAACTGATTGTTAGTTTCCTTGCAAAGTTAGCCTGGACTTTAAATTTGTTGTGCTTAGTTCAATTGTGGATGTTTGTTTCATTTCGATTGTAACAGGGTTTTCTTGAATGAATGTTCATGATCTAAAAATATTTAATGCCTTAGAAGATTGCACTATTTCTGTAAGATTGCAGATTCATCTGGGTCAAGTAGAAATCAATTTCTGAGGGATTGGTCCATTTCAAGTGTTTCATCATTTGCATTGTTAATCTTAGGTTTAGTGTTAAATTTAAGAATCTCTCTAAAACCTTATCTCTTTTTCTCTTTCTTTATCATTTGGGTTAGATTTAGGATTGGAAGTATCATCATATTGCTAGATCTGATAAATCTAAGGATTCAGTATTTACTTGTAGTAAGGTCCCTTTGTGATTACCAGCATTTTCACATTTATCACTGAGTTGTTTATGCATTGTCAAGACCTGACATTAGAGACCTTGGGGTTATCTCTTGAGGCTTGCTAATAGAGATTTACCTTTCAAGAGAGATAGAACATCATATTTTGTCTGAGTTGTTGCTGTGCAGAAAATACCATCAACAGGCATGATGTTTCCTAAGAAGACATCTTACATGAACTACGTAAAATCCCTTTGAATGTACCTTACAATATGTTAAATTTACAATTTCTATTATATGGCCACCTTGCATATAACACACTTTTCATGCCTGTGGATCCATTTTGTTTGTTCATGAGTTCCAAGCATACAAAGCTTTGCTTGCCTCATGAGGCTTGAAGTTCATTATTATGTGGTGCCTTGTCAAAGTTATCAGGAGGTATATCTTTGGTATGGTTAACGTGGGAATGACTTTCTCATTATATGGTGAGAAGCCAATACAGAGGCATGACTTTCTCACTAAGCCACCCCTTTTGGATACTCACCCAGTGGATAGCCTGAAGTTTTGTTTCCTTAGAGTGAGTGTGCATATTTGGACAAACAACTTAGATCTAATCCACATCGTGTTGGACAAACATTCGAGGCTTCATCCACCTCTTTTTTATTTTTTTGCTTGTTTTTATTTTTCTTTCATTTAGTTATCGATATTGCATATTTGTGTATCTTTTCTTGTTGCTACATATCATACACCTTGTGCGTGTCATTTCGTGCTTATGTTGGTTTGACGTAGGATCTTGGATCCTGGGGGCTTGGCCACCTCCTTTGATATTTTTCATCCTTTTTCGTCCACATTGGTACGCTTGGACTCCTCTTGAATGTCTACTTTAGTGTGAGTTTGAAGCAAGTTCCTCCTCTCACTAAAGTGGGGGATAAATGTAGTGTTAAAAAATGTCGTTGTTCACATTTTCACACTTAATTTAGGGATGATTAATGTTAAAATGCACTTAATGTCACCTTGATTTAATGTTGTAATGTGTTTAACACATTCACATTAGGTCTTGGGGCCCTTTTTAAGCTAAATAAACCTAACTTTGCCTTAATTTAATGTTGTAAAGTGTATTCATTTACACCTTCACATTAAATTTAGGGCCCTTGGACCTAATGTTTCCTTAATCTGGTGTTGTAATGTGTTGTACACATTCACATTGGATTTAGGGCCTTTTTAAGCTAAATAGACCTAATTTTTCCTTAATTTAATGTTGTAAAGTATATTTATTTACACTTTCACATTGAGTTTTGGGCCCTATTGTATTTATAACCTTTATATCATCATTAATAGGCCACTAATACCCTATATTATGCATCCTAAAGCTTATTTTGATCTAAATCCTAACAAGATCAACAGATAGACTTAATTTCTTTAACTCCCTGACACTTTCTCTCTCTAAAAAGTTCTTGTGGGACCCATACACCACCTTGGGTGTATGAGTCCCACCCAGGTGGGACCTGTGATGCCTTGCATTACCACCCCATTTTATTTTATTTTGGAACAATATGGGTCCCCTTTTTTCTTTTGTTTTGGTCACCTTTGGTTGTTTGGTTGGGTCTTAGGAGTTCTTTTGTTTTTCTCCTAAGTCTATCTTTTGTTTCGTCGGAGGCAGGTCCGGAACCAAATCTAAACATGGAACTCTTTCAAGGTTTCTAGTTCGGATATGGTTCTGATTCCGACTCCGCCTTCTCTTTTGTTTCTACTATTTGTTGGTCATTTCCTTGTGTTTTATTTGTTTGCTCAGGAGGGATCGGAACCAGGATTGGAACTCACATGGGAAGTTTCAACTTTCCATTTTTTGTTCCCGTCCCGGCTCCATCTCCGCTCTTTTTCTTCCTCGCTCTTTGTTGTTCGGGCTGGATCCGGTGTTCGCTCCGGTCCCGCTTCCCTTGTTCTTGTGTTGTTCTTTGATTTTTGGTCGGGACCAGATCCAAACTTGGAATTGAACTTCAAACTTTGTGAAGTTCCATTTTGGTTTTGTCTCTGCCCCCGTCTCTGTTTGTCATTTTCGGTCGGTCTTTTTGTCAGGACCGGATCCGAGGTTGGAAATGAAATAGGGAACTTTTTGCAGTTTCTTTATCTTGTTTCCGACCCAGCTCCATGTCCACCTTACATTTTTGATGTTCCATGGACTTGACTTAACTGTCTATTCACGTCGTTGGCTCCATCCCTGAACTACCGCATTTATGGCATTAAATGCAACCTATTTACACACATGAATTATTGATTAAAAGTTTAATTAAGCTTAAATTGCCTCAATGTTATTATTATGTGAATTCTTTAAGCAAACCACGGCTAGGAAAGTCTCAAGAGAATTGATTTGATCACAGGGGCAAATTGCGGAGCGAATCTTGGAAAAATTTTGGTCAATCCTAAGGAGCATTTTGAGGTAGTTTTTGTTCTCTTTCTTTCTCCTATTCTTCTTTCAAGTGTGTTGTTTTGGTGCATTCGTGGGAGGGGTTTTTTTTTCTTTTGTTTTTGTTTCCTTTGTTAGTGTTTGTGCTTTTCTTTCTTGTTTTGTTTGCTCGGTTCTTTCTTTTTCCATTCCATTCCGTTTTGTTGGGATTTGTCTTTTTGTTTGTCATTTTTGTTTTGTTGTTTGTTCTACTGTCACTTTCATGACAGGTCCGTTTTGTCGTGCTCTGGATTTGACTAGGGTTTCAATTTTGGGGTGTTTCCTTGCTTCAGTGATGAATTTCGTTTTGAAACCCTGTTCTGGTTTTGTCATGTCAATTTTGGGTTGTTCGTACAGGTTTTTGTTGTGCCCTAGTTTTTTTGGAAATGATGTATCGAGCGAATTAGGGTTTTGTAATATAACCTTTTTCATGGTTTTAATGACTTTTGTATAGAGGAGTTGTAGGAGGGATCAACTATGTTATTTCTAGTTTCCTCTGGGCCCATGTGACCTAGGGTTTATTGATCATATGACCGACTTGTTTTAAATACTCTCCATTTGTTGGAATTGATCCACTCACATTCATTACTATGATGTCACTATATCTTTACGCTTGGTCGGAACCGGATCCGGAGGGGAAGTTGAACTTGGTTGCTAACATTTGTTTCTGGTTTGATTCCCATTTTCGTCCCGCCTCTGACCATGTTTCGGTTCTAGTCTAGTTCCCATCCCGCTTCTGACACTATTTTACTCCTTGTCCAGTTTCGATCCCAACCCCGCCACATGATAAGACATATTTTTTATTCCTAATACTTCTACGGTTCCGCCTCCGATAAAGGCATATTTTGACCAAGTAAAATATTATCTTAGGAGGATGGAGGAGGGATTATATGATTGACTAACTTAGATGCTTTGTTCATCTAATATAGGGAATTGTTGTAGGTATTAAGAAATGTCAGGAGCATCAGATGAGGCCTCTTAGAGGAGCCAACCAGGTGAAACTTCATGGAAAGGAGTTAGGCCAAAGAAGATGAAAGTGGAACAGGTCCCGTATACCTTGAGGTGTAAGCATAGGGAGGTTGTCGTCACAGCTAGCAAAATTGATTATGACTAGACTGATATTACTGACACCAATCTGGGTCCTTTTAACTATGAAGAATTGCATGAGGAAACATTCACTAAAGAGCAAGTCATGGGAAGGACAGAAAGGATTGTTCAATCCGGACTGGCACATGTTGCACTCTTCCCCCTATCTTTCCAATGTCTGGAGTTGATTCATGCAGCAGCTAGAGCATATAACCCTACTACTAGGTAGTGTGTGGATGTAAAAGGTAATGTCATTATTGACTTCATGCCTCCAATGATCAGATTCCTATTTCATATACCTAATCCCAAGAATCCTAAGCAATTGAATGAGGTGGAGGCTTTGAAGCTTTACAGTGATAATAAGGAGAGGAATAGGTTTCACATGAATAAGACTTGGATGAGGGTGGAGAAGAAGTCTTTGACCAAGCTTCTAGAACAACCTAAGAGGGCAGACTTTAGCAAAGAAACTGCAAATATAATCATGTTCCTCTCTAGGGTGTTTGGTAAAAGGGATGCTTCACTATTTAAATAATGGATGTTTCCTTTCATTCAAACTATTTTGGATGGGAGGCAAAAAAATTTCTGGTCAATGATAGTATCAGACATCATTCACAATCAAATAATAAAAGTGAGAGAAACCAAGCGTTTCTTTATGATCTCCTATGTAGTTTATACAGCTTCCCATGTGGGGATTTTTCCTAGACTTCAAATAGTAGGTATATTGGGGGAAGCCCAAGGACAGAAGAAAGTGTGGGAGTATTATAACCAACTCACCTTTTAGGCATTAGAGCAACATTATAGAAGGGTTAATGATGCCTTTCTTTATGTTATTATTAACAAGCTTAATGGTGATGCAGGGTATAGGCTTAGCAGAGTGGCAATGACTTTTGTGAATGAATGGGGGCATTGGTTTATCTAGTACCCCACATTCACCTATTTTAGGTTAGTAGGCTTTGATGGTCACCCCAATTTTCCACCTAGATTTTGTGGTGATAGGACCATTTTAATGGAATTTATTTATCAAGCCTTGGCTATGAATTTCCAGTTTAGCAACAAACATAAGACTGTGTGCCATAAGTTTCCAATGAAGTTGGGGGCCTTTTGCTATCCACACATTCAGGCAGCTAAGGTTGTTTGTGATGAATTAGTTTATTTGAAGTTGGGCTTGTACACTGCAAGGAAATACTATGACCCCAAGCAAAAGATGAGGGATTTGCTTCCCAGTGTCTTTGAGAAGCATTTTAATATATTGGAGGATTTTTGGGAGGACTTGCAAGATGAGTATGATCTTAGGAAGAGGAATTATGAAAGGATACCTATCCCACTTATGGTTGAGTTTGGGATAAAGGGAGACATTCCAGAAACATTGTTTGATGATGGGATTGTTTTCAATCCTAGGTATGATGCAGGAAAGATTGGTACTAAAGATCTTGATCCAATAGATTAGAATGTTGAGGAGACAATCAGGCTGAGGCTACATCATCCAATAGATTGCTAGAAAGGAGTATTCAATGGGTGAGTTTCAAGACTAATCAGGCTGAGGCTACATCATCCAAGAAGAGGAAGGCTACAGGTACCACCCAAGCATATAAAAGGGAAAAAAGAAGGATGGAACCTAAGGAACCTTTAGAGTTTATGCCTTCTAGTGCACAAGAAGAGGAGGTGGTTCCTCAAGATCTTCCAGAGGTACAAGAAGATGAAACAACTACGGAGGTGGGTGCTTCTGCATCTGTTGTAGGGGAGGAACCTACTCAGCCCTCTAATGCACAAGAATTGGGCCAGGAATCACCAAAGGGAGCTCTCCATGATGAAGCAGAGGTTTTAAAGCAAATGGAGGATGAAATTAAGGTGCATAATATAGAAACAGATTCAGAAAAGACTCCCTCTGATAAGGATCATCATATATCAACATCTTTGGATGTGACAGATGATGCAGGCACTGAACATATATTGACTAAGGAAGATAAGTGGGAACTCTTTGAAGATTCAAAAAGAGAAGTTGATGCTAAGGCACAAGCTGAGGCATCAACTAAGCAAGAAGAGGAGGAGGCCAAGGCACAATCTAAGTTGGCAGTTAAGCAGAAGGAGTTGGAAGATAAGGTCAAGGCTGATGAATTGGCTCAACAGCAACAACAAAAGGAGCAGGAGCTCAAAATTCAAGAAGAAAGGGATAGGTTAATAATGCAGCAGAAAATCCATAACCTTGAGGAGGAAAAGGCTCAACAAAGAAGAGAAAAAGAAGCTATTGAAGCTAAGCTCAAAGCACAAGAAGAGGCTTATAGGAAAAAAGAAGAGCAAGAACGTTTGAACAAAGAAACTGAGGCTGCTGAAATTGTTGAACATGAAAAGAAGTCCAAGGAGGAATGGGACTATGTTGAAGAGTTGAAGAAGCAGTGAGATCAAATGCTAGAGAAAAAGAAAGAGGAAGAGGAATGTTTAAAGAAGGAGTTGGAGGCTAAGAGGCTACAAGAATAGAAGGATAAAGAGGAAGCAGAAAGGTTAGCATAGGAAAAGGAACAAAATGATTAGCAAAATGTGCAAGAGGTTGATTCTCAACCAAGGCCTACATTGTTACAACCTTTGTCTTCCACTACTATTGCTTCTTCTTCAGCTCAGGTAGCCACTACTCCTATTGCTCCTAATTGGCTAAAACTGGACTTGGAAAGGAAACAAGTTGTCCAACCACAGTCGTTGAATTGGGAAGAAATGATGAAAGAAATTGGGAAAGAGAAACCTAAAAAGAAGGCTCGGGTTCTTCACTCCACTAGGATCACTGATGCTAGAGAGATCATTGTTGAATGTGCCATACCTGTAATGGAGAAGAGTCGTGATGATATTTAAATTACTGATTATCAATTGGGGGCAGTAAATTTGGGAAAGCCTATGAGAAACCAACATATGAGTTTGATTAATTTTGTGGATTCCTTAACCAAAACCCAGATGATCAAGGATAAACAAAGGAAGGATGAGCTTAAGACTCAATTGGATCAGCTTCATAGGTTTTTAAAGGATGTCTCAAGTCCCATTTCCCAACAAGATGCTATTCTTGAATCCCTAGTTTTGTTAACCAAAAAGGAAGCAGATGATTTGGTCCAAATAAAGAGCAAGGTAAGAATGATGGATAAATGGTTGGATAAGCTGAACCAAGAGGTTGATTATGTTCTTGTTGAGGGTTCTAAGATTCATAAAGCTTCTCTTGAATTAGCAAAATATCTAGACTAGGAGCCTAAGGATTTGGATAAGCAGGATGATGAATACAAGGAATATGTTAAAAGGCTTGAGGATATTAGCAAAGTACCCAAGTCCACCTTGCTAGAATATTCAATTCTTGAGTAGGGTAATGAAGATTTTGTGGAGAAAACTATGAGCATCATAAGGTATAAGTCAAGAGCTATGCATGGACATTAAGAAGAAGTTTGGGAAATGAGTAAAGACTTGAATCAACAGATGATTGAGTTAGAGGCAGTTGTATCCATTTTAATCAACTTAGATTCCTCCAATAAAGAAGGCCTTCCATTGGATAAACTAAGGGAGAGATGGAGGGGAAGGTTTGAAGAAATCATGCAAAAGGGAGATAATGGGGAGAGTTTATTGTTAGATCAGTTTATGGATATCCGAGAGGAGGTAAGAACTTCTAGAAAGGAGCTAATAAAGTTAAAGGAGATGCAAAAGTTGGTTTCTATAGAATTTGAAAGAATAAAATTTGAAGGTGACTGGTTGGATGGCTCGGATTTGGGTACTCTTCAACAGATGTTCTCCAGTTTTGATGAGTACATTCTTAAGCATTTAGTGCAAAAGTGACCGACTCTTTTCACCATGCTCTATCTGCTCTTCTCCTATTTTTGTGCATTTTGACATAATTTCTACTCTGAGTCTGATCTGTGGGTTTCATTTTCTTCTTAGAGTATCATATTTCCTTTTTTTTACAACGGGGTGATCAGCCTTGAAATAGGGGTTCTTTAGTCCACTTTTGTGTTCAATTCTAACTCCATGAATTGTGGATCTTGATTGATAATTGAGAAATTTGTGCATGTGGCACCCTATATGTACTATTAGAATCTACTTTGTAAAGGTTAGCTAATTGAAGAAAGATCAGCCACCTGAGGATAGAAGATAGAAACTAGATCTAGGATTTCAATGTTTTAGAAAGATATTCTAAAGTTCAGTAAAACTTGGTCATTTTACAGTTTTCATACGTTTTCATGTCATGATTTTAAAGTTTGGATCCATTTTGATAAGGTTAATGGTACGTGATCAATCCATACGACAATGATTTTTTTGTTCTTAATTGTTCCTTATTTGATGAAAGTCAATAGAAGGAACTAGATTGAAGGTCATATCATTGGATTATCTGTGAATTAAATTGTTATTGTATTCATTTGATCTGTGTTTTGGATGATGAGTGAGTGATTTGTTTGAAGTAAGTTTAGTGATTATTGATGGTATCTGAATTAGCATTATGGATGTATATAGTAGCATAGTTTATTCTATGGATTGCATCTTGTTGTAGTTGTGGTTAGGTATAATAAACACTCATTATTGATATGCATGTCTAGATGTGTAAGAATTTTATTCACGTTTCTTTGATTTAAATCTTTGATTTATCTTTTTCTTTTATTTAAAACCCCCCAAATGTAGACTACTTGATGTTATGCATTCTTGTTCTTTATTACCAACAAAGGCCCCTTGAACATTATAGTTATATCAACCATTGGGCAATATCAGCACAGTTGAGAACCAACTAATAGGACCTTGGGAGTTAGATTTCCATGTGCTATCTTTCTCTTTCAGGAGAAATTGAATAGTAATATTCTATTTAATTTTGTTTTTTGTTTTGAACATCAACAGATCTAGCGTTAGAAGGAGGGCCTAAAGAACAAGTTGGCTTGCATTGGGTCATTTTCACCAGATAGGTACGAGAGAGTTCTTAGATCTTCTCAGAATCTTGAACCACTTGTTGAACTCCAAACCCCTGTCGGGCATAGGCCCCAGGCTCGTAGAGTCTTGACACAACCTTTATCACCACTGCTCACCCCATCTGGGTTTCCACCAAATCCACCTTCAGCACCTCACCAACCACTTTCACCCATTCCACAACCTGCTCAACTTGTATCACCGCCAAAACCTATGGCTTACTTTATTAATAACCCTTCACCATTAGGGACTATCCCTGGAGGTATACACGACCTTCCAAATAACCCAAAGAGGTTTTGTCCTAAGTACATGCATGAGGAGTCAAGAAGTGTCGAGGAGCACATACAGGCATTTAAAGATGCATGTACCCATGCTCAGGTGGCTCATCAGGACGTTGTGTGCAGACTGTTCCCCTATTCATTGGGAGTCATGTAAAATTGGTACCTGAACTTACCCCAAGGGTCGGTTCTAAGCTAGATGGATTTAAAGAATGCCTTTATCAATTAGTTCAGGGTTTATGTAGACCCTGCTATCCTTTACCACTAGTTTGCCACCATAAGAAAGGAACATCATGAACCGCTCCCTCTATTCAACACCAAGTTCCAAAGAATGTATCAAAGGTTGCAGGATCCTTACCTGGTGGCTAAGAACATCACTATCTTGGCATACTTAAGGGCTATGGACCCTTTGATTGGCTTGTTCTTGAAAAGGACATATCATGCTAATGAAACTGACTCTTTGGCAAAGGTATATCATCTCGCCATTTAGTTGCAACAGCAGATCAGTCTACAATTTGGGAGTCTAGGAGGAGTTCTCCCTCCTATAAGATACCAAATGTCCAATCCACCCCCTCTATTCAATACGGTCCCAGGGATGTCATATTCCCAATACGGACCCATGTTTGAGTTCCAAGCTTCACCTCCCTTGCCATTTTTTAAGAATGGTCCCTAGGATTCCTCCCAGTAAAATCAAAATTACCAAAATCAAGTTGGAGGATCAAGTTCAGTTAATCAATCATTTGTTGTGAAGAATGTAGAAAGTGAAAAGACTCTCCAACTGACCAATGAGATGGAGACTCTCAAAAAGACATTGTCTCATATGTCTAATGACATGGCTCAACTTAGACAGAATCCCCCTTAGAACTAGAACCAAGGTTTTCAAAATCAGGGAGGATATTCTAATCAGGGTGGTTATCCTAACCAAAATCCCAATCATAATTATAATGCCAACCAAAACGCCAATAGGAATTTCCAAAACCAAAACTCCTCTAATCAAAACTATCAAAATCAGAATAGAAGATACAATCAAAGGCCTAACAACAATAGGCCATGGAATACTGGACCCAATAACGGAGGAGTTTCTCACAATTATCAAGCGAGAGATGAAAATCCACACACTGCCAATGTGGCAGACCTCCACCTTATGACCAATTGGTGTAGACTACATGATACTACGGTCCATTTTGAGGTGAATTGCCCAGAGATGGAAAAGATGGTTAAGATAGCCCAAGCTGATGCTCCATTCCAGGGTGCATCCAACAAATCTAGTGGATCATCGGATACTTCCATGGCATATGATATCTTTGAGGAAGAACTTCCATTTCCAAACCAGGAAGACAATGAAGTGGTGGAAGATGTGTATGATGCTCAAGCCTTCCAAACCAAGGGGGGCCATTTCCTTAGAAATCATATCAGAGGGCCATTCATGACCTCTACCACTCCTAATAACATGGTCCCACCAAATCAGAATGTGGATAATAATCCACCACCACTAAAGGGACCATCAGATTCTTAGAACAAAGGTAATTCATCTTCAATTCCTAAATATCAGGTTAGGAATGATTCAAAATTTGATTTCATTATAGAGATGCAGAGGCAGAAGACTTCAATGTCTTTCTTTGATATTTTGAAATGGTGCCCTGCTCAAAAAGAAATTTTGTTGAAAGCCTTGGGAGAAGCAGACAGGTCAAAAGGAAGAGAAAAGGTGACTCCTACTAATGAGATGAATGTAGCTCTCTATAAAGGTAAGACTGGTACTCCACCTTTCTTGCTATGTTTGAGAATTTTTGGAAAGAATTTACATAACTGTCTGCTGGATTCTGGGGCATCGGGGAATGTCATGCCATTTTCCATTTGTAGGAAGTTAGGTTTGAGCCCACTCCAGACAAATAAAAAGGTTATCCAGTTAGATAAAATAGAAGTTAATGTTGTAGGAGAACTTTAAAATATCCATGTACAGATTGGATCTGATCCAAGGATCCAAACTTATGTGGATATCCAAGTCGTAGATATCCCAAAAACCTATGGTATGCTCTTGAGCAGAGACCTGATGAAGAGTCTAGGTGGATATTTGTCTTTGGATTTCTCACACATGTGGCTTCCTTGGAAAGGAATAGCAAGCCAGATCATAATTGAAAGTGAGCCCAGGCTCAAACACGTGATCACTGAATATGATTCCCCTAATGAGGTAGCCTATTTTGAAACTGAGATAGGAGTTTACAAGCAGGAGGAAATCATGACCTTTTCAGTACTTCATTCTGATGACTCACCCCTTTCACAGCAAAATGACCCAATGATTATTGTTAATCAGCAAGTCCTAACAAGTAAATTACAATAGGATAGGCTAGTACTGGGAGAGGAGGTCGATATGTGGAGTCTCTAGCTTCCTAACTGGTGTAGGGTGCATTACCAAAACCATTATGAGTTAACTTGCCAACCCTATGTAGATATCTTAAAACATGTCTCCTCGGTAGAAGAAACTGGTCAATGTCAACCCCAAGCCTCTACTAATGGATTTCCATTTCAATCAAAGGATGCAACCATCCTTATGAGAGCCGGATCTGCTCAGAGGGAATCATCTTCTCAACTCGAGCAGACTCAGGTTCTGTGTTATGAATTACCACTAGAGATTGAGGAATCTCAGTCTTTGTCAATTACACTTACTCGGAAACACTTCCACTGCCCAGGGTATTAGTGAAAAAGGTGCTAAATCATGACCTGACTCAAGGGGAGGTTCAGGAATCACTTCCTGAACAAATTTTCAATTCAGGAGAATCTTCTAATGAATTGTGCCCCCAGTTGCCTTCAAGTATTGATAATCAGCACCGGTCCAAGCCGCCATATATTTCTGCCAAGCAAAAGACTGTAGGCCAGAAAAAGAAAGAGATCCCAGCCATAGATCAGTTATGGAGTCTCAAATTTGATGGCTCTAAGTCCAAATCAAGAAATGGAGCAAGGGTGGAATTAACCAATCCAAAGGGGAAGACTTACTTTGCTTCCTATAGGCTACAGTTTGGTTGCACAAACAATGTGGCAGAGTACAAAGCACTTGCTAGGGGCTTAATGTTTGCTCATCAGAAGAAGGTCACATCTCTTATGGTGATGGGGGACTCTGAAGTCATTATCAAACTGGTTCGTAGCCAATATACCTGCCATAATAAAAGATTGGTTGCTTACATAAATAGGGTTTGGAATTTGATCGAGGACTTTGACGCTTTTAGAATTACTTTGATTCCTAGGGAACAAAATTAGATTGCAGATGCTTTGGCAGTTACTACTAGTACTTTGGAGCCTATGCAAGACTCCAAATTGAAAATATTTTCAGTTGAGCTAGTTGCAATCCAAGCAATCCCTAATAATGTTCATAATTTTTAGGTCTTCAAGGATGACCAACACATACTTGCCTTCTTGGAAAGTTCAGATGTCTTTGAAGGGAAGATCATAGATGAATCAGATAGAGATCAGGGAGAATGGGACCCTGAAGGTTGTGATACAGAAGGAGTAATGAAATTAAAGAGTAACAGCATCCCCAAGGGGATGGTAGCCTGAGAAAGGATATTTGATTCTGATCCTTGGGTTCGGGAGAGAGTGCCAACGCAGAATGAAGGAGGGAAGTACGAATATATTAATCTGGCTGATTCGGGCCCCGAAAGAAATGTCCATATAGGCAAGACCTGCCCCGAGGAAATAAAAAATGAGATAATTAAGGTGTTAAAAAAATATATTGCAGCAATTTCCTGGAGATATGAAGATTTGAAGACTTTTGACACCTCTGTGATCACACACACAATGTCGTTGAAGCTAGAAGCCAAGCCCTTTCGTCAAAAGTAGTGCTCGGTCAACGCTTTGATCGAGCCTTTAATACAGAAGGAAGTGCAAAAGCTTTTATCAACAAGAATCATCTTCCCAGTAAGGCACTCTATGTGGGTTGCCAATCTAGTTCCAGTATGTAAGAAAAGTGGGGAGATCAGGTTGTGTGTTGATTTCAGGAATTTGAACAAAGCCTCAGAGAAGGATAACTATCCACTTCCTTCTCTTGATGAGGTATTACAAACTTTTAATGGATCCCAGATGATGTCGTTCTTAGATGGATATTTTGGGTATAACCAAGTTCTTGTCAGTCATGAGGACAGGATGAAGACTACCTTTACTACAAAATGGGGAACATTTTCCTATAGACGTATGTCATTTGGCCTCATTAATGTTGGAGCTACCTTTCAGTGTGCAATGGATGTGGCTTTTAAATATTTGATAGGTAAGTGTATTATTATATATGTGCATGACTTGACAATCTTTTCCAAAAAGAGAAAGGATCATGCTGCTGATTTAGCAAAGGTCCTTAGGAGATGTATCAGCTATGGAGTATCTATAAATCCCAAGAAGTGTGTCTTTGGAGTTTCTAAAGGGAAACCTCTAGGGCATGTGAAATCAAAAAAGGTAATATCCATAGATCCCAACAAAGTTGACGCTATTTTGAAATTGACGATGCCAGGCAGTAAAAAGGAGATGAGGTCCTTCTTCACGAGGATTAATTTCGTAAGGAAGTTCATAATGGGGTTTGCAAAAATTGTCAAACCCCTCAATGAGATGATGAAGAAAGATGCTAAAATTTAATGGAGCAATGAGGCTAAATCTGCATTTTTCACAGATTAAGCAATCAATATCTGAGGCACTGGTCTTGACCAGCCCAGATTACCTAAAGCCTTTTTATATTTATTCATTTGCATCTGATCATTCATGTGCATCAGTCCTAACACAATGCAGAGGTGATGGAGATGAAAGACCAATTTCCTTCATGAGCTCGCCATTCAAGAATGCAAAAGTTAGGTACCCACCCTTGGAAAAATAGGCCTTTTCATTGGTATGAGCAATAAAAAATTTCAGGCATTACATTTTGAGAATCCAAGTTATTGCTATAGTGCCTAATCCAGCAATTAAGTCCCTCCTTATGCAAAGTGAATTAGGGGAAAGAAGAGGAAAATGGATGGCTATCCTGCAAGAGTATGATTTATAAATTCATCCAATGAAACTCGTCTTAGGACAAGGTTTATCTAAGGCCATGGCAGATGTTGACAAGAATATTACCTATCAGCAATATACTATGTACTCATTTACCAAGGACCCATGGTATACTAACTTGATCTTCTTCCTTCTCAATAACAAATGCCCAGAAGGGATGAATGCTACCCAGAGAAGGGCACTGAGGATGAAGAGTGCTCATTACATGCTCAAAGGAGGGGCTCTATACAGAAGAAATTATGAGGGGGTGTACATGTGATGTCTAGATCAGCAAGAAGCTGAGTATGCCATGGTTGAATTCCACAGTAGGCATGGCATAGGACACAGATCAATAGATTCTTTGGCCCATCACATCCTCAGGTCAGGGTATTATTGGCCCCATGTGTTTAGGGATGCACATCAACACGTCACGACATGTCATACATGTTAGACTTCTACATCAAAGGAGTGTAATCCAGCAATGCCTCTACAACCAGTATATGAGGTAAGACCATTCACCCAATGGGCACTAGATTTTGTTGGGGTAATTAATCCTAATTCTTCTACAGGACACAAATTCATCCTAACTACTAAAGACTATTGCACCCATTGGAATAAGGCTCAACCATGCAAGAACAACACCACTGATGTGGTTATCAAATTTCTCATTGAAAACATTGTTACCAGGTTTGGAGTGTCGTTCGCCCTGGTATGTGACAATGGCCCTACCTTTTCATCTGTTGAATTTATACAATGGGCTTACAAACATAAAATTATCTTGAAGTATTCCTCTAACTACTATCCTCAGGGAAATGGTGTAGTGGAATCTACTAACAAAAATCTGTTAGAAGTGATAAAGAAGTTACTTGAAAGTAATCCTAGAGACTGGCATACCTAGTTAAGATTTTCCTTATGGGAAGATCGAACCAGTATTAAGGTTGCTCTAGGAAGTTCCCCTTTTAAATTGGTCTATGGCCAAGATCCAGTTTTCCCCATACACTTACAGATACGTGTTCTTAAGTTCATGCAGGAGTTTTATACAAAAGATGACCAGATTGAGGTAAGACTAAATAACCTTTTAAACATGGAAGAACAGAGAGATGTTGCTCTACAGTAGTTTTTCAAGCATTAGGTTGTTGTCAAACATTGGTTTGACAAAAGAGCTAAGATTAAGGCATTTAGAATCTCAAATATGGTGTTGTTGTGGGACAAGGCCAAGGAGAAAAAGGGTGATCACCAAAAATTTGATAAACTCTGGCTAGGTCTGTATCAAGTAGCCGAGATCTTAGGTGAGAATGCTTTTCGTTTGAGCACCTTGATGGGAGAACCTGTTCCATTGCCAGTCAATGGCCAATTTCTCAAGCATTACTTCGGATTGTAAAGGTTTGAGTTTCTGAATTGGTTGTATATATGTATTTTGTGTAATTACTAGTTCTTTGCTTCCTTTTTGTTGTTGGTTTGTTGTTTCTTTCTTTCTTTTTGTTTCCTTTATTGTTCTGTGTATGTTTTTGTCTTCTTCTTTGGGGATTCTCTTTTCTTTCCATCTTAAAACATTGGGGTTGTTATTCAAAGAATGTTGTGGGCACTAGGAGAGAAATTGGTTTAGGCATTTTTGGGCATGTATGTCGAAAGATTTTGTTCTAAAGCTCATGCTTTATGGTCATTTTAGCATGATTCTGAAGGCTATTAGGAGTAAGATATATTGTAGATAACCTCTTGAACTATCATTGAAATCTGTCACAAAATAGATAAAGCATCCGACTATAAAGTGCCTATTCATCTTAGGGTGATTATATCTTCGATTCAAGTGAAAATTTTGTTTCCCCAAAAACTATCATGGGATCCGCTGTAGTTCTCAACCCACATCTCAGACTATTAAAGTCTTTGTATTGAGAAAGTTTTTGAAAAGAATTTTCACAAGTAAGGCCTGTAAAAGAAATAAGAAAAAGAGAAGCACTAAGATAAAAGGCAAACTCAATACTAAATTGGTAATTCAAGTATCTCTATCGGGGCGACAGACGCTTGACTGGCAGTAGAGCAATGCTTTGAGAGAACTAGAGGTATCTCCATCGGGGCTATGGATGCCTGACTGGAAGCAAAGAAATACCCAAGATTCCATTGCACGACAGTCGAAGGACTCAACCCATGTAGCTTGGATCGTAGATATAGTTATTTAGGTGTGGAGAAAGCTCAAATAAAGAAAGATGCACCATAAGCATGCACACACTCAGATTCAAGCAGTAGTTTATGTTGGTTCTACATCTGAGATTCCAGCTCAACTTTACTTAAATATTTTGATCACACTTAAGTTAACATGTCTCATAAATTATAAGTTTTGGGGTGATTAAATTCTTCAATATCTTAAAAATGGGTAAAACATTTTTCCCAGCCTAGTCGCCATTTGTTATGCCTTGCATAACCACCCCATTTTATTTTATTTTGGAAAAAAATGGGTCCCCCTTTTTCTTTTATTTTGGTTTCCTTTGGTTGTTTGGTTGGGTCTTAGGAGTTCTTTCATTTTGCTCCTAAGTTTGTCTTTTGTTTTGTCAAAGGCGGGTCCGAAACCAAATCTAAACATGGAACTCTTTCAAGGTTTCTAGTTTGGATATGGTTCTGACTCTGACTCTGCCTTCTTTTTTGTTTCTCCTGTTTGTTGGTCATTTCCCTGTGTTTTGTTTGTTTGCTTCAGCGGGATCAGAACCGAGATTGGAACTCACATGGGAAGTTTCAACTTTCCATTTTGTGTTCCTATCCTGGCTCCTTCTCCACTCTTTTTCTTCCTCACTCTTTGTTGTTCGGGTCAAGTCTGGTGTTCGCTCCAGTCCCACTTCACTTGTTCTTTTTTTGTTCTTTTCTTTTTGGTCGGGACTGGATCCAGACCTGGAATCAAACTTCGAACTTTGTGAAGTTCCATTTCGGTTTTTTCTCTGCCCCCATCTCTGTTTGTCATTTTCGGTCAGTCTTTTTGTCGGGACCGGATCTGGGGTTGGAAATGAAATAGGGAACTTTGTGTAGTTTCTTTATCTTGTTTCTGACCCAGCTCCATGTCTGCCTTACCTTTTTGATGTTCCGTGGACTTGAATTAACTGTATGTTTGCGTTGTTGGCTTCGTCTCTGAACTACCGCATTTATGGCATTAAATTAAGCCTGTTTGCACGCGTGAATTATTGATCAAAGGTTTAATTATGCTTAAACTACCTCATTGTTATTATTATGTGATTTTTTTAAGAAAACCACGGCCAAGAAAGTCTAGAGAGAATTCATTTGATCGAGAGGGCGGATTGTAGAGCGAATCTTCGTGAATTTCTGGTCAATCCTAAGGAGCGTTTTGAGGTAGGTTTTGTTGTCTTTCTTTCTCATGTTCTTCTTTCGAGTGTGTTGTTTGGCGCATTCGCAGGAGGGGTTTTTTTTTTTGGTTTCCTTTGTTGGTTTTTGTGCTTTTCTTTCTTGTTTTGTTTGCTCAGTTCTTTCTTTTTCCATTTTGTTTCATTTTTTTGGGCTTTGTCTTTCCGTTTGTCGTTTCTGTTTTGTTGTTTTTTCTGCTATCGCTTTCATCATAGGACCATTTTCTTATGCTCTGCTTTTGACTAGGGTTTAGATTTTGGGGGGTTTCCTTGCTTCGGTGATGAATTTCGTTTTGAGACCCTATTCTGGTTTTCTCACGTCAATTTTGGGTTGTTTGTACGGGTTTCTCGTTGTGCCCTATTGTTTTGGAAATGATGTTTGAGCGAATTAGGGTTTTGCAATCTAACCTTTTTCATGGTTTTAATGACTTTTGTATGGAGGAGTTGTAGGAGCGATGAACTATGCTATTTCTAGTTTCCTTTTGGGCACATGTGACCTAGGGTTTATGGTTCATATGACCGACTTGTTTTAAATACTCTTTGTTTGCTGGAATTGATCCACTCTCGTTCATTACTATGATGTCACTATATCTTTACTCTTGGTCAGAACCGGATCCAGAGGGGAAGTTGAACTTGGTTGCTAACATTTGTTTCTGGTTTAATTAACGTTCTGGTCTCGTCTACGACCATGTTTCAGTTCTGGTCTGGTTCTCGTCCCACTTCTGACACTATTTTACTCCTCGTCTAGTTCTGATCCTGGCCCCGCCACATGATAAGAGAAGGTGTTTATGCCTAATACTTCTATGGTTCCGCCTCTGATAAAGGCATATTTTGACCAAGTAAAATATTATCTTAGGAGGATGGAGGAGGGATTATATGATTGACTAACTTAGATGCTTTTTTCATCTAATATAGGGAATTGCTACAGGTATTAAGAAATGTCAGGAGCATCAGATGAGGCCTCTTAAAGGAGCCAGCCAGATGAAACTTCATGGCAAGGAGTTAGGCCGAAGAAGATCAAAGTGGAACAGCTCTCGTATACCTTGAGGTGTAAGCATAGGGAGGTTGCCCTCACGGCTAGCAAAATTGATTCTGATTGGACTGATATTACTGACACCAATCTGGGTCCTTTTAACTATGAAGAATTGCATGAGGAAACATTCACTGAAGAGCAGGTCACGAGAAGTGTAATGCCAAGAAAGTGCACAAGAAACAGATTAGAAGCAAACATGCAATACTAAAATCTAAAATCTGAAATGTAAATCTAATGTTAAGCAACAAAGAACAAAGGAAAGTAAAACGTAAACAAACTGAAACAATCTCACCAATTTCAAATGTATTTCCATGATTCATCTCGATTTCCCTTCTCCATTTTGCTTGTGTAGTATAATTGCCCTCAGATTTTTCGTAAGTTCGTGCAAGTATAGCCTAAGATAGTGATTAGCAAAATATCGAAGATTCAAGATTAAGTGCTCTCAAAAGTCATAAGATTTGAGAGATTGGAATGAAGAATGACAAATCAATTTATAGAATATTGATTATTCGAATGAGTCAAGATTGAAAGATTAACTGGTTGAGATCAACAAATTAGACATGCATTCTAATAACTGTTAGTAGTGACATGAGTGATACAAACTAGGATAAAAGATTAAATAAATGATTTAATCTTCAGGTATTCAAAATAGAAGAAATATCTTTGCATGACAAAGATAAAGATTGATTAAAGCAACTCTTGTTCGAATGCATGCACAAGATTTAATTAATTAAATAAGAATATTTAATTAATCCGCATGTACACACAAATGAGTTAGAACTGGACGATTGAATGATTGACGAAGAGATTACTCGAGAACGCCACTCAGACATCAAATCAAGAGTTAACTGAGCGATTAAAATAGATGTCAAATCGAGTAAAAGTGAATACTTAGATAACTCACATAATTATATAAAATATAGAGGAATGTGTTAAAATAGAATTAATTAATTAAATAATTCATTTAATTCAAGACTCGATATTTGGAGAATAATTAAATAAATAATATTTATTTAATTAAGTGATGAAGGGATTTTAAATGAATAATTAAATAAATAAAGAATTTATTTAATTATAGTTGAAATATGATAAAGGTAAATTAAATAATGATTTATTTAATTTAACAAGAAGAATAAGGTTAATTAGTAACATAATTAAATAAAAAGTGTTTATTTAATTAATCAGATAGAATAAAGAAAAACGTGAATTAATTAAATAATTAAGATTATTTAATTAATAGAGGAATTAAAGTTAAAGTGAATAATTAAATAATTGACATTATTTAATCATGACCATGAAGAATACGAATTATGAAGAATATTGAAGTCGCAGGCCTAAACCAAATTTCGGTGTCTACATTTGCCCCTCTTTCATACAATGTCATTTCAGCGTTGTGTCAAAGAAAATCAATAAGAAATATGCCCCAGTAATGCTTCAGATTAAAATAGGTGAAGGTATGCCCCCTCGGGAAAATTGACAAATTTTCAAAAAAGTTCAGAAAATTTTGGAAATGAGCCTGATTAGTCCATAGGATGACTAGAAATGCAGTGGAGTTTGTGGAATTGGGTTTGGAAATGTGATGGACGGTTACGAGTTGATCGAAATGGGAAGTTAACACGACCAGTAGGATAGAAATGCCACCTAAGCCCTAGGTATATATAGGAAGTAGGGTAAAAACCTATTCATTTTCACCCACCTAGCTTGGAAATTTGAGAATTTGCTCTACACTCCTAGTGACGATGTCTCCTGTTTTGAACACCCATCACCGAGCCTACAGGATCCAGACCTTCCAGAGACCAGCCGACGCGAACCCCCCGGTATGTACCTCAAACATGGCTTTTGAAAATTTTTAATTGCGCGTAATTTTATGCATTTAATTCACTTTTTAGTCATGCGTCATTTTGGGAAATCACCGCATTTGTGTGCGCGAACGATGCATTTGTCTGCGGAAAACTGTATTTGTAATTTTCCATCAGTCATTTTGCATAGTTAGACTGCAATTCAACGCATGTGTGAATTTATGAAACACATTTGACTTTGTGCATCGCATTTGCATTTAGGATAGCCGCATTTGTTGATTTTGAAACGCATTTGATTAATTTGCAATGCAACCCTTTATTTTGCAACGCATATGAATTTAGTGGAACTCATGTGATGTATTTAGCCGCATTTGTTTAATAACGACGCATTTGAATTTTATGCACCGCATATGTTAAAAAGCGACGCATGTGAAAAATAATGACGCATTTGCATTTCATGTAGTATAGTCAGTTTGCACTAGAATAGATGATTGAGGCTGACATGAGGCATGTATAATGCCACTGCAGGTTGTGCTAGACACTATATATACACAAGAGTCGAGACCTACTACGTTTCGATTCAGAGATAGCTTGCAGCCAGTAGAGCGATGGATTCTATGGCACCTTGGTTTATTGCACATGATAGACATGCCCCAGATTCAGGCGAATCGGGGACTATTGATAGCGTTGTGTGAGTGGTGGCACTCAGAGACATCATCCTTCCACCTACCGACTGGAGAGGCCACAGTTACCCTAGAGGATTTCTATAGGGTCCTCAAACTGCCTATTAGAGGCACACAGGTGACATATGATACCCAGAGGGGTGCTGCTGAGATGTGTAGATATTACCCCCATGCTGACATTAGGCAGTTAGGATTTGATGATTATGAGATTAGGTGGCGGGTGTTGGCCCAAAGGTATAGATAGCTAGACTATCTATTGTGTACATTGATAGGCAGGATAGTACTTCTTGACCGCCGAGGTCATGGTTTTCCTGTGGGGTGGGGGGAGATGCTAGTGGGCATGCTCAAGCGTCGAGTTGTATATGCATAGGGTTCCTGTGTGCTTGGGATGTTGTACTTTCATCTACATGATATTGCCTACCGAGAGGCATAGTCGATGAGTTGTGGTACCATGCTCCTGATGGTATGAGCATGGGAGCATATTGCCATTTTCTGGCCACCAACGACAATTGACCTTCCACATGGAGCTCCCTACACCTTCCATTATGCGGGGGCAAACAAACAGCATCACATTGGAGATATAGGTTACTTCAGACATGCCATAGACACCATGCAGCAGTTTACATGGTGACCATACCTAGGGTGTGAGGAGTGGTCAGATGAGGATGAGCATTTGCCATTTTGCAGACAGGCACAGTACTTGGTTGGACGGACAGTATCACATGTTCACATCATAGAGCGTCAGTTACCAGATCGTGTCCTGCGGCAATTCAGAGAGGTGCAGGATGTTCCCAGAGGACGGGTAGAGTTTGCCAGATCATCACGAGAAGTCCTGCTATGGGGTCCTGAGATTCCAGTGACCACAGCAAAGGAAGATATTGATGCACTATAGGCACTTCCATGGGGATGGAGGGATGGTCCAGCAGACCCTGGGACCACAACAGAGTATGACCAGTGGTGGGCAGTGCACAAGCCGATCCCTTTGATAGATCCAGAGCAACCAGCGCCGGTAGAGCGGTGAGGGACAGGTCCACGAGGGAGCTGTGGCAAAGGGAGAGGTCAGGGAGGCAGAGGAGGCCATGGTGATGGAGGAGATGATGGCTGAGGTGGATGGCATGGAGGCAAGAGAGGGAGACATGGTCGGAGGGGATGAGGGCTAGCATTGTCACTGATCCATGAGGAGGGACAAGGAGAGGAGGATGTGGCCATGCTAGACATTGGGAGAGGAGGGGAGGAGGATATTGTGAGAGGTGGAGAGGAGGTGCATCCCGCAGAGGCAGCCATTCTAGACATCCCAACAGAGGAGGAGGTAGGTGTCAAGGAGGCAGGCGGAGATGAGGCAAAGATTGATGCCTTGGGTTTGTTGGGTGCCTACTAGGAGGATGATGATGAGGATGATGATCACGAGAGAGAGATTCGGGATCAGATCCTAGAGGAGTTGGATGAGGAGGAGGATGGGAGAGTGAGAGACAGATAGGAGGAGATAGGGGCAGTGGATCCAGATACAGACACATTGTGTGCTCAGGTTGCATCCTTAGAGGAGCAGATGAGAGTTCTGATGTCTGAGAGGGATACATATCGAATGGAGAGGGACAGAGCAGTGATGGATAGGGATCAGGCCATAGCTCAGAGATAGGAGACTGAGCATAGATTTACAGAGCTCAGGGCATTGTGCACGAGACCATCAGCTGCTTTTGCTAGAGAGCTAGTCAGAGTTGGGGAGAGGGAGAGATACTATCGAGATCTGTATGAGACAGGTTCCACCAGAGAGACGGGCTCCCAGTTTCTCACAGGCACACAGCAGCAGGTCCCAGACCAGGACCCATAGTAGGACAGTTAGCACATAGGGGGTGGAGCAGCCATGTAGAGCAGATCCATATGACAGACCTCCCTCAACTCAGAGGTCATCGGGTTCCCATCATCATTCCCCCACACACTCCCGACATGATGGCAGTGGCAGTTCAGGATAGGGGTATTGCTTGAGATTCATTGTATTTTGATCTTATAGCCTGCGGGCTTCCATGTATTATTGATACATTATGCGTATATGTATGTATTTTTCTAACATGTACGTTGATGCAGGATGATGTATAATGTTTTGTGTCACAGGACTCTGTCATAATGCAAGAAAGAAGAATTGTTAGTGCGGAAAGAAAGATTGAGAAAGAGCAAAAGACAGGAGATAGATGTTAGTATTAGCAATCTTCGATATTTCGTTGTATCACAAAAGGTATTTCACTTTATCATCATTGGGCAGGACTAATACAAATGGATAAAAACACCATGATATGACATAAATCAAGGTGTGCAAGGTCATCCACTTGCTAATAACAAATAGTTGCAGACAAGGATTGTCATTAACTCATACTAAGGGCACAAGTTGCCCCAGTCTTTTTGTCAGGACAAACCATAGACAACAAACAAAGTAAAAGATAGGTCATGAGACGTCATTGCTCCTCTAAATCCTTCATGGGACATCCTTGAGGAAACTAGTAACATGACTTAAAAATGAAAGTTAAAAGACAGTCGACAAACAGCAGCCAAAGAAAATAGGATTCTGATACATCGTTGCTTCTCTAAATCCTTCATGGGACATCATTGAGAAAGCTAGTAACATTATTCCTAGTCATCAATTCAAGATAAATGATAAGATAAATAAGCCATAAAGCCAAAAATTCAATAAAATGTTTGCCAAAACTTGATTTGTTTGTTTGATTTGTTTTGATTGATAAAAGGATTGATTGATCGAGCCTGATGTCAGGAGATACACATGCCAGATAAGACTTTGAGTCTAGTTTCAATGTTATGAATATCTGTATAAGGCATGACAAAGCCTGGTTTTAGAAAGACATGTATCGTATAAGACGTTGAGTCAGATACCGTTGATGTGATAACCTGTGTAAGGCTATGTTTGATTGTTTAACCTTATCGATTATGCAGGAAGGACTCATCCTATATAATACATAGATTGTTTTGCCGATATCAATATTCAAGAAGGACTCATCCTGAACAAGATACAGGTTGATTTCCATGATGATGATGTTTGTTTCCAGGAAGGACACATCCTGTAGTAGACATTTGTTGATCTGTTTTGTTTCGACAAGTTGTTTGATTTGACTTAGAGACATTGTTGACTTGTTCACCAGATTGATGCAGGACTTGAGACGATGCGTTGATAATTTACTATGTGTGACGACAAAACCCTAGAGGACTGACCTAGTGTGGCCTCGAGGGCTCATCGAGTGATGGCCTTGCCTACGTTATACACGCAGAGACCTCGTAGTTTGACTTGACTTGACTGACAAAACTAACTAAAAATAGAAGATGTGTGTGAAAGTGACCATGACGAACCCTAATGGACTGACCTAGTGTGGCCTCGGGGGCTCATCGATTGATGGTCTTGCCTACATTATACACACAGAGACCTCGTAGTTTGACATGACCAATGACCTTGTCATATAGACATATGGATAAAATCATGAATTTATACAGACAAACCTAAACGGACTGACCTAATGCCTCGGGGGCACATCGGCAGATGGCCTTGCCTACGTCCAGTCACAGAGGCAACATAGTTCGACAAACGACAAAAACTGACAAGTGCGACTGACTTTGAATCTATTTTTGGATTTTTGAAATGTTTTGATTTTTTTGTCTTTTTTGAAGTTTTCTGATGTTTTTGTGTTTTCTTAGGTCATTTTGCGATGTTCGTGGATCTCCCATGGTTTGACGTCTTCAACACAACCAATGTAAGAACCAATATGACACATGTCAAGTGTTTTCGCCCAGTCGAGTATAAGACCAATTGATTATGAATAGGATAAAATGGGGGATATGAAATACACTCGATGTCAATCATTCCAGGTTATGGGAAAGACTACCACTTATTATGAATGGTATATACAAGCGATGGATACGAAAGATAAGGGGTATGTACAAGGATAGGTAGTATGTACCGGGTAGTGGACTATGTACAGGGCCGTGGATTAGATACAATGATAAGGACTATGTACAATGATGAGGACTATGATTAGAATAATAGTAGACAAAGGAGTAGAATTAACTACACATGGCGCCTATTTTCTAGGTTTTCACCATGGTACCTATCCAAAGCGCCACCGAAGTGGTTTTCACTATTGGACGAATGATTTTTCTTTACTATTTTTCTAGATTATCTAATTTTTTTGGTGTTACCAAGACACCTGTTTGCTAGGTTTTCACCTTGATAACGATTTTTTTGTGATTTTCTAATTTTTTTTGTATTTTTGCTAATTAAGACAAAGGCCCCCAGAAGCTATGCGTAGAACTTCTTCAGATGCATACTATTGATTGGTGAGGACAATGGTTCCCCTTCAGGAGTAGAGAGTTGATACGCTCTTGATCCAAAGGCTTCTGTAACAACATAAGGTCCTAACCAATTTGTTTCAAACTTTCTTGGTTTTTCTCTTTCTGCTTGATTCTTTGGGTTCTCCATTAAAACCAGGTCACCAATGTCAAAGTTTCTATTCTATACCTTCCTATTATAGCTACGACGAAGGTGATTCTAATATGCTTGAAGATGGTCTAATGCCTTTTGTCTTCGCTCATCCAGGAATTCTAGCTCATGGAGCCTCAATACTCAGTACTCTTCATCATCAATGTGGCCTTTCAGGGATACCCTTAAGGAAGGAATCTCGACCTCAATAGGAAAAATAGCTTCAGAACCAAATACAAGTGAATATGGAGTAGCACCAGTGGGAGTACGGATACTTGTACAATAAGCCCATAAGGTAGGGTTAAGCTGTAAATGCTAGTCACGACCAGCATCATTGACAGTCTTCTTGAGGATTCTAATGATGGTCTTGTTAGATGCCTCTGCTTGGTCGTTACCTTGTGGGTAGTATGGGGTGGAAAAGTGATGTTGGATATGAAATTCATCACACAGGTGGCGGACTTCTTGGTTCTTAAATGGGCGGCCATTATCAGTGATTATGGACTGAGGGACACCATACCGACAGATGATATAGTTCAAGATAAACCTAGAAATCTGTGTGCTGGTAATGTATGTCATAGGAATGGCTTCAATCCACTTCGTAAAATACTCAATGGCAATGATAATGAATTTGTGTCCATTAGATGATGTGGGATGGATCTTACCTATGAGGTCGAGTCCCCATTGGGCAAAGGGCCATGGTGACGTTATAGGATGGAGCTCCTATGCTGGTGCATGTATTAAGTCTCCATGAACTTTGCATTGGCGGCATTTTGTTACAAAGACATATGAGTCTTTTTCCATAGTAGGCTAGTACTAACCTAGTCTCATAATCTTTTTGGGTAAGGTAGGACCGCCAGAATGGGAACCACATATACCCTCATGCACCCCACACAAGGTTGCTTGTGCTTCATTAGAATCAAGACATCTTAGTAGGGTATTATCTAAGGTGCGTCTTTATAGGGTGTCTCTGACGATGGTGTATTTGGCTGACTTACAGAGGAATGTCCTACGTTGGTTATTTGATAGGCCAGTGGGTATGACTTCGGCATGAAGGTAATCATAGATTTCTTTGTACCATGGGGAATCAGGACCAACAATGTCACACACCATTTCAGAATCTGGGATATCGTACGCTGGGACCAAAAGTTGTTCTACCAAGAACTCAAACTTAGGCACGTTGTTAGGAATGTCAAGAAGTGATGCAATTGTAGCCATAGCGTCTACTACCCTGTTTAAAATATGAGGTATTTGATGAAATTTGACTTTTTCAAAGTACTCTTTAAAGCTATCAGCCATGCGCTTGTATGGAGCAAGCTTCTCGTCCTTAGTCTCATAATCATCATTTACCTGTCTGATTACTAGTTGAGAATCCCCATATACTTGTAAAATCTTAATTTTCCACTTGACTGCCATACATAACCCTATCACTAGAGCTTCATACTCAGCTATGTTGTTAGTGCATGGGAATGCAATCACCCTGTGGTGTGATAAACAGTATCCCAGCCCCTAAACCATGATTTGTATGTGAGCCATCAAAGTACAGTTTCCATGTTATGTTTGTGTCAATTGTGAATATGAACTCATCAGGAAAGTCTGCTAATAATGGGTGATCTGCATGTATGGGTGCATCAGCTAACTGATCAGCAATGACCTATCCTTTAATAGCCTTTCTTTCTACATACTGGATATCATACTCACTAAGTATCATAACCCATTTAGCCAATCGTCTTGTTAATGTTGCCTTGCTAAGGAGATATTTCAGAGGGTCTATTTTAGCAATCAACATTGTCTGATGGTTTAGCATGTAGTGGCTCAATTTTTTAGTAGCAAATACTACTGCAAGACAGGCACGTTCAATGGTACTATAGTTGAGCTCATAACCTACCAAAGTCCGACTGATATAATAGACTGCCCTTTCATGACCTTCATCGTCATTTTGTGCAAGCAATGCTCTGAGTGATGAATGGGTTGTTGTAATATAAAGAATCAATGGTCTTCCTTCAACATGTGGCATTAAGACAGATGGTGTGAGTAAATATTCTTTGATCAGTTGAAAAGCCTCTCCACATTTAGCTATCCATGCAAAGGGTACTCCTTTCTTAAGTAGATGCTGAAAAGGTCGTGTCTTATCTGCTAACTGCACTATAAATCTTTTGATAGATTGAAACCTTCCCTGTAATGTCCTTAGTTGACTAAGATTAGTAGGTGGAGGCATGTCCATGATTTCTTTTACCTTAGCCGGATCCACTTCAATGCCTCGTCTAGAGATGATATAACCTAACAGCTTTCCTGACTTGACTCCAAACACACATTTCTTTGGATTGAGTTTCACTTTATACTTCTCTAGCCTCTGAAATATCTTGTCTAAAACCTGTAAATGTTCTACCCTTGTTTTGGATTTTTCAATAAGGTCATCGACATAATCCTCCATAAGAGTGTGTACTAGATCATGAAAGATAGTAGTCATGGCACGTTGATAGGTTGCTCCGGCATTCTTAAGTCCGAAGGGCATAACATTCTAGCAATACATTCCCCAAGGACAAGTGAAAGCCATCTTAGGTTGGTCTTCAGTTGCAATTCTGATCTGGTTATATCCTGAGAATCCATCCATAAGGGACATCTCATATCCTGCTATCATGTCAACTATCATGTCTATTGTAGGAAAAGGGAAGTCATCCTTAGGACAAGCTTTGTTGATGTCTCTAAAATCAGTGTAGATGCGGATGCCCCCAGTTGGTTTAGTGACTAGTACAAGATTGGAAATCCAATCTGCATAGTCGATAGGTCTGATGAAACCAATGTCTAAGAGTTTCTTGAGTTCTACCTTGACTAACAAAGCAATCTATGGGTGCATTTTTCTCAAAACAAAATTCACTGGTTTGGCACCTGGTTGTAAGGGAAAATGATGCAGAACAAGTTCAGGATCTAACCCTAGCATGTCGGCATATGACCAAGCAAAATTTATCTGTCTCTGTGCAAAGAAGTTATGAAACTCTGGCTACTCTTATGTTGTCAATGACGCTGCAAAATAAAGCAGTTGAGGATTCTCTTTGGTACCTATGTTGACTTCTACTGATTCTTCAACGAGCATGGGTGACTTTTCCTGTGCAACGGGGAGAATGTTCAAACCTCCATCCTTAGGTACCTCAGAGAGGTTTTCACCTTTGGATGTGTCCTTTCTGTTTACTTTTTCATTATCTAAATGTGCCTTTCGGTTTTCACCTAGAGACTCATCCTTTTTATCTTGTTTATTATTTTTCTCATTTTTGCGACTGGAGGGTTGAACAGATTCCCAAAAATATGCTTTGTTGTCCAAGTCAATAGTAAAACCAGCCTTATGATCACCGTTTGGTATGCCTTCTCATAATCCCAGGAACTCAGCAATTGCTTCATCATTCTCAAACATATCTAAGACAGGTGTGTCTTGTTGGTCCCAATCAATGAGTTGGGGATAGACTAAGGGCATGTCATCGTCGGAGTTATCAAAGTTTAATGGAGTCAAGGTAAAGATTGAATTATTCATGTGGTTACAAAATTCTTGTACCAGGTCCTTTTTGCTCTTAGGTTTGGGTCTAGGTGGATGAATAGGTGGGCCTAATGCCAAGGTTTGACTATCAGGAACAAGTAGCTTAGGTTGCCACGAGGTAGGGTCAAGTGATTCCCAATAGTAGTTTTTAAACCATTCCTCTTTTGTCATTTTCTTTGGTGGAGAGGAATTCAAGGGATTTGATGAAGAACTTAACATCAAGTCAAGTTCGCCAAATAACTTGTCAAGGTCCATGGAAGAAGTAGAGGATAGGGAATCCCACTCATAATTGTTAGAGTTGGGGGAGTCACAATGATATTGGTCCACTGGTTCGTGAGATGTCTTAATATCTTCTGAAGCACTTACTTCCTCAAGTAAGGGTAATGGGGTACTAGGAACGCCAATCTGAATCGGTTGAAACCCTAGCCCTACTCCTTTTGGCCATTGAGAAACAAATATTGGTTTGATCCTGCCATCTTGGTTTAAGCCCAAACCACTCTGTCCATCATATCCTTTGCCTTGCATGATTTTGAAACCTTTTCCATATAGACTTGTAGGAATATGAGCAAGTAAGAGGGGTTCCTCATCATCTTCCCTATACAGCCAGGAAGTGACATCTTCTGTATTTACGGCCTCTTTGCTTAATTCACCCCATTTAGTAAAAGTTGTTGTGGGAGGAATGTGTATAGTGACCATAGATTGTCTCCTATCTGATGTAGGTAAACCGTATGACTTAGGAGGAATCAAATGGCTAACACAATAAGAAGTTTTCATGTAATATTCTCCACAACCCTTGTCTTGGATCTCAACCCTAGGAGTGGTAGGAACTTAGGGTGATATAGATGTTCGAGTGAGTGTGGCTGGATCAACATAGGAGGATGATTTGGACGATGAGGCCTCTTGGTTCACTGGCACTTGGCATTGGGGGATTTCCTTTAGATTGGTGCAATACTGGAAAGGATCCAGATCACCATCTATAGTTATTTCGGTGCCATTGTAAGGGAATTTAAGACACTGATGATACGTGGAAGGGACTACCTTCATGGCATGAATCCATGGTCTACCTAGTAGAAGGTTATAAGGGAGGGTGAGATCCAAGACTTGGAACTTTGTCTCCATTACAACAGGACCAATTCTGATAGGAAGTATTATGACTCCCTTTGATTTTCTTTCCTCATCATCATAAGCTTTAATGACAATACTCTTGGTCGTGTCTATGCATGCTTCTGAGATACCTAAAGCCTTAATTAGTTTTAAAGTACACAGATTTAAACCTGCTCCTTCGTCTACCAAAACTCGTCTAACTTTGGTGTCATCAACAAGGACTTCTAGATGTAAAGGGTCATTGTGGTTCGTCTTTTCAGTTGCATAGTCTTGTTCAGAAAATGTGGCATGGTGATTATTGGTCAAGTAGCCTACTATTTCCTCGAAATGATTGACATCAAGATCATTAGCGACCATGGTGTTCTGTAAAGCTTTATCAAGGATAGATCGATGCTCAGGGGAAATACGCAACAATTCCAAGATTGAGATTTGGGCTGGGGTCTTCCCCAGCTGGTCAAGAAGGTTATATTGTAACTTGGAAGATTGGGATGTTTGCTGCAATGGAGGGGCTTGGATAGTGAACTTAGTACGATGAGTATTAACCGCACACTCAGGATTAGTATTGATAATAATGGTATTAATACTCTCATCGACTGTCCGAAGGCAGTTAATGATTTTTCCACTATTATAATCATGCTTGACACTGGCATAGTTGGCTGAAATATTGGTCTTAGTACTCGAACTGGGGACAGTTCCTTTCCCATGGTCATGTAGTGGGTAAGAAAATACTTGATGATCAACGTTTGATGACTTTTGTTTTTGTCCACTAACTTCAATAATTCTCTTTTCGACAAGATCCTGTATGATATTCTTCAGTTGTCGACAGTTTTGTAGGTTATGTCCCTTAGTTCTATGATAATCACAAAAGGCATTGTCATCCCACCAAGCTGGTTTAAATTTTCTTGGATCGTATTGTCTTGGTTCCTGCAGTTGTATGAGATTATGTTGTAACATTTGTTTGAACACCGACTCAATAGGTTCCCCTAAGGGAGTGAACTCACGTTTTTTAAATCTTCTTGTTTGTGGACGTTGAGTATTTTGGACCACGTTAGGAGGTTGATTGACAGTATTAAGCATGTTGGAAAAAGTATGAGGTCCTTCTAATGTGAGGAGGGGTCCTGCTTGTAGTGTTTTAGCATCAACCACCCCATCATTGGTGACATTTTTGTTGTGAGACCAGAATCTGTTTCTGTCAGTGGGGGTATTTTGTACGATCAGGTTTCTATTGGATGTTGATGTCTTGAGTTCCCCCTTTTCGATGAGATCCTTCTCTATTATAACCCCTTTTTCCACTAGTTCCGAGAAAGATGTACAAAAATGTACCCTTAAGTTACTCCTGAGTTTTGCATGAAGATTTTCTTGGAACATTGTAACTTTTTGTTTTTCGGGTATCTCGACAAGACACCTACTAGCTATAGTTCTCCATCTCTGGAAGAAAGCAATGAATGTTTCTCCTTCGTCTTGCATTGTGTGACACAAGGTTGCTATATTTATCTCATGATCTATGTTGAAGGAGAATTGTTCCACAAATTTCTCAACTAGTTCACCCCAAGATCTAATGCCAGAATCTAGACCTGAAAACCACTCTAGTGCAATTCCTACAAGGCTTCTTGGAAATAGTCTCATAAGATACGTGGGGTCATAAGCGACATCTATGCATATGGTAAAAAATTCCCTTATATGTTCTATTGGATTTCGTTTGCCATTGTACTTAGGGATATTTGGTATGACATATCCGTGAGGGAAAGGGGTCATGTACAATGATCTATCAAAGGGGAATGGGCATATGTCCTTTGTTGAAAATGATTTCTTAGTTGACACCGACATGTTATCCATTTGCGTTTATAATGCATGCATTTGTGTTTGTAAGACATCAACTTGAGTCAAAGATGTGCTAGGGGGATTATGCGGATCCGTGTATGTGTTCTAAAATCCAAAGTCTCGTGATGGGTTCTGATTAAACATTGGCATCTGAGGTGGATTTGGATTTGGAATGTTGGTAAATGTGTTCTGGTCTGGAATCTGCATAAATTGGTGTTGACCTAGATTCTGAGTACCACTTTGGGAAAAGGGGTTCTGATTGGGAATCTGTGTAAATGATTGGTATCCACTGATTTGAGAGAATGGATTCTGATTCGGAATCTGTGTGAATGGATTCTGAGTACCATTTTGGGAGAGTAGATTCTGACTCGAAAACTGCGTGAATGGATTTTGATTGCCATATTGGAAGGAGGGAATGCCCCCTGTTTGTGTAATCTATGGTATAGTACTAGTGACTGGAGCACTAGGTATGGCCATCAACTATGGTATGGTACTCGTGATACTAGCATGAGGTATGGTCATTGACTATGAACTTGTGACACCGACATAAGGTGTAGAGGTTGAGGTTTTAGGTCTTTTACTCCCAACAAGAGGACCGAAGGGAGTGGATGATGAAGCCCCTACAGTGAAATTAAATCTCGATGTCATGCTAGATGTACCAAATGGGGACGTATGGACTATCATACTATGTGTAGGTGTACCAAACGACATAGTTGTGCTAACCTAAGGTATAGTAGTACTAGCAGTTGTGGTATTTGTCCCTTGTGTAGGTTGAGTTTGTAAGGTGTTAATATCAAATCCTGGAGGTAAGGTAGCGCCTTCAACTAGCAATTTGGCTAAGTATCATTGTCGATCATTTGCTAGGTACTCATCTACGAAAGAGGCAAACTCAGGGTCCTGTGCGGCAGCCTCTATGTCTTCTACTGCAATGTCCTTGAGTGTTTCTAGTGGTGAATTTTTCTAATAGAGTCTTATGAGGTCTTGAAGAAAATGGATTGATGAATTCGTTTGGGTTCGACATGTTTTCTCTCTCTCTTCTCTTAGACCTAGTTTCAACCATGTAAGACAAGCTCAATATGCGGGAAATGTAAAACTATATCTATGAACAGTATGACCCTAGTCTATGTTTTTGGGATTTTTTGTATGCAAAATAAGGAATGTTCTAGGATGACACTAGCCTAAAATCTAAAGATGCAAGACCTAAGCAAGGTTCTAAAATAATCAATTCTATAAATCATAAGACGAAGGGACCAAATACCTAAAGTCTAACCAAGGTGTCAATTTAGTTTAAGTCAAGGAACCAATGTAGGACGAGGATGAAAGACAAGTTGAGTTTCCTAACTAGACTGATGAGCTAGGAGGACTCTGTGTTAGGACAAAGGATATACTGATAAAACCAGGTTCAATGACAAATTTTGTTGATGCTATGACTTTTCTAGAGTGTAGATGGTAAACTAGTCCTAAAGTTTGTAAAAGTGACCTTCCTAGAAGTTTAATGCAAGGTAATATGTAATCTAAGATGAAACTAAACTCTGAATGAAGACAACTATGGTAATGACTAAATGAACCTAAAGGATGCAAAATTGAGCAAATCGTTTCAGGTTTCTATTCAAGGATTGTTTGTGTAAAGACAACTGAAACTAGTATAATCATGTTGACTGGACAGTGACTGTGAATTCTGGTTTTCTGATAATCAAACAAATGCGTCGCGGGATTTCACAAATGCAATTCAAGTTAATAGTTGCAGTTTTCCAGTGATCAATTGCATTTCTCTGGTAAAGTTCAGTTTGACCCTGATAGATGTGTTTAATCTTCTAACAGATGCGACTCGTACAGACAGTTGCGACTCAGAATATAATGCATGTGGTTTGTGCGAAGCAATTGTGAGTTAAACTGGCAGATGCAACTCTAATCTAGATAGATGTGACGGATACTGACAGATGCGACTCACAACTAAGCAGATGTGACTCGTGATAATAGATGCAACTCTAAATTCAACAGATGCAACTCCTGATAATAGATGCGACTCAAATTTTGACAGATGCGACTCTAAAAATCAATTGCGAGTTTCTGGTGAACAGTTGTGACTCTCTGTGTATTTTCAGTGATGAGATTTAAACTGACTCTGTTCTCCGTGATCAAATTCTGAAAATCAAAGACAATCATAAGACAAAGTGTTTTTAGTTTTGATTTTGGACTCAAAGAACGTTTAAGTTGATAACAGACAAGCACATCCTAATAGGCCCAAGGCCTAGGGTTTATATACTTGGTATAGCCCACCTATTATACCCCAGATTGGTGATAAACACCTTTCCTTCTCGAGAGCAGATAGCTTAGAAATTTGGTGGCATTAGATCC
The DNA here is from genome assembly GCA_007258455.2 of Sequoia sempervirens. Classification (NCBI taxonomy): domain Eukaryota; kingdom Viridiplantae; phylum Streptophyta; class Pinopsida; order Cupressales; family Cupressaceae; genus Sequoia; species Sequoia sempervirens. The sequence continues at coordinate 314,937,090 of VDFB02271358.1, read as the reverse complement.
CCTCCACGGCTCATTAAGGTCTTTCGAGCACACCAATTTTGAATTCTTTGGGTAATGACCTCCCAAGAACTGTTATCTCTACTCAAGGGGATCAGTAGTGAGTATCTTCGGGCATGATACTGTACCCTGCACTATACCAAGCAACGACCACAAATAGGTTGGTCTCTAAAACAAAAGGTATTTAGTACGGGCATTCCATTCGTAGGGCATGATCCATGCGGTGAGAGTCCCCTTTCAAATCCATCTCGTCGGAACCATACGCGTGATTCTTGGACTTTCCCCAAGAATCCACTTTTATATACCGGCTGGAAGTCCCTCGGGTTCAGCGTGCTACCAGTCTGAGTCATCCTGGGGTGAGTACTTTTTTCCACTAGAATAGGCCCAAGTTCTAGAGTTGGTAACCATTTCTCTTACACCCAGGATCGCACGGATGCGCAAGGGGAGAGGATACTTCGATGTACCAAGTTGTGAGGGTAACCAGACTTGTGCTTTCACACCAAACACAGTAGACACTTGTTAATTTTAACCAAACGAAATATTTTCTATGCTACCAAACAGTCTGTTTCAAAATTAACTAGGGTCTTCGACAAGCATCCTGCAGAAAAACTCGTTAGTAATTTTCAATATCGTCTTCATCAATCGTCCTGCAAAAGCTTGTTAACTCCAAATGGCCACATGCTGAAAATCAGATATTAGTAACACAAAAATCAATTGAAAATTTTAGATTTCTGAAAACAAAAATAAAAGTTTACCAATCAATTGTGTCACTGTGTTACCAGTCAGATGCGTCCATATTTTCTTCAATTGCAGCTTGGTATTCACCAGTCAATTGCGGTTCGGGAATTGTCAGATGTGTTGTTTCTTCTGTCAAATGCGGTTCAAGAATTCAAATGCGTCGCTTCATCAAACTGATGCGTCGTTCCGTACGAAAACCCTACAAAACCCAAAAATAAAAGATGTACGGATTCACGAAGATGGTGTCTTCACGTCGGGTTCACCAAATGTAACACCATAGAAAGTGCACAACAAACATATTAGAAGCAAACATGCAATACTAAAATCTAAAATCTGAAATGCAAATCTAATGTTAAGCAACAAAGAACAAAGGAAAGTAAAACGTAAACAAACTGAAACAATCTCACCAATTTCAAACGTATTTCCATGATTCATCTCGATTGCCCTTCTCCATTTTGCTTGTGTAGTATAATTGCCCTCAGATTTTTCATAAGTTCGTGCAAGTATAGCCTAAGATAGTGATTAGCAAAATATCGAAGATTCAAGATTAAGTGCTCTCAAAAGTCATAAGATTTCGCGAGAGATTGGAATGAAGAATGACAAATCAATTTATAGAATATTGATTATTCAAATGACAGGTCAAGATTGAAAGATTAACGGACGGTTGAGATCAAATTAGACATGCATTGATAAGTGTTAGTAGTGACATGAGTGATACAAACTAGAAATAGGATTAAAGATTAAATAAATGATTTAATCTTGGTTGATATTCAAAAATAGAAGAAATATCTTTGCATGACAAAGATAAAGATTGATTAAAAGTAACTCTTGTTCGAATGCATGCACAAGATTTAATTAATTAAATAAGAATATTTAATTAATCCGCATGTACCAAATGAGTTAGAAGACGATTGAATGATTGAAGATATTACTCGAAGCCACTCGGACATCAAATCAAGAGTTAAGCGGCGATTAAAATAGATGTCGAATCGAGTAAAAGTGAATACTTAGATAACTCACATAATTATCTAAAATATAGAGGAATGTGTTAAAATAGAATTAATTCATTCATTCATTCATTTAATTCAAGACTCGATATTTGGAGAATAATTAAATAAATAATATTTATTTAATTAAGTGATGAAGGGATTTTAAATGAATAATTAAATAAATAAAGAATTTATTTAATTATAGTTGAAATATGATAAAGGTAAATTAAATAATGATTTATTTAATTTAACAAGAAGAATAAGGTTAATTAGTAACATAATTAAATAAAAAGTGTTTATTTAATTAATCAGATAGAATAAAGAAAAATGTGAATTAATTAAATAATTAAGATTATTTAATTAATAGAAGAATTAAAGTTAAAGTGAATAATTAAATAATTGACATTATTTAATCATGACCATGAAGAATACGAATTATGAAGAATATTGAAGTCGCAGGCCTAAACCAAATTTCGATGTCTACAGGAAGGACAGAGAGGATTGTTCAATCCGGGCTGGCACATGTTGCACTCTTCCCCCTATATGTCCAATGTCTGGAGTTGATTCTTGTAGTAGCTGGAGCATATAACCCTACTACTAGGCAGTGTGTGGATGTAAAAAGTAATGTCATTATTGACTTCATGCCTCCAATGATCAAATTCCTATTTCATATACCTAATCCCAAGAATCCTAAGTAATTGAATGAGGCGGAGGCTTTGAAGCTTTACAATGATAATAAGGAGAGGAATAGGTTTCACATGAATAAGACTTAGATGAGGGTGGAGAAGAAGTCTTTGACCAAGCTTCCAGATCAGCCTAAGAGGGCAGACTTTAGTAAAGAAATTGCAGATATAATCATGTTCCTCTCTAGGGTGTTTGGTAAAAGGGATGCTTCACTATTTAAAGAATGGATGTTTCCTTTCATTCAAACTATTTTGGATGGGAGGCAACAATTTGACTGGTCAATGATAGTATCAGACAACATTCACAATCAAATGATAAAAGTGAGAGAAACCAAGCGTTTCTTTATGACCTCCTATGTAGTTTATGCAGCTGCCTGTGTGGGGATTTTTCCTAGACTTCAAACAGTAGGTATATTGGAGGAAGCCCAAGGATAGAAGAAAGTGTGGGAGTATTATAACCAGCTCACCTTGCAGGCATCAGAGCAACATTATAGAAGGGTTAATGATGCATTTCTTTATGTCATTATTAACAAGCTTAATGGTGATGCAGGGTATAGGCTTAGCAAGGAGGCAATGGCTTTTGTGAATGAATGGGGGCATTGGTTTATCCAGCACCCCACATTCACCTATTTCAGGTTAGAAAGGTTTGATGGTCACCCCCATTTGCTAACTAGATGTTGTGGTGATAAGATCATTTTAATGGAATTTATTTATCAAGCCCTGTCTATGGATTTCCAGTTTAGGAACAAACATAAGATTGGTGCCATAAATTTCCAATGAAGTTGCGGGCCTTTTGCTTTCCACACATTCAGGAAGCTAAGGTTGTTTGTGATGAATTAGTTTATTTGAATTTGGGCTTGTACACTACAAGGAAATACTATGACCCCAAGCAAAAGATGAGGGCTTTGCTTCCCAGTGTGTTTGAGAAGCATTTTAATCTATTGGAGGATTTTTGGGAGCACTTGCAAGATGAGTATGATCTTAGGAAGAGGAATTATGAAAGGATACCTATCCCACTTATGGTTGAGTTTGGGATAAAGGGTGACATTCCAAAAACATTGTCTGATGATGGGATTGTTTTGGATCCCGGGTATGATGCAGGAAAGATTGGTACTAAATATCTTGATCCAATAGATTGGAATGTTGAGGAGACAATAGACATAAAGCAGATATCAAGACCAGTGTTGGATAGGAGTATTCAAAGGGTGAGTTTGAGGACTAATCATGCTGAGGCTACATCATCAAAGAAGAGGAAGCTTGTAGGTACCACCCAAGGATATAAAAGGGAAAGAAGAAGGATGGCACCTAAGGAACCTTTAGAGTTTATGCCTTCTAGTGCACAAGAAGAGGAGGTGGTTCCTCAAGATCTTCTAGAGGTACAGGAAGATGAAACAACTGCAGAGGTGGGTGCTTCTGCATCTGTTGCAAGAGAGGAACCTACTCAGCCCTCTGATGCACAATAATTGGGCCAAGAATCACCAAAGGGAGCTCTCCATGATGAAGTAGATGTTTTAGAGTGAATGGAGGATGAAATTAAGGTGCATAATATAGAAATAGATTCAGAAAAGACTCCCTCTGACAAGAAGCATCATATATCAACATCCTTGAATGTGACAAATGATGCAGGCACTAAACATATATTGACCGAGGAAGATCAGTGAGAACTCTTTGAAGATGCAAAAAGAGAAGTTGATGCTAAGGCACAAGTTGAGGCATCAGCTAAGCAACAAGAGGAGGAGGCCAAGGCACAATCTAAATTGGCAATTAAGCAAAAGGAGTTGGAAGATAAGGTCAAGGCTGATGAATTGGCTCAATAGCAACAACAAAAGGAGCAGGAGCTCAAAATTCAAGAAGAAAGGGATAGGTTGATAATGCAGCAGAAAATCCATAAAAGGCTCAGCAAAGAAGAGAAAAATAAGCTATTGAAGCTAAGCTCAAAGCACAAGAAGAGGCTTATAGGAAAAAAGAAGAACAAGAACATTTGAACAGATTAAGAGAGGCTGTTGAAATTGTTGAACATGAAAAGAAGTCCAAGGAGGCATGGGACTATGTTGAAGAGTTGGAGGTTAAAAGGCTGCAAGAACTGAAGGATAAAGAGGAATCGGAAAGGTTAGCACAAGAAAAGGAACAAAGTGATCAGCAAAATGTGTTGGAAGTTGATTCTCAACCGGGGCCTACATTGTTACAACCTTTGTCTTCCACTACTATTGCTTCTTCTTCAACTCAGGCTGCCACTACTCCTATTGCTCCTACTTGGCTAAAACTAGACTTGGAAAGGAAACAAATTGTCCAACCACAACCATTGAATTGGGAAGAAATGATGAAAGAAATTGGGAAAGAGAAACCTAAAAAGAAGGCTTGGGTTCTTCTCTCCACTAGGCTCACTGATGCTGGAGAGACCATTTTTGAATGTACCATACCTGTAATGGAGAAGAGCCGTCATCATATACAAATCACTAATTATCAGTTGGGGGCAGTAAATTTGGAAAAGCCTTCGAGAAACCAACATATGAGTTTGATTGATATTGTGGCTTCTTCAACCAAAACCAGATGATCAAGGATAAACAAAGGAAGGATGAGCTTAAGACTCAATTGGATCAGCTTCATAGGTTTTTAAAGGATGTCTCAAGTCCCATTTCCCAACAAGATGCTCTTCCTGAATCCCCAATTTTTTTAACCAAAAAGGAAGCAGATGATTTGGTCCAAATGAAGAGCAAGGTAAGAATGATGGATAAATGGTTGGATAAGCTCAACCAGGAGGTTGATGATGTTCTTGTTGAGGGTTCTAAGATTCATAAAGCTTCTCTTGAATTAGCAAAATATCTAGACCAGCAGGCTAAGGATTTCGATAAGCAGGATGATGAATACAAGGAATATGTTAAAATGCTTGAGGATATTAGCAAAGTGCCCAAGTCCACCTTGCTGGAATATTCAATTCTTGAGCAGGGTAATGAATATTTTGTGGAGAAAATTGTGAGCATCATAGGGTATAAGTCAAGAGCTATGCATGGACATCAAGAAGAAGTCCAGGAAATGAGTAAAGACTTGAATCAACAGATGATTGAGTTAGAGGCGGTTGTATCCATTTTAATCAACTTAGATTCCTCCAATAAAGAAGGCCTGTCATTGGATAAACTAAGGGAGAGATGGCGGGGAAGGTTTGAGGAAATCATGCAAAAGGGAGATGATGGGGAGAGTTTATTGTTAGATCATTTTATGGATATCCGAGAGGAGGTAAGAACTTCTAGAAAGGAGCTAATCAAGTTAAAGGAGATGTAAAAGTTGGTTTCTATATAATTTGAAAGAATAAAATTTGAAGGTGACTAGTAGGATGGCCCGGATTTGGGTACTCTTCAACAGATGTTCTCCAGTTTTGACGAGTACATTCTTGAGCATTTAGTGCAAAAGTGACTAACTCTTTTCACCATGCTGTATCCGCTCTTCTCCTCTTTTTGTGGATTTTGACATAAGTTCTACTATGAGTCTGATCCGTGGGTTTCATTTTCTTCTTAGAGTATCAGATTTCCTTTTTTGTACAACGGGGTGATCAACCTTGAAACAGGGGTTCTTTAGTCCACTTTTGTGTTCAGTTCTGACTCCATGAATTGTGGATCTTGATTGATAATTGAAAAATTTGTGCATGTGGCACCCTATATGTACTATTAGAATCTACTTTGTAAAGATCGGCTAATTGAAGAAAGATTAGCCAGCTGAGGATAGAAGATAGAAACTAGATCTAGGATTTCAATTTTTTAGAAAGATATTCTAAATTTCAATAAAACTTGGTCATTTTATAGTTTTCATACATTTTCATGTCATGATTTTAAAGTTTGGATCCATTTTGATAAGGTTAATGGTACGTGATCAATCCATACATCAGTGATTTTGTTGTGCTTAATTGTTCCTTATTTGATGAAGGTTAATAGAAGGAACTGGATTCAAGATCATATCATTGGATTATCTATGAATTAAATTGTTATTGTATTCATTTGATTTGTGTTTTGGATGATGAGTGAGTGATTTGTTTGAAGTAATTTTAGTGATTATTGATGGTATCTGAATTAGCATTATGGATGTATACAGTAGCATAGTTTATTCTATGGATTGCATCTTGTTGTAGGTGTGGTTAGGTAGAATAAACACTCATTATTGATACGCATGTATGGATGTGTAAGAATTTTATTCATGTTTCTTTGATTTAAATCATTGATTTATCTTTTTCTTTTATTTAAAACCCCTCAAACGTAGACTACTTGATGCTATGCATTCTTGTTCTTTATTACCAGCAAAGGCCCCTTGAACATTACAGTTATATCAACCATTGAGCAATATCAGCACAGTTGAGAACCAACTACTAGGACCTTGGGAGTTAGATTTCCATGTGTTATCTTTCTCTTTTAGGAGAAATAGAATAGTAATATTTTGTTTAATGTTGTGTTGTTTTGAACATCAACAGATCTGGCGCTAGAAGGAGGGCCTGGAGAACAAGTTGGCTCACATTGGGTCATTTTCACCAGATAGGTATGAGAGAGTTCTTAGATCTTCTTAGAATCTTGAACCACTTGTTGAACTCCAAACCCCTGTCGGGCATAGGCCCCAGGCTCGTAGAGTCTTGATCCAACCTTTATCACCACCGCTCACCCCACCTGGGTTTCCACCAAATCCACCTACACCACCTCACCAACCACTTTCACCCATTCCACAACCTTGCTCAACTTGTACCACCGCCAAAACCTATGGCTTACTTTATTAATAACCCTTCACCATTAGGGACTATCCCTGGAGGTATACATGATCTCCTAAATAACCCAGAGAGGTTTTTTCCTAAGTACATGCATGGGGAGTCAAGAAGTGTCGAGGAGCACATACAGACATTTAAAGATGTATGTACCCATGCTCAAGTGGCTCATCAGGACATTGTATGCAGACTGTTCCCCTATTCGTTGGGAGACATGGCATACAATTGGTACCTGAACTTACCCCAAGGGTTAGTTCTAAGTTGGACAGATTTAGAGAACACCTTTATCAATCAATTCAGGGTTGATGTAGACCCTGTTATCCTTTACCACTAGTTTGCCACCATAAGAAAGGAACATCATGAACTTCTCCCTCTATTCAACACCAGGTTCCAAAGAATGTACCGAAGGTTGCAGGATCCTTACCTGGTGGTTGAGAACATCACCATATTGTCATACTTAAGGGTTGTGGACCCTTTGATTGGCTTGTTCTTGAAAAGGAAATATCACATGCCAATTGAGGTTTTGCGGCTTTGATAGGTTATTACTAAGTTTTATGTCAGGATCTATGGATATTCCCTTTTATGATATCACATGCCCTAGAAGTTTCCCTTTACATACCACAATGGATGATAATGTAATAGCAATTGGCTTGTTGCAAGTCTAAGAAAATAGACCAAATCCAAGGCAAAAATTAAGCCTCAAAGTGGACTTCTATGATTCAACATCACCTTCCTAATTTAAATAATTGAATCCTACTATCTATGAAGCTCATGGTGTGTATTGAATGCTAAAATGGTTAGTTTCCCAAATATATCTCAAAATGCACTCAACTTCCTTCTAGTGACTCATGAGGATCATGGGAAAAATGGGACACAAGAATAAAAACAAATGTTATATCAAGACATGTGTGTGTTAAATACAAGATCATTCCAACCAGTTGTCTATATAAAGTGGTAGTAATGTTAGGTGTGGTGCAAGTAGTAATAAAAGTGACACTAGATTAAAATAGTGAAGAATTTGGCTTAGAATAAGTCATGTTAAAATGGTAAAGCATATTAATGACATACTTTTGTTGATATATGGAGATACCCTTGGTAGACTAAAGGAACTTGAAGACCAAGAAAGAAGTGAAAAATCCTACGATATTTCATTACAAATTGCTCCATCAAAGAGTGTCATATATCATGAAGCATAGAGGAGCTACTAGGGAGAATTAAATAGTTTTTGTACAAGACTAGTATCAAAAGATCAACTCCATGTCTTTGAATATAAATTGTATGATTAAAGTGACAACGTGTGAAACCAAATGCAAGTTGGAAACCATCTATCTTTGCATTTCAAGCTTGAGGGGATTGTTTGAGACCATAAAAATAACATCATAGCCTCCAAAAAAGAAAAGATTCCTATATGAATCCTAGAGGTTGTTCCATACATATATCCTCAAGAATATCACCATGAAATAAAGTAATATTCACATTTATTTGGTAAATGGGGCATGTTTAAGATGCTACAAGAGAAATTACAAGGTGAACAAAGTCTATCTTGGCTATAGAGTAAAATTTCTTGGAGTAGTCAATACCTTCAACCTATGAAAAAGTCTTAGTGAAAATACATTCCTTATACCACTCAATAGAAGCATCTACTACATACTTGATGTGGTACACATATTTGCACCAAACCAACTTTCTTCCCTTAGTAAGAGAAACCAAATCCCATGTGTGATTCTTCATCAATGAAGAATATTCCTCATCCATAGAATGTTCCCTCTAGAAAATTAGTAATCATCAATGAAGGTAAGCATATAATTGGATCCTACAAAATTAGTAGGAAAGGACATAAGTTCTCTATGTACCAACTCCAATAAGGTAGAAGTACAATGGTCCTTACCCTTAGGAAAGGGTTCTTGATGATGTTAATCAAGAACATGGCCTTGAAAAATTCCCTATGTGCGTGAACCCTTAGGAATACCAAGTACCATCTCTTGTGTACTCAATTGTTCTAAATACCTATACTTGACATTACCAAAGTATTCATGCCAAATTGTACTCAAGGAACTTGCATTGGAAATTTGTGATGAATCATTAGATGACTCAAAATCATGAAACCTATACAAATTAAACTCATAATAAACTCTATTTAAAGTGATAACTATTTTTCGATGATGGAAATTATGAATTATAATATCATGTGGAAAAAAACTCAACTATTCCCCAATATGAAAATATGGAAGATGGAGAGAATATTGGAACAAGGAGAACATCCATAATGTAACTATTACCAAATTTTTGCCTCGGCTGAATTGGTGAAGTCGGCTGAATGTTATTTATCATAAGGTGGAATTGCACTTAAGTTCAAATGTTGTTTCACATCATTATTATCATTATGCATTGAGTGACAGTTATGCACAATTTTAAAGAGGAGGTAGAGTTTTCAGAATGCCATTCAGATGTTACAGAATTAAAAGAAATACAGAATTGAACCAAATGAGCAAATAGCATTTCAGATGTTTTCTTTTATTTCGTAAAGAACTCATATTTTTACAAGGCTTCGTTTGATTTCACAATCAGAATGATATTACAACATTGCATTTAAATGCATTTTCTTTTCAAACGAAAAGCAAAGAATTGAAATCAAAGATCCACACAAGCAGTGGATATAACTATTACAACACATTTCTAATAGCACATTACACTACTGAAGATGCAGAAAGGAAAACACATAAGTGATGACATAATCATCATTGCCTGATTATTGGCATTTGATGTTGAATGGTGCACCCTATCTTCTTGAGCTCCATCGACCTATAAGAGAAAGAAGGGGTGTCAGTGGCTCCGATTATGATGTAACCTATATGAGGCACCTACAATAGTACAACCTACTATTAACCATGCATTGACACAATCAATCTAGTGTAGTACGAAAGAAATAAGCTGAAGGAGAAATAATAGCATCATGATCAACATGTTCTATTTTTATGCTAACATTGTTTGTTTCCTTGTACAGGTATAGGTAAAATCATGAAGCTGAACATTATTCAAAGACCAAGCATGTGGAGAAAAACGGGCTCCCACAAGGGTAGAGCTCGGCATGCTGCCCTATTCATTAATGGGCCAATTTAAAGATACATTATCATATTCATCAAATTAAATGAAGAACAACTGAAAGAGTAAAAATAGATTTATCCATCGAGCAACTAAACCAACTGTGCATTCATAACAATCAGGTTTGTTTTTTGAAGGCTACAGGTTAACAATGAGTTTAGTTCACTAAATAAATTCAACTAAGTGCAATTACATTAGATATTGCTGAATAAGTTCATTTTCTTTGCTGATCATAATCATATGTCATGTAAGTTTCAGTTCATCAATTCTTTCTCGGATAGTGAACAGGCATACATTATGCCATAATGATTGATTTAATTTTCATCACGAAAGAGAACAGATTTTGAAAGAAGTTTATCAAGTGGAACATAAAAATGCATGAAGAGTACCATGTTACAGCTGAGTACGAACACAAATAGTGTATTCAAAAGCTAAATGAATCAATAGTTCCAGTTGACTGGTAAAGACAAATATAGTATTATGAGTTATAATGAGGAAATGATCATTCCAGAATAATAAGGGAAGAGCAAGATTTTTCTTTCCAAAGGAAGTTTTGAGGCTTTAAGTATGCATATAAGCTGGTGAGTAGCATGTGGTCATGATGTCACAATGCTTCAATTTAGTTTCTCTACAATAAAATCCAAGAGCAAAAAGCGAAGGGTTGTTGTGTTAAGGTTAAGGAAAGTCAAAAGAGCACTGTTGTGCGTACAGTGAACAAGCATGAGAACAGTATACATTAAGAGGTCCTTCTCTTCATAATGAACAATCACAAAATCATGTTGGAAGTAAGAAATTCAAATGCTTTAGAAACATAGTTGTTCACGATTAACTGAAAATGCAGAAATTGGAGAGGAATCAAAATTAGTTTAATAACAAATGCCAATTATGTTTTTTTTTGCAACTGAAAGTGCAAAAGAAACTATGGTGATGGAGCTAGGTTGCATGAGAATGTTAAGAATAGTAGGTGTGTTTCCAGATCAACCGTTTAGTCTTTTTCAAAAAATAGAATATCAAGCAAAGCATTACTGGCTATTTGAGTCGAACTTATGAGAGTAAATGCAAATGAATAAGCATGTATTTTTCCATTTTTTGTGTTATCCGAGAGAGGGCTTGTTAAGCAAACATCAAGATAAATGCAGAGAGGAGGTGTTCCATGCATCAGAGAAGGACAAATGCAGTTTACTTCATGAACATAAAAATACCTATGTCGCCCTAAGGTTTCAAGAGCCCAAATAGAATCATTATTTATTTTGGGTCGAGCCACTATGGATAAAAAACGAACAGCGAGTACCCAATTCAATTTTTGTTCTCAAAACACATAAAGTTTCAATAATGGAGTGAACTAGTAGAGGTCGAACCCATATGGGTTTTACATAAAGCAGCAAGAATATACCATGAATGTGAATTTCTGAAGTACATCGGGCTTCAAAATAAATGAAATACAATTTTATTCAGAAGTTTCAAATACCCATGTACAATTTTGTCTTCAAATATACAGGGAGATGGATTTCTTATTTCGGGTCGAGCCCAAAATCTTAAAAAGATTCTCTCTATAGTACATACATGGTAGCCTATACAAGGCCATAGTTTTTTAAGTAAAGTAGTCGAGCTTTCTAAAAGAGAAGGTAATATCTTGAATATAACTCACCACTTCGAATTTGTAGAAGAATGCCTATGGCACGGCCAGACCCATATTAAAGTTTTGAAACTCCAAGCAGGAATCCAGTTCGAGCTTGCATGAGAATAGAGCACAACAGTGATAGATGTAGACACAGAAAGTTCAAAGCAAAGGCATTAGGGAGTATGTATAGCCGCGGCCATAGGGCCTGAATATATTAAAATATGGAGCCATAGAAGCTATGTAACCATTGAAATAGCTTACCCCTACACAGTAGAAGAAAGAAAAAGCACAAGGCGAGCTCTCATGGAGTAAACTAGCAGAGGTTGAGCTTGAACTCATTTTGGCCAAAGAAGAACAGGTGCAGAGAAGACCAGAAGTCAGAACATGATAGTCTGCGGCCTTAATGGCCTGCCTTTTTTCAATAATGAAGTAAGAGCTTCCATACAAAGTGAAATAGACTTCCCCACTGGAGTTTTCGATTGACTGGAGAGTAGGGGAAGGATTACTAAAGCATTTGAGCTCGAATTTGACAGAGTCATGGCGGCGGCAGAGCTTCTCTCCAAATTAGGGAGTGTGCAAAATGAAGTGATAATTAGGGTTTGACCCTACTTTCACATACCCTAATTCGAACATCATGATGATCCAGAATATTCAAATCAAAGCACATGTTGATTTTCAAATGGAGGCCAAAATTCATAATGCTTTCCTTGTGACTTATTAAAATCTAAGTCCAAATGTATATGTGAGGAGGTCGAAAATTTTATGTGCTTAGGTCATAGCAAAGTCTTTGTGACTTTTTTGTTTTGCCTTAGTGAAATGTGAAATCTTGGGTAAGGTTTAGACAATTATAATATTAATGGATATCTTGTGACCTGGGGTTAGGGTTTGATAGTTATACCTTAGAGTTATGATTTTAGTTGATTTTAAGAGAAAACAATGAAGATTGAAGATATGTGGGGATAATTATGTTACATTTTTTATGATTTTGTGAAAAATCAAAATATTGTAATGGAGAAATAAGGAGATTTGTTTTTTGCAAAAGATTTTTCAATCTTTAATTGCAAAAAATAGATTAATTGTGCAAATCTGCATCTTGTAAAGCAGAATCATAAAGCGATATTCTATAAATTGCTTTGTGTTTTATTGCTATTTTTAGCAAATTTTTGTTGACTTTTCCTCTTGGTCGGATTTCAGACCTATCTTGGAGAGATAAGATGTTTTTTGAGCTTTTAAAGAAAATTTAGCCTATTTTTAGAGGCTTGACAGTGTGATCATAAAAGCATTGTGCTTTTTCCTGCTTTTTTGTAGTTTTTGAGGCAGTTTGAAGCCTTTTTCTTGGAGTTTTTTTCTGAGCTCAAATTAGGGTTTCTTGAGGGCTATGTTTTGATAGACTTAGTTTTTGTAGCTCTCCTCTCTCAGTAGTTCAGATCAGAGTTCCTGCTCTTATTCATTTTTGAGCTTGTGAACATTGTACTCAATTTTGATAGATTGAAACTCTTTCAGTTCCAATAATACAACAGAGTTCTTCTTTCCATTTTCTTGTCTCAAGACTGGTAACAACAGTTTGATGTTTTGTGTATTCAAATTTCAAAACCTTAATGTCCTATTTTTATGAGTTTTCTGCACAGGGTTTCATGTTTTTTCAGGTTATATGTTGTGTTCAAAGTTTCGGATCTTCATATGAATTAATGATGAAATCATGTATTGGTGAGATTGTAAGAATCATTGTAGTGAAGGATTTGTTGTGAGTGTCAGGTTTCAATTTTCTGTCAGAAGTTTTAATAAATCATCAGTTAGATTCAGATTTATTTTCAGTTCATCTTTTATCCCTTTCCCCCTAAAGTTTTAGAATAAGATTCATCATTCAGAGAACCAGCTCACTCTGGAGATTCCTCTTTCATTCAGATCACCCACATCTGAAAGAGGTTTCCATGTTTCAGTAGGTTTCTGAATATTGCATTTAGTAGGGTGTAAATCTATTGATAACAGTAACCTTTAGTCATCCATATAGTCCCAAACTCCAAAACTAGAGTTTATGAATATTTTCCCACTAAAATCTAAGTACTACTATCAAAAAGAATTTAAAATAGATCAAATGAATGACTCATGTGATTTGAGGCTTTGGAGTCTACAATCCAACTATGTGTTGAAGATAAATCCTATGCAAAAGGTTAATGGGATTTGCTTGTGTTGGTGGAAGAAGAATCAGAGGGTGAAATGGTTTGTTGCTACATGGATTCCTCTAATGCCTCTATTCTCTTCCAACATCTATTAGTTTTATGTCCTTATTTTCCATAAAAAATTATAAAGATCTCTTAGTTTTCTCGTTAGACTTGCTAGACTTATAAAATTTGTCACTTTTAGTAGTAGATTGGAATTTATGATCTAACTTCTATCTGTCTTGGAGGAACAATCAATGACCAATGTAGATTTTAACTTATACTTACATGTCTTATTTATTCTCCCTTTGGATGATTGTGTGACCAATGCATGAATTTTGGAACTACAAAGTGACTCTAACTATGTCAACTTAGTATGTTTGTATGTCATGTGATCTCAAAAGAAGGCATGGTAAATGTATCACCCAATGCTTACATAGTGTTAGAACTGTAAAATTTTGAATAATTTCACAAGATTTTCATATCCCTAAGTTTCCAATCAAGTCTTCACCATATTCTCAGGGCCTCTCTTCATAATATTTTGCTCACATTTTTCCCATTTTTATCCCATAAAATCAATCTAGGTCTAATTATTTCACATAATCATCCATATTGGCACGAGATTATCATGGTCCCCCCCGACCCATAATTCTTTTTTGTTAATATACATCTGTTGTTGCCTATCGGCAAGACCTCAGGGATGTCACAGCGATCAAAATTTACGTACAAGCACCTATAGGCAGGACACTTTTATTGTTTCGGCAACTAAGGGTTTCCCATCGGCTAGAGAGTCTTCTTCGGGGTGAGGTCTTAGCGAGATCTTATTGTCTCACCGACCAGCGACAGAAGGATCATGTCGGTGAGAGTTTTTTTTGGGGTGAAGTCTCGACGAACTCTTTATGTCTCACCGACTAGCGCGGAACGAGCAAGCACTTCGGCCAAACAAAGGGTATTTGGGATGAGGTCTTGGCGAGTTTGAATTCTCTTACTGACTGGCGATAAGGATATACACTTCGGTAAGACTAAAATGCATCAGAGTAAATTCTTGTCGAATGGCTCTAGTCTTGTCGACAATGCGAATGAGCTCTATCGAAGATTATCGGGGTAAGGTTATACATTCTTGCTAACCTGTTTTGTCACGCCGACATACCGCTTCATCGGTGAGAGACTGATATTGTCTCGGTGACAAAATGTGAACTTAAGGAGATTTCTCTACAAGACATAGGGTATCTATCGGATGTCTCCCTCACAACAGAATGTTACAGCGAAACAAAAGGATCAAAGGATATCTGTCGATAAGACTTTGGAATTCGGCATAACTACAGGATGTCACTACAAATATTTGGCAATGATTAACAAAAGCTCGAATACTGTTGGCCAACATTTGGATACGCGAAGAGATGTGTCTTTTCAGATACAAATCTATAAATATCCATTTGCGATTGTAAAATTGGGGGGATATTAGAGATAGATTAGTAGGTAGGATAGGAATAGAATTTCCATAGAGCATAGACTATGATGTATGATTTCAAAATGGAGATTTTAATGAAAATCAGTTGATGTGGCAGCTCATTTCTGGTGTCAATTGTCTGTTGTGTTCATTGAAAGTATTACTGAAGTTGTCTCCAAGATTGATGCTTTCTGGTTATTTAAATTGGTGTAACAAGTTTATATTCAGTTTATCAGTGCACATTTGTTGTATCTGTATGGTTGATTGATCGGTTCTTTCAAGGAAAGATTAAATCCTTTTAATTGATCACACTAATCTGGGAAATTCATCTAGATTATTAAGAAGAGATTAGCAATCACAGTCTTGCATGTTTATACAAGTTATAAACAAAACATATGCCAAACAATTTGAATGTTTTCCAGAAAGAGGTTGCCCATTTCCATTTCATTTGACTTCGCATACCCAATAAGGCACTAGTCTCTGCATTTCACCATTTAGATTCTTTCATTTTCTTTACATATGTTAAATGAACATATTAGGATTTAGTTTTGAATGTTGCTATACAATTTATACCAAATTTGATTGCATTTGTCCATTCCATCTACCATTGTGGGAAAAATATTTCAAGAGAGATAAGATGCACATTAAGTCTGCTTCATTCATATAGGTACACCCGCCTAGGTCTAGCAGCACCAGAAGAGTAGAAGGTCTAAATCTTTTGACCTTGTTTGTTACCCTAAAACGTTGTGAAAGCTTGGCAACCTTTCGTGGTTCAAACCTGCATTTTTGAGAGCTAACAAATTGGCGACTCTACTGGGGATTATATCAAAATATTCAGTTGAAGACCATCATATAGAGTCATTGAAGAAAAATTTATAATTTGAGAAGTTTCAGAAAAAGTGATTCCGTTGGGGAGAAGATCAAAAATAGTTATTTCAAAAGAAACATTTTCCTACTTTCTGAAAAGTAGGTGGTGACTCTAGAAAAAACTTGATGAAGAATGGAATTTATGTATGGAACAAAAGAATATTTTGAAAACTAGCAGTTGATAAGAGGAATTGAAGAATTGAAAAAGAAAAAGCTGCAATTGGAAAAGAATGAATACACAAATGCAAGTAGGCATTGGACCCCTCAAACACCTAATAATACAATTAGGAATTTTCACAATACAGGTAATGCATATCATACACAACAAAACATTTATTCACTACAGCCACCTCATGGTCAACACCATCATGCACAATACAATAGTCGATCGTACTAGTATCAATACCCACCTAATGCTCCACCCCATCAATACATAACAATGATCAAACAATTCGACCTGACAGGGTTTCAACGGTACCCTTACCCTATGGTTGGCAGTTGGAGAATTCTTGTTCCAAAGTTTACAGGGAGTAGTGCAATTACTGCTGAAGATAATTTGGGGATTTTCAATGCTTTCATCGAAGGCTTGGATGTGCCATATGAAGATTTACATATGAGGCTATTCATGATGTCACTCATTCATGAAGCTAGGGATTGGTTCAACAGCTTACTGATATCTTCTATTGATTCTCTCCAAGGATTTCAGGATCAATTTCTCGAGCACTATGGAAAAAAATTTACATCAAACTGGGCTTCCCATAGGTTCATACAGATTCAAAAAAATCAGAACTTGCAGCAATATGTATGCCAGGATCAACAATTTGAAGAAGAAGAAGATGAGTATGTATATACTCAAAGCCAAGACTCCATCACAAAATCAGGATGCAGAATTTCGCCCTTGGATGCATTTCTCAACATAGGGAGACATGAAGGAGAAGGTGTAATTCCTCTATACAACAGAATGTCAAAAATTTGTATGCAAATACCTTCTCATTGTAGGCCTACAAGGGCCATGTTTGTTGAGCAGTTTATAAGAGCATGGGAGCATGAATCAGTTTATTGGCCAAAAAAGTAGTGTACCTTTGATCTAGTGAATAAATTTATTGATGACATGCAGAGGAAAAGGTATGAAGACAATGGTGATATCACAGATGAGTATAAAGAAATTGATCAAACAATGCAGCTAATAGAAGATGAGACATGTGCAGGTCAATATGGTTAATATGACAGCCTGCATGAGGAAGACGAAGATATTGAAATTATTTCCTACATAACAGATTGTAACAGGGAAAGCAGTGTATGTTATGAGGGATCTAATGAATATTCAGATTATGAAGAGGAACCTGTGGGTTCTAACCTACAATCAGGTGATTCTTGCAATTCTTGTGATAATCAAGAAGAAGAAGCAATGGAGAATGTGGATCCATTTGATAGTGAACAAGTAACACTTCCTACTATAGATGAGAACCATGATACATTTGATGATGAAGAGCAGAGTATGTCAACATGTGAAGAGAATAACTACAATGATCTTGAAAATTGCCATGTTGATGAATCGGAAAATGAAATGGAAGGGGATTGTGTATCATGTCACAATAAGGAAGAGCTTGAGGACAATCATGTGAATCTTGATTTACAACAAGGAGATATTTCCAGCTCTTGTGGAGATCAAGAAGAAGGAGAAATAATAGAAGATATGGAAGAAGAGACATATTCACTCAGTAATGAGAAAATTTCAGATTTGCTAACTCTTGAGTACCAGAGATGTGCACACAAGGATGATTCTGAAGTTTTGTGTCCAACTTACATTTGTTTTGACAGTGAAAGTTCTTTGTGCAATGATTCTTATGACTCCCAGTGCATTTCTCAAACTGATGAAGAAACCTTTGAAGTTGATCAAGAATCTTTGTCCATTCATGAAGAGGTGTGTGATTTGGAAATTTCTAACTCATGTGGAGAAAACATTTATTTGCATACCAAGGAGCATAGAAGTCCAGCATTGATTGGCTCATACATGCATGATATTGAAGATATGAGTCATACTCCAATGTCATTTCCAAATGGTGATACCGAAGAGGTGCAAAAGGTTTCAGACTTATTTGTCTCAAACAGTGTTGATATGACAGAAATTTGTGTTTCTCATGACAAGCACTCTAATGGTGAATTTTTAGTACATCTGGGAGAATGTTTTATAATTCATAACAGTGAGAAAGATAATGAAAATTTTTGCATTGAATATGTGTGTACTTTGTATGTCAAAGATAACATAAATTTGTCCCATGATGATGGAGAATTTGAATTATAGAATGATGAAGGGAATTTGGGCCAAACTAAGCATGATGATTCTCTAAAAACTTTCAATAACAGTGACAGGGAAGATTGCATGAATATCTTCAAGAAGAATCTGATGAACTTAAGGAAAAACCAGGTGTTTGATAGAGGAAAGTATGGGATTTTCTTTTGAATGGCCTTGAACCATCATTTATGGTTTGAGTTTCAGACCGTAACAGTTCAAAACTGATGAAGTTAAAACATAGAGGATTAAGGGTTGCTAGTGCATGGACAACTCTTGATGATCCTCTTTAAAATTATTTTCCATGCACAGTAGTTTAGGGTTTTGTTAATCTCCATTTTGCATTCATTTCCATGTCCATTTTGCTCACTTATTCATTATCTTGTGTCTGGTCTACTCAGCTAAAGATCTGGATCCTTGCAATGGTTTTACAACCATTCATCCCTAGATGGAGCCACTGTTAGAACTGTAAAATTCTGAATAATTTCACAAGCTTTTCATATCCCTAAGTTTCCAATCGAGTCCTCACCATATGCTCAGGGCCTCTCTTCATAATATTTTGCTCACATTCTGCCCATTTTTATTCCATAAAATCCATCTAGGCCTCAGTATTTCACATAATTGTCCATATCAGCATGAGATTATCATGGTCCCCCCTGACCCATAATGATTTTTTGTTAATATACGTATGTTGTTTCCTATCGGCAAGACACTTTTATTGTTTCAGTGACTAAGGGTTTCCCATCAGTAGGAGAGTCTTCTTCGGGGTGAAGTCTTAGCGAGATCTTATTGTCTCACCGACTGGCGACAGAAGGAGCATGTCGGTGAGAGTTTTTTTCGGGGTGAAGTCTCAGGGAACTCTTTATGTCTCACCGACTAGTTCGGAATGAGCAAGCACTTCAGCCAAACAAAGGGTATTCAGGATGAGGTCTTGGAAAGTTTGAATTTTCTTATCGACCGGCGATAAGGATATACACTTCGGTAAGACTAATATGCATCGGATTAAAGTCTTGGCGAATGGCTCTGGTCTTGCCGACAATGCGAATGAGCTCTATCAAAGATTATCGGGGTAAGGTTATACAGTTTTGCTGACCCATTTTTTCACGCCGACATACTGCTTCATCGGTGAGAGAACGATATTATCTCAGCGACAAAATGTGAACTTAAGGAGATTTCTCGGTGAGACATAGGGTATCTATGGGATGCCCCCCCAACAACAGAATGTTACAACGAAACAAAAGGATCAAAGGATATCTATCGATAAGACTTTGGACTTCGGAATAACTACAGGATGTCACTACGAATATTTGGTGATGATTAACAAAAGCTCGAATACTTTTGGCTGACATTTGGATATGTGAAGTGATGTCTCTTTTCAGATACAAATGTATAAATATCCATTTGCGATTGTAAAATTGGGGGGATATTAGAGATAGATTAGTAGGTAGGATAGGAATAGAATTTCCATAGAGCATAGACTATGATGTATGATTTCAAAATGGAGATTTTAATGAAAATCAGTTGATGTGGCAGCTCATTTCTGGTGTCAATTGTCTGTTGTGTTCATTGAAGTATTACTGAAGTTGTCTCCAAGATTGATGCTCTTTGGTTATTTAAATTGATGTAACAAGTTTATATTCAGTTTATCAGTGCACATTTGTTGTATCTGTGTGGTTGATTGATCGGTTCTTTCAAGGAAAGATTAAATCCTTTTAATTGATCACAGTAATCAGGAAAATTCATCTGGATTATTAAGAAGAGCTTAGCAATCACAGTCTTGATTGTTTATACAAGTTATAAACAAAACATATGCCAAACAATTTGAGTGTTTTCCAGAAAGAGGTTGCCAATTTCTATTTCATTTGACTCCGCATACCCAATAAGGCACTAGTCTCTGCATTTCACCATTTAGATTCTTTCATTTTCTTTATATCTGTTAAATGAACATATTAGGATTTAGTTTTGAAGTTGCTATACAATTTATACCAAATTTGATTACATTTTTCCATTCCATCTGCCATTGTGGGAAAAATATTTCAAGAGAGATAAGCACATTAAGTCTGCTTCATTCATATAGGTACACCCACCTAGGTCTAGCAGCACCTGAAGAGTAGAAGGTCTAAATCTTTTGACCTTGTCTGTTACCCTAAAACGTTGTGAAAGCTTGGCAACCTTTTGTGGTTCAAACCTGCATTTTTGAGAGCTAACAAATTGGCAACTCTATTGGGGATTATATCATAATATCTAGTTGAAGACCATCACATAGAGTCATTGAAGAAAAATTTATAATTTGAGAAGTTTCAGAAAAAGTGATTACGTTGGGGAGAAGATCAAAAATAGTTATTTCAAAAGAAACATTTTCCTACTTTCGGAAAAGTAGGTGGAAACTCTGGAAAAAACTTGATGAAGAATGGAATTTATGTATGGAACAAAAGAATATTTTGAAAACCAGCAATTGATAAGAGGAATTGAAGAATTGAAAAAGAAAAAGCTGCAACTGGAAAGGAATGAATACACAAATGCAGGTAGGCATTAGACCCCTCAAACGCCTCATAATACAATTAGGAATTTTCAAAATACAGGTAATGCATATCATACACAACAAAACATTTATTCACTACAGCCACCTCATGGTAAACACAATCATGCACAATACAATAGTCCACCGTACCAGTATCAATACCCACCTAACGCTCCCCCCCATCAATACATAACAATGATCAAACAATTCGACCCGATAGGGTTTCAATGATACCCTTACCCTATGGTTGGCAGTTGGAGAAGTCTTGTTCCAAAGTTTACAGGGAGTAGTGCAATTACTGCTAAAGATCATTTGGGGAGTTTCAATGCTTTCATCGAAGACTTGGATGTGTCATATGAAGATTTACATATGAGGCTATTCATGATGTCACTCATTCATGAAGCTAGGGATTGGTTCAATAGCTTACTGATAGCTTCTATTGATTCTCTCCAAGTATTTCAGGATCAATTTCTCGAGCACTATGGAAAATTTTCTGCATCAAACTAGGCTTCCCATAGGTTCATACAGATTCAAAAAAATCAGAACTTGCAGCAATATGTATGCCAGGATCAACAATTTGAAGAAGAAGAAGATGAGTATGTATATACTCGAAGCCAGGACTCCATCACAGAATCAGGATGCAGAATTTCCCCCTTGGATGCATTTCTCAACATAAGGAGACATGAAGGAGAAGGTGTAATTCCTCTATACAACAGAATGTCAAAAATTTGTATGCAAATACCTTCTCATTGTAGGCGTACAAGGGCCATGTTTGTTGAGAAGTTTGTAAGAGCATGGGAGCCTAAATCAGTTTATTGGCCAGAAAAGTAGCGTACCTTTGATCTAGTGAATAAATTTATAGATGGCATGCAGAGGAAAAGGTATGAAGACAATGGTGATATCACAGATGAGTATAGAGAAATTGATCAAACAATGCAGCTAATAGAAGATGAGACATGTGCAGGTCAATATGGTTCATATGACAGCCTACATGAGGAAGACAAAGATATGGGAATTCTTTCCTGCATAACAGATTGTAACAGGGAAAGCAGTGTATGTTATGAGGGATCTAATGAATATTCAAATTATGAAGAGGAACCTGTGGGTTCTGACCTACAATCAGGTGATTCTTGCAGTTCTTGTGATAATCAAGAAGAAGAAGCAATGGAGAATGTGTATCCATTTGATAGTGAACAAGTAACACTTCCTACTATAGATGAGAACCATGATACATTTGATGATGAAGAGGAGAGTACGTCAACATGTGAAGAGAATAACTACAATGATCTTGAAAATTGCCATGTTGATGAATCAAAAAATGAAATAGAAGGGGATTGTGTATCATGTCGCAATAAGGAAGAGCTTGAGGATAGTCATGTGAATCTTGATTTACAACAAGGAGATATTTCTAGCTCTTGTGGAGATCAAGAAGAAGGAGAAATAATAGAAGATATGGAAGAAGAGACCTATTCACTCAGTAATGAGCAAATTTCAGATTTGCTAACTCTTGAGTACTAGAGATGTGCACACAAGGATGATTCTGAAGTTTTGTGTCCAACTTACATTTGTTTTGATAGTGAAAGTTCTTTGTGCAATGATTCTTATGACTCCCAGTGCATTTCTCAAAATGATGAAGAAACCTTTGATGTTGATCAAGAATCTTTTTCCATTCATGAAGAGGTATGTGATTTTGAAATTTCTAACTCATGTGGAGAAAACATTTATTTGCATACCAAGGAGCATAGAAGTCCAGCATTGATTGGCTCATATATGCATGATATTGAAGATATGAATCATACTCCAATGTCGTTTCCAAATGGTGATACTGAAGATGTGCAGAAGGTTTTAGACTTGTTTGTCTTAAACAGTGTTGATAAGACCAAAAAAAAAATTCTCATGACAAGCACTTTAATGGTGAATTTTTAGTACAGCTGGGAGAATGTTTTATAATTCATAACAGTGAGAAAGATAATGAGAAATTTTGCATTGAGTATGCGTGTACTTTGTATGTCAAAGATAACAGAAATTTGTCCCATGATGATGGAGAATTTGAATTATAGAATGATGAAGGGAATTTGGGCCAAACTAAGCATGATGATTCTCTAAAACCTTTCAATAACAATGATAGGGAAGATTGCATGAATATCTTCAAGAAGAATCTGATGAACTTAAGGAAAAACCAGGTGTTTGACAGAGGAAAGTATGGGCTTTTCTTTTGGATTGCCTTGAACCATCATTTATGGTTTGAATTTTAGACCGTAACAGTTCAAAACTGATGAAGTTAAAACACAGAGGATTAAGGGTTGCTAGTGCATGGACAACTCTTGATGATCCTCTTTAAAATTCTTTTCCATGCACAGTAGTCTAGGGTTTTGTTCATCTCCATTTTTCATTCATTTTCGTGTCCATTTTGCTCACTTATTCATTATCTTGTGTCTAGTCTACTCAGCTAAAGATCTGGATCCTTGCAATGGTTTTACAACCATTCATCCCCAGATGGAGCCACTGTTAGAACTGTAAAATTCTGAATAATTTCACAAGCTTTTCATATCCCTAAGTTTCCAATCGAGTCCTCACCATATGCTCAGGGCCTCTCTTCATAATATTTTTCTCACATTTTGCCCATTTTTATCCCATAAAATCCATCTAGGTCTCAGTATTTCACATAATCGTCAATATCGGCATGAGATTATCATGGTCCCCCCAACCCATAATGATTTTTTGTTAATATAGGTTTGTTGTTGCCTATCGGAAAGACCTCAGGGATGTCATAGCAATCTAAATCTACCTACAAGCACCTATTGACATGACACTTTTATTGTTTCGGTGACTAAGTCTTTCCCATCGGCAAGAGAGTCTTCTTCGGGGTGAGGTCTTAGCGACATCTTATTGTCTCACTGACCGGCGACAGAAGGAGCATGTCGGTGAGAGTTTTTTTCGGGGTGAAGTCTCAGAAAACTCTTTATGTCTCGCCGACTAGCACGTAACGAGCAAGCACTTCGGCCAAACAAAGGGTATTCAGGATGAGGTCTTGGAGAGTTTGAATTGTCTTACCGACCGGCGATAAGGATCTACACTTCGGTAAGACTAATATGCATCGGAGTAAAGTCTTGGAAAATGGCTCTGGTCTTGCCAACAATGCGAATGAGCTCTATCAAAGATTATTGGGGTAAGGTTATACAGTCTTGCCAACCTATTTTGTCATGCCGACATACTACTTCATCGGTGAGAGAATGATATTGTCTCGGCGACAAAATGTGAACTTAAGGAGATTTCTCAACGAGACATAGGGTATCTATGGGACGTCTCCCCGACAATAGAATCTCATAGAGAAACAAAAGGATCAAAGGATATCTATCGATAAGACTTTGGACTTCAGCATAACTACAGGATGTCACTGCGAATATTTGGCGATGATTAACAAAAGCTCAAATACTATTGGCAGACATTTGGATACACGAAGCGATGTGTCTTTTTAGATACAAATGTATAAATATCCATTTGTGATTGTAAAATTGGGGGGATATTAGAGATAGATTAGTAGGTAGGATAGGAATACAATTTCCATAGAGTAGAGACTATGATGTATGATTTCAAAATGGAGATTTTAATGAAAATCAGTTGATGTGGTAGCTCATTTCTGGTGTCAATTGTCTATTGTGTTCATTAAAAGTATTACGGAATTTGTCTCCAAGATTGATGCTTTTTGGTTATTTAAATTGATGTAACAAGTTTATATTCAGTTTATCAGTGCTCATTTGTTGTATCTATATGGTTGATTTATCGGTTCTTTCAAGGAAAGATTAAATCCTTTTAATTGATCACAGTAATCAAGGAAATTCATCTAGATTATTAAGAAGAGCTTAGCAATCACAGTCTTGCATGTTTATACAAGTTATAAACAAAACATATGCCAAACAATTTGAGTGTTTTCCAGAAAGAGGTTGCCCATTTCTATTTCATTTGACTCCGCATACCCAATAAGGCACTAGTATCTGCATTTCACCATTTAGATTCTTTCATTTTCTTTACATCTGTTAACTGAACATATTAGGATTTAGTTTTGAATGTTTCTATACAATTTATACCAAATTTTATTACATTTTTCCATTCCATCTGCCATTATGGGAAAAATATTTCAAGAGAGATAAGCACATTAAGTCTGCTTCATTCATATAGGTACACCTGCCTAGGTCTAGCAGCACCTGAAGAGTAGAAGGTCTAAATCTTTTGACCTTGTCTGTTACCCTAAAACGTTGTGAAAGCTTGGCAACCTTTTGTGGTTCAAACTTGCATTTTTGAGAGCTAACACATAGGAGAAGAGAAAGTAGAAGAGCACTTGAAATGGCCCTCTAATATTAAAAATATATAAAAAATACATGCTTTGTCATATTTATCATTTCCACAACATGAAAAAGTGATCTTGGTGACTTGAGTTTTATAGTAATGTTCTCAATACAATGAAAGGAATTAGGTTATAGATTATTTAATTTTTTCTCAATTTGTAATTCTTGAAATTCATTGATAGTACCAAATAACCCCTTGTACTTATCCCAAAAAAATTTAGGAGTGTAACAAGATTCAATATGAAACAACAATCTATCTAAAAACATGTAGTGCAATCATGCTCATGGCCTCATCCATCCTGTTCATATATAAAAATATCTCATATTACTAAGTGAACTCAAGTGGATTTTGATATAATATAAACCAAAATCCCTTATACATGACTAATTTGATCATCTAAGGTTTGTAGGTGTAATAGTTGTGTGGCATGAGGTGCTCAATAGAATTATTGTTCACCATGTGTGACTGAGTTTTGTCTTTGCAAAGAAAACTATTTTTTCTAGAAATTGATGTTTTATGATCCTTTGATTTGTTTTAGGAAAAAAATTAACCCCCCACAACAAAAAAAATTAAACTCTTTTACAAAATTTATAACTATAAAGTAAAAATAAAGTGTTCATTTTAGATTGAATCTTTATATACCTAGTGAATAAACTAGAAAATCTTATATAATGACTATGTTGATTGAAGAACCAAAATTCCAATGTCACAAGAATCTTAGAAATGGATATCTAGGTAAAAAATCATGATCCTAGAAGCCCAAAAAACTATTTTATTTCAACACATGATAGAATGCACCAATTGATGGTCTCCATAATTAGATAGTTTCATTTCACCATTTCATACTTTTCATTATCTCTTTCTACTAAGTTTCAAGACATTACTAAGGCCTTTTATACTTTTATATACTTATAAGCAGTCTTAAGTATGTGGAAATGGAAATATGTTATGTTGATATATGTATGTAAGAATGCATGAATGAATATGAAATTTATTAGGATTTCATGTTTAATTTATGATTGTTAATATTGCAAATACCTTAGGAATAAGACTAACACCTTGTAGAAAGAAGAACTGTCAACCCACACTAATGGGTTTCTCAACCCATAGTATAAGGATGATGAATTGTTGTAGAGGAGTCAAACGACCAGGGGATGACACTTTTAGAAGGAAACAAAGGTGATCATTTATTTATCAGTCGTGAGTCACCACATATCACTCTTACTCACTAAATAAGACAATTAGGAGAAGAAAAAGTCTTCCAGCAAGACTGATTTATGATAGGATTTTTCTGTGATCATGTTTCTGTTATGAGTGGTTAAATTGTTGGGCATAGAATTCAAATTTGATTTTTCTACTCCCGCTTCATATAGTTATTTTTTTTGTTTCAGACTTATTCCTCTTCCTATCTTTGAGGGAGAGTTTATAGTTGTTTCACAATTCTACTTTTAGTCCATGAATAATGAAACTCCTCACAAACCTTATATAGTAGGATCTTCTATCGAGGAGGAGATGGAGTTACCTAGTTATCTAATTACTTGGTTATCTATTTTTTACCATTATTACTTAGTATTTGCAGCAATAGAATGTGTATTACATTACAAAGATATTCAATATATTCTTGTTAGATTTTATGTAATCATTTAGTGTTAGAATGAAATAAAGGAAATTGGTTTAATATCATGATTTTTTGAGTGAGTGTTTGATAGCTTCTATGGAAGCAACAAACTTAAGCAAGGGTCACTTGAGGTACTAGTAACCCACTTCAATTTTGGTTATTAGATTAGATAGTGTATTGTTGAATTTAGTTGGTATTTTTTAATTATATGTTATGAGTGCATGTGTTCTAATTCATGAATTGAATTATGTGGCTTCATGTTTGGTTTCATACTCTAGAGGAATTAACTAGGTTAGGACACTACATTTTTAATAGTTAATAGTTATAGTCTTAAGTATTAGGTACTTGTAGCATAAGGTAGTTTTGATTAGAGGGAGAAATAGGTTTTGAAGGACCTAAAACCCTTTACAAATAGGTTTCGAAGGAACTTGAAATCCTACCTAACCAAATAACGTTGCTAAGAGATAAAACAAAGATGATCAACAGCCTAACAATAATAAACATCAAAAAATAATCAACACTAACCAAGCTGCAATAATCAGGTATTGAAGGGACCCTTGAACCCTAAGTAACCAAGAACATTGCTTGAGACAACTAGGAAACAACCAAAAATCCACTTAGGAAAAATATTTTGTAAGCTAGGGACAACGAAAATCTTAATGATGTAGAACAACCACATCACTCATCTTAATTATCCACAAGAGAACAAACTCAAAAAGAGGGCAAAAAAAGCTCCATTTCAACAACTCCAACTCATAAAACTTCCCATCTCAATAGGAGAGTAAGAAGGAAAAGCAGAATAAAGGGTAGCCAAAATCCTCTTACACTAACACCCAACCCCTCCAACCAAATAAATCTCCATCTCTATAGGAGAAAGCTCCACCTCCAAAGGAGAATCCAAAGAGGGGGCCAACTAAATAAGTTCAAAACCCTCAACCTCCACCTCTATAGGAGAGGAATCCACCTCAATAGGAGTCACAATTTGAAGAACCAGGAAGAGAATAGCAGAAAGAGCAACAATAGCACCCTTTAACCTAAATTCCATTAGGGTTGTCAGAAAAAATAAGAATTTCAACCAAAATTCTAACACAACCCCCACAAAACAATTTGGCAAAAAAGCACAGATGTTGCTCAAGACCAAATCTTGTAGCAAAATAGTAGTCACAAATAGCACTAGAAGCAGAACAGTAGCTTCCAACACCCAGACCAAAATATGTTGAGATAAAAACTCAACATACCCCCGCTCTACCAAAACCACCTCATACCAAAGGTTCTCCAACAACCAAAATTTCACCCTATTAAAATAGGACTCCTTTGATCTAGACTTGAGATAGCATGAGTCCTCAACCTAGTCGAAGCCCTCAGCCATCAGGACAAAGGGATGAAGGTGAATATTGGGAGAAACCCCGACCCAAACCAAGTAGGCCAAAAAGCCTCTATCCCACACAAGAGTTCCAACACAGATAAAGTGGGCAGAAACAAGGGTCCCCAAAACAGAAATCTTGGCCTTCAAAACTGTATAGGAGTAAATTTGCACCCCATGTGAAAATCCCCTTTTTTCCTTTATCCACCTTAGAAAACCAAGTTTTGGGGCTTAATTCCACCTAATCCCACTACTTGCATCACACTTGGCACCTGCTTTGAGCATCGGTGGAGGAATTTATGTCGGGGACACCCACGCGACGCGCAGACATCTAAGCGGCACGCTTACGTCCCTGGCAGATTCTTGTGGCTAAACCTATAGAGGCATTACACTTCTCATTGGGAGTCAAGTTGTAATGCCCCCTTCGGTTGACCAACCTGAATATGGTTGTTTCTTTCATTCCTTCTTCAAATTCATTCCTTCAACATGAATTCTATCTTCTACAATCACTCCACAAGCTTCTTCAATCCTCTTGCATTCACTCTCAAGCTCTTAAGCAACATTCCAAGCATTCCATTGCAGCCAAAGAAACACTCCATCACTTCGGTAAAGAAATTTTGGGACCACACCATTGCCACAGAGGCTCGAGTACTCTCATTTTCTCCCCCAAGCAGCCTTGAGTGCTCTTAGTGGAGGTGGTAAGCTTCCCTCTCCTCTCCTCTATCACTTGGTTGAGTTAGCACTTTACTATTTTATAGTGCTTTAGTGCTATTTACTATATTATTTTCTTTATCTCACTTTCTTAGCTGTCTGTGGAGGTGGAAACACCTAAATGGGGGTCTAACTGAGGTAGGCCCCTATATAGCTACACAACATTTTCCTCTCTTTCTGTGTGTAGGAGTACATTCTTTCGAAGAGCCAGCTAGTGACCAAATTTCTTGGTGAGATCATTCTTTCCCTTTTCACTCTTGCATTTTCTTTTATAATATTAAAGAATACTTTATTTACTTAATTGCATCATTTTGGCCCTTTAGTTAGTTAGTTGGGTTGTTAGCTAGTTTTTCTAGGTTTAACCTCATCTTCGCTACTGTTTGGTTGTATAGATGCCAGCACACTTTAGAGACACCAGCATGTTGCGCTATCATCCAAATACCACACTTTTTTCCTCAGGCAAAGAGCTTCCTAAGGTGTAGTGTTGGACCTAAAAACTAGCTCGCCTAGCCCCTTCATGTATTTCGGGTCTACAGAGTGATTGAGAGGCCTCACGGTCCTCGTTACTCTCGCCTTGCATTTCCTAACACTGCACTTAGCTAAGGTAAGTTAGGGAAGCCTCTCATGTCTTGGCCCTTCATGACCTAGGGTCTTGCACATGGAGGTCCCCCTCTCTTACAAAAACAAAGACCCAACTAAGGCCAATGTGCCTTTGAAAGAGAGACACCATTATTAGCCAAAGCCACCATGTCTCTAGATCAACAAGAAGAAGAGACCTTTTTGTAAATAAAGTAAGAGGATAACTAAAAAGGGTCATCAAGATCATAATAACACCCAAAATAACAACCACAAACAATAGTTCCCGCAGCAACACCTTTCCTAAGACAAAAACAGACCAAGCCAGCATGCCACACTAGCAAAAGCCACGAAACCCCTCAAAAATATGCACAAACCCCTCTAAATCAGGCCTTGACAAACCCAACAGAATCATAAGCTAAATCAAGGGAAGAACCAACACTACAAGAACATATTTTGCCTCATTTGAATCCTCTTCTCCACCATCTACATCCTCTTTATAATTCAAACAGCCATTGTCATGCCCATTCCCACTCGCCATCAGTTGTAGCAAAAGGTAGTTGTTTATATTCTTTCCCCTATTTTTTGATGTGTGCAAGTGTTTTTCTATTTAAATATGCAAAACTAAACTATAAATGCAAAATAAAGAAACACAAGACCACCTCAACAATAAGCCTAAGTAAAGCACAAAAGAAGGATAGCAATGGAAGTGGTTATACCTTTCATGTTGATCTACTTGGTTGGCCCTTGATGTAGCTTGAAATATGTGCTCCTTGGATGGAAAATGGATGAAAGTGGATTCAAAATACTCTAGATGAGATGAGGATTGGAATGAGAGATGTGGGTAGTCGATAAAATGAACGAGATAGATGCAATGAGAGCTTAAGGTATGCAACAATGGTGGGTATGAGAAGATGCAAGTATGGGCTTGAGAAATGAAGTTGGTTGAATGTTGAATGAATTGTGTTTTGAATGCATAATGAATTGGAATGAAAGAAAAATCCTTCATTTTATGGAGAGAAACCCTAGGGAAACGGACGGTTGAAATCTTTCCACCATGGGCAAGATGAAGGGTTGAGATCTTGTCACCATGGGCAAGATGGATAAGGACACATGAGGTGGAAGATGACATGTGATGGGAAGGTACTTGTAATTATCTTGGAATAAGGATGATGTGACCTCTCAATGATCACATGGGGAAGAGGAGAATCTTGGATGAATAAAAAGTGAATTTAAAATTCACATGATTGGGAAATCTTGTGGATAAGACAAGGTTCCCAAAAAGAGAGCTGAGAAGTAACTTGGATAAGACAAGGTACTTAAAAAGGTAAGTACTTACCCACATGTGACTAATGGGACAAGTCAAAGGTTCTAGAAGACCTTGGCACATGTGATTGATGTGACAAGTCAAAGGTTCTAGAACTTTGCATTGGAATAAGGAGAGACTTGGAAGGATAAATGTGAATTAAAAATTCACATGGGGAAGAGAGGAGTCTTGGATGAATAAAAAGGAATTAAAAATTTCTTGGGGGATGGGGAGAGTTGACCAAGGTACTGACTAGGCTTAACTAATCAGTAATTAGAAGATAATTAGTAGTTAAGGAAGATTATAAGCCAACTTGCAAAAGTTGGAGGATGTGACACATCCTAATCAAAGATTAGACATGTGCACATCTCTAATCATGAGATTAGGAGGTTGATTAAGATTAAGAAAAGGATGTGACATGTGAGGAATTAAATAAATGTCATATTTATTTAATTCACTTGATGAAAGGGGGATTAAAGTGTAAGGTATTTAATTTTTAACTAAATACCTTAGGGATTTAGAAGAATTTAAGGATATTAATTAGATAGTAGCAATATTATCTAATTAACGCGGATAAGAGGATGATTAGACGAAAAGGGACAAATTTGGATAAATGTGAGTGTCCAAATTTCGGTGTCTACATTTGAATTAGAAATTTACTCTAATTTTCTACTTTTATTGTATTTTCACATGTGTAATTACCTATACTCCATTGATGTAGGATGTGTCTAGAATCTGTGAATGTATATATTTTTATAGCACTATCTAATTTTTTATGACTCCCTGGTTGATAATTAAATGTAGTCCTCTCATGAATAATGGATTTTTTAGTTAGGGATCCTCGGGTCCTTTGAGTCGTGTGTATACTTTGTATCACTAATTTACTTAGACATTGGAGTGGCTCCACACCAATAAAAAAAATTGGAAGAATTATCAACACGATTAGAAATTTTTATAACTAAAATTTTTATGACTTCACTTTTTAAAATATTCATATGCACAAGCTATTCCAAAAATAAAATACATCTCCTTTAGGGTATGATGAAGGGTAGGTGGTGGTCCTCTAATGGTAACCAAGAAACAATACAATAGTGAATTTGAATTTGGAAGTGATGTAGTAATTGAAAAATATAAATTGGGTAGAGTACTACATGAGTGATAGATTGGTGGTGGCAAGGTGGTCATCCTATAAATGGTAGCTAGTTTGGTGATGCATAAATAAGTGCAACTCCAATTGATTGCAACTTGGATTAATCCCCTTAGGGTTGACCTTGATTGTAATCTTTGTAGGAAAAACAACCAATGGTTAAGGCCACTCTAAGCTCCTAATGTAGGCTTCAAAATTTCAATGTGACTAAGGCCTAAAAATAACATTAAAAAACTCTCATAGGTCATGATATCAACATAGAAAAGTGTTAGCATGGAATTTCATAATGGTCATAAAGTTGTACAAAAAATGGATATACAGAGCCAATTTACTATATAGAGATGGATCAATATAGTATGGCATCATACAATTGTGCAAATACATACTCTTGTATAGATTTTTTGCATGAATTCCAAGACCCAAAATTATTTCCCAAATTTTTTTAGACTAATTCCACCACTTGGAGATGTGATCTTAGATTTTTTGGATGTTCTAGATGCAATGGTGAGGTCCATTTGTTCCAAGAGGATTCTTGTAACATCCTAAGGTAAAAAAAACCCTCAAAATTTTAAAAGGGGTTTGTTGATTATGAGTTCTAATACCATGTTGAAGTAATGGTGAACCCTCAATACAAAAATCTATCAAAAAAACCAAACAAACCTTCCACAAATGATGGATACAATAAAAAAATTGTATCGCTCATTAAAATTAATTATGACAATGATACAATGAAAACAAATATCCTTGCTATATTATCAAGGGTAGAAGCCCTAAAGAATACAAGATTATGTCAAATGTCTAAATCCTATAAAATGAGACAAAAATAAAAAATAAATTTATGTAATCTTAAGATTAAGATATAACTAGGTCCTAAATTCTAACAAGTTTAATAAAGTACCACATCCACACCAACACAAACAACATCCAAAAGTATTACATGTTTGATCTCACCATTGTGTCTAGATGGCCCAAAAGCCTAAGGATCACCTATCCAAATTCCAAAAATTGTGCAATGAAATTTTTGGGCCATTTTTTTAGGGGCTACAAAAATTCCTAGGCCAAGATCTATAAATATATATAATTTTTTTTAGGCATATGAAACTATTGGAGTTTATAATGAACTCTATATCTCCAAAAAATCACCTACAAACAAAACTCTTATCACATGAAGAGAGAAAAATCCATGATTATGTGTTATGCAACCTTGAGAAAGTTATCGATCAAGAAAATTAGTTTTAGGTGCATTGAATTAATATAAATGAATATAATTGGATTGGATGATTACAATATACAAATTAAATCTTATAAAAGAAAAAATAAAACATAGATGAAATCCTAGGTGAGGATTAAGTTAGATAATAGAAAGTTTCCTCATCCTATTATATGAGACAACTGTTAGGATTAGCCAAGATCATAAAGAAAAACCAAGATAAACTTCCAAAAAATATGAGCACACAATGAGACAAATGATATTATCAAGAGATGATCTTAGAATGTACAAACTAACCTTTATTATATAGGAAAGGTGGTGAAGGTAGGAAAGTTTAACACAATGACTATCTACCCCTCCAATGATGGAACACTTGTTAACTCACATGACAAGTGTTCTATGAGTGGAAAGTGTACATGAAAGAGGTGTCTAGAAAAGTGAGGACACATGTCTCAACCACATAAGGTGAGACAAAACTCTAAAATAGCCTAATTAAGATTAAGTAAAATGTGAATAGGTCAAACTAGAAAGTGATTAAAACTAACTAATTATATAATGGTATTATTTATACTAACAAAAATATGACCTAAAAATAGTTTAATCTAATAATATAAAAATCACTCCTAAGTTTAGATTAAGTGAATAAAGAAAAGAGGCCTAATAATTAATTAATTATTAGGTGATTAACTATTTACTCTAACCCCCCCTTAAGATCAACTTAGGGAGAAGCTAAAAATACAATGATAAATGCAAGGATGGATGAAAAATGGGTCCTAGCTACAAGGCTTGATGAGGTTCCCATATACTGTAAACAAATCAAATATCTTGCAACCAGAGAAAATGAGAAAACTACATGGGAAAAACTCCTCTCCAAAAGAGATGAAATTAAATAAATGCACTAGTGAAATAAGGAAATGATGACTCAATATGACCCCCTAGGACTACTTCTCTCATGCAAGTACAATAGGTTTCCCCCAATAGGAGAGAGAAAATGAGGATATCAATCCCCCCATAAAGAAAGATATCTTGTGCCAATGGTGAAATCCTAAATATAAAACACAGTCCACTGCCTATAAACAAAAATTCTCCCGTTAGGAAGAAACAAACCCACTCATGATTGAAGAAGTCATTCCCATAAGTTGGATGAAAAGGGAATCCATATCCAAATAATTTGTACCTCTGAAAACTACTCAAATATTATCATGTCAAAATGAGATGATGTCAATCCAAGATCATATGAAGGTTGATATAAAACAATCTCCAAATATTGTAATCATGAGCTAATAGTGGTGATGTGGTTGACATGAAAGAGGAGATGCATTTTTGCAAAATAAACCTGCTACCAGATTTTCACTTATAGCTCAATCAAGTTGACATTTTTTATTTGAATTGAAAGAAGAAAAGGTACATTTTAATATTTCCTATATTACATTCAAGTGCATAAATGAAATAATTCAAAATATTACATTTACAAATTACTGCATTCATACAAGTGCATGTAATAGAAGAAGGATTACAGTCTTTTTTGAACAAAGAAGTAACCTTTATTGAATGTAAAAATGTACATTATCTCACACAAGCCATGAGACTGACTTATTCAATGAAAATGAAGAAAAGCATATACATGAATAATTAATAAATGTAAATTTTCATATAAGGAGGGAAACTAGTCATTTCTTGAGAATGATTGGTTCACGTTGTGATGTCTTGTGTTGTTGTTACCCCCCTGTGCCGCTTGTGTCCCTCCTAGCTCCTTTTTACTCCTAGTTCCTGCATCTGGAAATAGCAATGATGTTAGAGAAATGCTCTAAGCAATGAAAGGTCTCTAACCTTAAATGAACAAACACCTATGCATGTATAAATTGATCTCCAAATGCATTAAATAAGAAGGAAAACCTTGGATGCCCTAGAAAACCATTGAAGTCATCAAACACATCCAAAATATGCATTTATTTTTCTAACTTGTTTGCTTCATGTGTAGATTCAGAAAAGTTATGTTGTTTTAATTCATCTAATTTCAGCATGTGGGAATAAATGTGGCCCCCACAAGGGTTGAGCCCAGCGTGTTGCTTTGATGTGTTTTTAGAGACATTGAAAGGATTCATTCCTTTATGACAATGAGTTAAAAGTCACTGTCATAAGTGACATATAGTCATTCAAAAAGTCACAAAGCATGAAACAAGTGTCAAAAGTCATTATTGTCAACTGTGGAAAGTGTTAAGAATATCAGAAGATAAGTGGACAACCTTTTAGACAATGATGAGTGATCAAATAATCAAATGGTTTTGTTTTACTCATTCCTCATTCATGGAATGGAATAACTCTCCAGTTTTCATAGGAAGGTGTGTCAAGAAAGGACAACTATACTTTGAGGTTGTGTCACCTCAAGTTACATGTGCTCAATGCAAAATGTTATACAAAGTACAATTTTCTGTTGTAGATTCAATGGAAAAGTTTCATTCATTCAAGATGAATGACTTTCAGCATAGTTAAAGAAAATATGATGGTCTAGGCTCTACATGACAGTCACCAATGAGTAAACTCAGTCAAGCATAGGCATAAAGGAGGCTATTCAGGAAGTTTGGCAACTATATTTCAAGTTTCTAAGGGCTTGACAGTTGAGCAAAGATCAGATATTTAGTGTTTGCATGAATATCTAATACAATGCCATTATATGACATACTGAAATGTAAATTTGGGTTTTGATGCATATAAAACAATCTTTGTTAGGATATTTTGATAGTGGCAATGAGTAAAAGAAGGGCAGATTCTTAAAGGAAATTGGTAATGATAGCCAAATCTTCAGACTGAGCATATGTTCATTATTTCCAAAAGATAACACAAAGCATACATAAGAAAGCATTTACAACACATATTAAATATGAGTTTTAAATGTTATCTGAGATTGAAATGTGATTAAGTAATAGATCTCAGACATAACAACAGCTCAGAGAACAATATTTTTTCTTTGTCAGCTTAAGTGTGCCAATAGTATCAAGAGATTACAGTTATGATGCAATTAAAACCCTTGTGTCTATAGGGACAACTCAATAGAATTCACAGTATAGCAAAGACTTTAATGATATTCATGACAAAATGATAATCAAAAGTTCAAGAGTACGGTATCTAGAGAAGTGCATCAAATTTCTTCTTTTCATTCTGGAATGAAGGAAAATGATGTTGCTTACAAAGAAAATTATGAGCATGTGTTTTATTTTGAAAATCAAATACAGGACAAATGGATTTGAGTAAATACATAAAATAGTGAATATACAGTGTCATATTCCCATATTCAGATCCAACTACAAAAGACTCTCAATCTTTGAGCTAACTCGCAGCCTAGGTTCTTTACCTTTTTTTAAGAAAGTAAAGACAAAATACAATAAAATGTAGAAATGTTCTTACCTCTCATTTTTCTTCTATTATTTTGCACATAAATGAATTTGAGATGTGTCCCATGACTTCAAGACAAATCTCCATGGTGGTCGGACAAGAGAAGAATCATAGAAAATGAAAAAAATCATTCAAAATAGGTGAGGAAAATGCAGAATGTCGTGGCTTGTAAAGCCTAAAAATCACAATTAAAGAGTTTTCATTCAGATTTCTTTTGAAAAATGACTTACCAGTAAGTGCCTGGGAAGAAAATTACAGAAAAATATAATGAAATGCCTCTATTTTCATCATGAATCCTCCAGCAACATCTTCAGGAAGCTCTATTTTGCAAACCCTTGGCAGCGGCTTTGGCTTCTCTAGAAAGCTCGACAAATTGAAATGTTTCTTTTGTTTTTGCTTTTATTTTACTTAGGGTTAAAACCCTATAGAGATTACCAATAGGAGGTGTATTTTTACCTTTAGTTTAACAAAATAGATACCAAATAATGTATGCCTACAGGTTCATAAGTGATGTTTATGCCTTAGGCATTTTAAATGCCTTTGTATTGTTTGTGAAACCTTTGCATTTTGACGTGCCTTGTAAAGTGCAGGATTCCCTTTATAATATGCCATGAAGACTAGGTCTCATGACTTGGTTTTCTTTTCTTTTCTTTAAAAATGTATGGTCAATTTTACCAATTCCTTTTGTTTTGCATTGGACAAAAGTGTAAAGTATATGATTTTCATGGTGTTTTTATAAACCATTAAAATCATATATCTATTCTCATGCAAAAATATGGCACGTACTCCTCTTGGCCTTTATGAAGACTTGTTCAAGGAGTTATCCTTTTGAGAGCATATAGGGGAGTTGGAGATAGTTTATGAACATTTGGAGTAATGTCCCCAATTTATCCCTACGCTCTTCATTTGGATTTAGCCTATTTCTGGAAACTCGTAGGCTAAGCAGAAGCTCGAATTAGGGTTTCCAAACTTCTTGGAGGATGTTTTCGTCTTTTTGCGAAGTCTTCTTTTGGAATTGTTGAACTTGGATTGTGGATTCCTTCTGGGTTTTCTGAGAGCTTCGCGTTGGTGGTTTCAGTTCGGCATTCTGAGCAATTACATGAATTTACTATTTTTAGTAAATTCTATTTTTAGCAGTTGACTTGTTGACTCCTAATCAGTTGGCTCCACTTTGGCAGTCTGTTCAGACGGTATGGTTGAATTTGGCTTCTGATGCATTTCCATGGTGATATAAGATATTTTATATTATAATGTTATAATTTAACATTATAATTCCTTGTTCTAGCATCATGAATTAATATTGTCTTTAAAAGGGGGACATTGAAGGGTATTTTCACATGGAGGAAATATTTTAATATTTCTAAAGCCAAATATTGCTCAAGGAATTTGGACGCCAACTTTGGGTGAGCCAAATATTTTATTTAAAAAGTGAAATTTATCTTCTTAAGCAAGTACGCCATCCTGAGGGTGAAGACAAAAGACAAGTCAATGACCTAAAAGAATCTTTGAGGTGGCGCCTTTCTTGGAGGTTTCTAGAAAGCTCTTCTAAAGTTATAAATTGGAGCTCGGGTTCCTCATTTTGTTTATCTTATGAATTTGCAAAGTTATGCTGCCAGATTGGCTTTGGGATTGCTTCGAGGAATGTAAGCCTCCTAGCTTGGCTCTTCTTCTTGCTTGAAAGACAGCAACTAGTTGAGAGGTTTAGTTGTAGTTGGTTTCCTTTCATTGTAGTTGGTTCTTCTCACATTCTGTAGTTGAGTTATTGTATTTTCTGTCAATTTTAGAGTTGTTGATTTGTATGGTTGTAGGTTGTTTTTACTCACAACTCAAGAAACATAAATAATATTGTTCTGGGTACTATTCCAATCTATTTTCCTATGTAGGGCGACCATATGTGCAAGTTTCCAGAATTTTATTTGAAGTCTATGAATTATCTAAAGTAAATCGCCCTTGCTTGCAAGCAATTTCACTTTGTAAGTGCTTTGGAAGTTGTACAAAATAAATAGGGGTCTTTGTGAGAAGTTTTTGTGATCCATCTTCATTGTCATCATCATTAGAATGTTTTGCAACTGATTTCAAGTTAAATGAGCGAGTATTGAGAGAGATATGAGCATTTAAGTGAGTTCTAGAGTTGTTGTTTTCACCATTCTTAACTGCAGATCTGTCATATCAGACTTAGTAAAATTATTAATAGGGTTGGGATTGTCTGTCTTAGTCATATTAATCGTTCTAGAGTAGCTCTACATTTCAGCAGTGTGATTATCACTCTAATCCATCATGCTTGCAGGATATATATTACATTGTAAGGTTGTTAGTAGTACTAACTAGCCAATATTCACATTTGTAAGCTCTTATTTATATTTCCTACATTTCATGGAAGAGACTGATCCTTGCCCAGTCTATTGTCTTTCTTTATATCTCTGTCATATGGTAGCTCTCATTCCGTCTCGGGTTGGAAAGCACATTCTTGACGTCGAGTACTTCAGCATTCTTGCTTATTTCCCTTAATTGCATTGTAATTCTTAGCACTCCACCATATGGTCGCCT
This sequence comes from Sequoia sempervirens, assembly GCA_007258455.2. Classification (NCBI taxonomy): domain Eukaryota; kingdom Viridiplantae; phylum Streptophyta; class Pinopsida; order Cupressales; family Cupressaceae; genus Sequoia; species Sequoia sempervirens. The sequence continues at coordinate 314,897,714 of VDFB02271358.1, read as the reverse complement.
CCTTTCCATACTGGATTGGGTAGCACATGCTTGGTGTTGAGTTTGTTTCTAGTACTTGTAGCGTAGAAGATCCTCTGACCATATGATCGTCCTTCGCGGACACATTCTTGGTTAGAGTTACCTTCAGTTGCATTTTGTTTAAGGCACTAACGATCCTCTTGCCATATGATAGCCTCTCTCTTGTTGATATTGAGTGCGCATTCTTGGAAATGAGTTATTTGTAATCTGCTGGTTTGAATTATCTAACCCTAACGGGTGCTCTCTGCATTGTTGTGTACTTGGTAAAAAAAAAAAAAAATTGGCTCAGAATATTTCAGACATCTAGGGGACTTTTATGAGAGTTTGAGAGCTTTTAGGGGTTTTTTTTATGTATCATCATTTTGGACTTGGTTCAACTTGACTTTTTCACCCATTATGAGCATCTTTTGGAGAGGATATAGGTGCTATATTCTAGGATTTTTGTTGCATCTGACCCAAGATGGTTTCTGGAGCCTTTTTTGGTGGAACCACTTGGTGTTGTGTACTTATTCTCTCATAACTCATTTTTGGAGAGAGTTCAAATTATGTACTTTTTTGCCTTGTGACTTTTACAGTCCTTTGGAGATTATAGCATGCTTTGTAACTCGTTTTGGAGTATGATATATAGAGAATACCTTGGATACCATTGATTATCTTATTTTTCCTTATTGTTCTTGTAGCACTTGTATTGCCAGATGATTGATCAAGTTACTTGTGAGATATTTTTATTTCCCTGTAGCTTTGTCTCATGTATCATTCCTTTTCTACAAAAGTATGGTTATGCAAGTTGTAAATTGTGTTTTAAAACTTGTAGATGACCCTTTTTATTTGTGAAAGTTACCTTTCCTTCCTAAAAGTGTATGCAAGTCAAACCTTTTTACAAAAATTTCATGCATAAACTTATAGTAACATGTTGTGTAGTTCAATATATGTCATTAGTGTTCAAGTGTATGTCAGTCTGAATGTTCATAGCTCTTGATAGTTTGGTGTATCACCATAGAATTAGGTTTCATTTAAAATACTCCTTCCACCCTTTTCCTCTAAAAATTCAGTAGTGTAGTTTAGGTGATATCCAATAAAGAACCAGCTTTCTTTGGAGGTACTTTTCTACTATAGGTGACCCACAGCCTTAGAAAATTTCCCATATTTCACATGATTAGATGTGTTAAGATTCAGCTAGGGTGCAAATCATAGTGATAACAAAACCTTTTGAATCTATAATATGAGACTCCACAAACAAGGATGATATGTTTAGAAGATATGAATCCAAAATAGTTGTATCTAAAAGATGATGAATGTCCTACTGTATTGATGAATAGGAGCCAAATATGTGGTGAACCCTTGGCAGGTTGGTGGTGTGTAATAGACAATATGAAGATATTTACCACCATACCGTTGAAGTATTATGATGAGGACGTGGTTGGGCGGTATGAGAGAATTTAAATACATCATAAACCGTCATAACACAAGAAGGAAAAATGAAGGGTGTGGTATAGTGGGGAATAACCCACCATCTTTAAATACATCATAAACTACCATACCACGAGAAGAAAAAATGAAGGGTGTGGTTTAGCGTGGTAACCTGCCATCTCGCGAGGGAGATCATAAAGGCATGCAGTAGGGCGATATGAACCGCTATACTGCATAAAGATGTGATGAAGCATGTAGTATGGCGGTAAGCCATATGTGACCATTAATGTAAATCACAGTACTGCAAGTTAAACAAGTCAAGCTTGTGGTATAGAGGTAAGGATCCCACTACCCCACAATGAAATGCAAAGAAGCATGTGGTATAGTATTTTATACCCCTCTATCCCATGGTAGTTATAGAAAGTGGTCACGATAAAGCAGTATTAAATGCATGAATCACATCAACCATTTGATCTTGTAAAATCAATGGTGCATGTTCAAACTCAAACTACGAGCAAAATATTTGGCGTAATATTGATATTAATGTTGACATGACTAATCTCAAAAGCCATTAAACCAAGAATTTGACATTCTCTTTGCACTCATTTGCAAAAATTATAATGCGGGGAGCTGGGAGTTCGAGGAGGTTAAGCTCTACAACCATCATAACCTAGGTAAGTGCACAAAACTCTTGTGAATTAAGTTTTATGAGTACAAGATTGTTTGGAATTTTACATTTCAAAAGTATAGGAGAAGTAAGATAGTTAAACTATGAATTAAGTTTTACAAGTACAAGATTGTTTGAAATTCTGCATTTTAGAAGTATAGGAGAAATAAGATAGTTATTAAACATCATGCCACCCAAGAAGAAAGAACTTGAAACTAAAAAGGACATCATGTCAACCAAGAAGAAAGAACCTAAAATTAAAAAGGAAGAATCTAAGGTTAAAAAGAGGTCCTTACAACAGTCTATCATGCATATACTCCTTGAATCAATTGAGAGAGGATTTAATAAATTTTTTAATGATATGGCTCACAGTTGTAGACACTCACTTATCCCTATCTCTGGGTGGGAACTGTTATGGTACTTTTATGACAAAAGGGAGGGTAAGATTCTGATGTCAAATCCATGGGCATTATATTTGGCCAATTTAATTTTCCCAAATGTTTTTATAGATGTAGAGTTCATTAGAGTATTGGCTCAAAGTTATCATCTTGCTACTAGGTCTATGAGATTTTCAAATGGTTCACCATTAGTTGTGTTGACTAAAGCAGCCATCATTGAATGTCTTTACCTAAACAAACAAGCCCTAACTAAAATTGATTTGCAAAGAAGTAAAGAAGAATATACTAGATTGAGGAAAACCCATAGAAGTGATGAAGTCCCCATTTACATGAAAAGGGGTATGAACAACAAGGTGAGTCATATATCCCATTCTACTCCTAAACCATTTGAAGTCTCGGATTTCCAATTCTATTTCAAGAAAACCTACTTTACTCTCGGTCAAGTACTTGGGATAGATGCAGAAGAGTGAATGTTAGTTAGTTTAATGATGATGGCTATGAGGAACCAAAACCCTGAGATGAACATTGAATATGATTCTTCCCCATATATTGAGAAAGCATTGCATGAAGCATTTCTACAAGTCAGGGAAAACAGAGCCCCCATAACATTCAGGCAATATTCTTTGTTGTGCCACCTAATATTATACTAGAATAAAGATAGATGGACCAAGAGGATGTGTTTGGGTTAGATTGAAAAGTAGGGGAATTCGCTGCCAATGCAACTATGGTGTTATATATGGGACAATAGATGTAAGAATTAAAATTATGTGATATTCCATGATTACTTTATGTATAGAATTATGAGAATTCTTGGCCACCAACCACCAAGACTACACACACTTGTGCTACAATTGTTAAGAGCTTTGGCTTTGAAACCTGAGCAAGGCCATACTCATAACTTTGGTGATTGGTTTTTTCTACTAGATACCACAATAATCGGGATTTATGGATGCCCACAGGCCCCACATATACTACCAAGGTTTTTCCCCCTTCAATTAGCCTTTTTAGAATTCATGTGGAAGATTCTATGGATGGAAAAGGATTTCATGAGTAAACAAAGGAAGGGTACATTTCTACCCAATTTGACAACATGTTGGGAACTATCAGTGGGATCTTATACACTTGAAGACTTGCAAAATTATCTAAAAACAAGGTACTCCTTATAGTCTGGAAAGGAAAGAGCTTTTGACCCTAAGGGTCACATGAATTTTGTAAGACACACCATCCTTACCAAGGCTATGGTTAATCACTAGATTGATTATGAAGAAGATGTAATCAGAAATTGTTTCACTCCTCAAGAGGTATATGAGAGGAGGAGAAAATGGGAAATTATGAAAAGGATTGAGGAAGAAACAAAGATGAAGCACAGTGATTTCTTGGGTTATTTCGTAGAGGAAGCAGATCTTGTCAAGAGGATTGATATGATAATGTGTCATGAATTATTTAAGACTATAGCAAATATGGGGAGACTTGCCAAATTTTCTCCCAAAAGGCCAAGTGGTATTGTAATTACAAAACCAACTCTGGATATTGTTTCAGTATGTCATGTTTCTCCAGGATCACCTCCTGAACAACCACCTTCTAAAAAATAAAATACACAAGAGATAAACCCACTTGTTTCCTATGAAATAAATGAGCAGGTTGGAGATACAGAAGAAGCAGTTAATGTGTTAAGAAATTTCAAGGATGATGTTAAACTGGACAAACCTATGCTTGAAACTAAAGCCCACAGGCCTGAAGCTAGAGCCGATATTGAGGTACAAGGAGAAAGAGAAATACATGAGGATGATAGGGTAGTTGTAGCTCACAAGTTCTTGGAAGATGATGATTTTATCAAAACCCCTGAATTTAAAGACTTTTGGATTAAGATGAAAAATGAAATATTTTAAAGTGAGGGTTGAAATAAATAAGATGGGAGCTAAAGAATCCTAGCATAACCAGATAGTATCCCAAACTTGTAATGAATTAAGGATTGATAATATTGATGTCAGCCCATAAGAGGCTAAAGAGATGATTTTGAAAAGTAATATATTTATTGTCCTTGGTATGGAATTAAAGAAAATGTTTTTACTTGATCAAGTGAGAACACAAGAGGACCCAATGTTGATTGTTGAGTTTGACTCAGATGAAGGGGTAAGTGGCATAGGGTATAACCCTGAGATTGAAACCTTGGAATTTTGGGCCAAACAAAAGAGTACACAAAAACCAAGGTTACTAGATGTAGTGCGGGAAATGAAAGGGACAATTATGGTGAAAACATTAAAGGATACATCTCCTCTAGAAGCGGCAACCATGACAATGCATTCAGCTATGTTCACCTGAGCTATAGTTAAGGAGATGGAAGCTAGATTGGGAGAGTACGAAAAGGAACAAAATTTTTTAAATGATGAAGTCAATAAATTGTTCATGGAAAATTTGAAGTTGAAGGAATAATTGAAAGGAGTAGGCCCCTCACAGAACAAGGAAATAATGTTATATCAGCGTCCTCTTGCTCCACCAGTCCATATAGAAAGTGCTTCTACTGAACAAGTGAGCATTCTTAGAAAGGAGATTGAAGAGTTAAAGAAAGCCAACAATGAGGTTAAGGAAGGAGCGAATAATCAAATCTAAAAAAATTTAGAGAAGGTCCTCAAGCATAGGATAAAGCTAATTGTGGATAAGTTGGAAAGTGTGTATGATTTCTATAGCTCACTGACACAAGAAATTGATCAAATGAAAACACATCTACCCATATTGTATCCCTTTTTTAAGAACTAGAAGCCCATACACCACACATTAGTAACCTTGTGCAAAATATTACAGAGAAGTACTAAGGCTCCTGCAACATTAAAACCTATAGAGAAGATGGCCAAAATAGTTATAGATGAATTCCAATATATGCAAGGAGAGGACCAAAGATCAGAACAAGAATAGATTCATTTCTTACTCTGAATCAATGGTTTGTGCCAAAACTATTGAAAGATGATGACCACTTGAAGGACCTCAATGAATGGAAGAGTGGATTTGGCTAGATTGTTCCACAGTGCATCACTCTCATACAAAAGGATGGTGAGTTGAGTCTTGACAGGTTCAACTTAATCATGGATGGAGTAATAGCGTTGGATGTTGAGTATTCTAAGTTTATCATGAATTGCAAGGCATTACTAGACATTCAATGGAAGATTCACCTTGCAAATATATTGAAAATTCAAGAATACAAATTGCCACATGATTATATAGTGTACGAGTGGGAGTAGAGGTATATGGGTCCTCCCCCCAAACAGTAGGCCTCGGTGCTATCACAGTGGAAGAACCACACATTCAGATACACTAATATGGAGAAAGGACCTTGAATAGATCTTCAGTGATCATGGGTGCCTTACGAAGATTAACGAACTATGGTGTCACAAGTGTTGTGGACTTCATTAGTTGTCTACTTTCTTTGTTTTATGTTTTAAGAAAAACTAATGTTTATTTTAGTTTATACAAAGAGGCATTAATTTTGAAAAGATTCCATATTTTGTAACAATCTGAAGCTTGTTGCTTCTCTTATAAAAGAGAAACCAAGACCAAATTTTGATATCATCGTCATAGGCATTTATAGAAACATATATGAGGAGACTTATGTTATATTGTAATATCTATTTAAAACAATCAATGGACAATAAGATTTAATATGGTGCTCGAATTCTGGTCTCAAATATTTCTTGATAATACTATGTATGATTGGATTTTTTTATGTATTTTAGGTTGGAATATAGGGGTATATTATGAATTGGTATCAATTATTTGTTCATAATCATTTGCATTTCTGATTACATTGCATTGCTCATCTTTCAAACTCAAAGCATTACTTCACATTGCATAACTAATAACTAGTTGCTGATAGATGACAAAATTTCAATTACAATATACTTTTTGCAAAGTCAACCTAAGTAGTTATGCAATTACTTCACATTGCATAACTAATAAGTAGGAGCAATTTCCAAATGCATTTTATTGTCATGGCATTCCATGAGACCACATTTCTTTGAGGCATTTTTTCAAATAGTTCACTACCTTGTCTATGCTACCACATTTTCATACATATTGTCTACCAAAGCATTTTATCAAATAGTTCACTGCCTTGTTGCTATGGCTAAAATCCTAAAACAAGTGCTTTCGAACAAGCTATGGATGCTTGGAAAAAATCTATCAAAACATAATAGTAAGCAATAGCATAGAAAATGAAATGAACTAGTTAAGAAAATGCCTCAAAGAAATGTGGTCTCATGGTGATGGAATTCCATGACAGTCCATAACAATTTGTACATATCTACCAAAGCAGTTTATCAAACAATTTGTTGTCTTGCGGCTATGGCAAAAGCCTAAAACAAGTAATTTCAAATAAGCTATGGATGCTTGGAAAAAATATATCAAAGAATAATAGTAAGCAACAAGCTATGGTCTCATGGTTTTTTTTTTGGCATGAAAATCAGCATGATTTTATTTGCATTTTTTTGGCAATTTTGCTATTTGAAATGGGGAAAAATCTATGTGGTCAGTTTTGTGCATTTTTTAATTGTAGGATTCTCAAAGTTAGTGAAAAAGGTAGTTTTCATGAAGGAATGGAAAGGATGTGTAGAGCCTTTGAATTATACTTGTACTATGCAATGACATTGAATCATTTAGTAAACCATTTTTTCTTCATAGAGCAGCATTTTCTTGTGGAACGGTTGACTAAGATAGCTCTTGTCTCAACTGACCACCATCTCATCAAATCTCATTCATATTTTAATCTTGCATGATCTTATCATAGTAAAGGTGATTATGACACCACTTGTTGCTACTACATGGCATCAATCAAGGAAATCCAAAGGCCACAAGATTTTGTGGACAAGTTCAATTGAAGCTAGGAGATCTTAAGAGTTCTCTCTCAAATTTTGAAAAGGTTTTGGAGGTCCCCCCTAAGAACTGTGAGAGCTTAAAATTTGTAGGCCATATATATGCTCAACAAGGGCAGGAAGAGAAGGCTTTGGAAATTTTAAGAAAGGCTACTTGCATAGATCCACGCATGATTCCCATGCATTTATCAATATGGTCCAGTTATTAATATCGACATACCCCAATGTAGCCTTAGATTCTCTTAAGATAGCAAAGTCTCTTCTAAAGAAGAGTAGAGAAGAAGTACCCATTGAATTATTAAACAACATTGGGGTTCTTAATTTTGAGCGTGATGAACTAGATTTGGCTCAACAAACTTTTATAGAGGCATTAGGAAATGGCATTTGGGTTGAATTCATAAATAAAAGCCTCGGTGCCAATTCTACAGTTTTTTCTATGTGCTTTAAGGATATGGAATTCTTCCATCGACTAGAAGAAGGTGGTGTTTCACTTGAGTTACCATGGGATAAAGTCACAACACTATTTAATCTTGCTAGGTTGTTTGAATAGCTACATGATACTGAAAAACCAAATCTTTAATACAGGCCAAAATTGTTCAAGTTTCCTGATTATGTGGATGCATATCTATGTCTTGAAGTCATGGCTCAGGCTCATAATGAGATCCAACTAATCCTAGAATTGATTAGGGATGCACTTAAGGAGGATAAAAACTCATCAAATTCTTTATGTATGCTTGGAAACATGGAAATGAAAATAGATGACTGGCTTAAAGCAAAAGAAACAATTAAAGTAGCACGCCAACTTGTCTTGGTTGATGAATGAAGGATTCACATGGAAAGGAGAAAGAAAGAGGAAGAACTTCAGTGGGTGATGCAACAAGAGGAGAAATTTGAACATGTGAAGGAATTATGGAAGAGTAAGCGTAAGTACAAGGATGGTGACGATGATGAGATTGGTTAGTATGAAGAAACAGAAGAAGAAAAAGAAGGATAAGGACCATAAGGCTTATGATTCTTATATGGAGGACCCTGATGTTTCCATAGAAGATGAGGCAAATTATATGAGCGATAAGGCACAAGATGATACTCTGGTTCTGAAGATGATGATCCATTGCAGAAATAAAGTCTGAGAGAAGATGATCCATATGACAATCATGTCTAGGATTCCTGAGCTTTAACCAAACCTAGCTCGTATTTTCCAAAACAAAAATCCCCAAGGCCCATGGGAAATGAACGATGAGCATTTGAGTTTCAACTTGGTTTCATTTCGAAAAGGGGACATTACATTGTACAAGATTTTTTTAACAACAGAATAATTTAATCAACCTATTTGGGACTGTAAAATAAAAATAGATGAATTAATCTATTTTCAATTATAGGTTATTTTAATCTAGAATATGATAGAAAGATAAAGCATAATACATTGAAGGACATAGGATATGGTCTAAAATAAAGACTAAAATAGGTTGCCCATAAAAAAAAAGAGAGGAAAAATGAAAAGATAACATACAAATGATTCATTTGAGGTTTTTGATAAGATCTCATTTAACTATGTCAAATGGATTTGGAAGGGACAAAGCATATTTGATTGACTAAAATTTTGAGGTAGCTTATCCATCGTTATTGTATGCATCATCTTCTCTTGGAATTTGTTTCTACAATGCACCAAGCCTAGAATTGATTGGGGATGCACTTAAGGTGGATAAAAACTCATCAAATGCTTGATGTATGCTTGGAAACATGGAACTGAAAACAAATGACTGGCTTAAATAAAAAGAAACAGTAAAAGTAGCATGCCAACTTGTCTTGGTTGATGAAGCAAAATGAAAGTTTGATGAAGAACAAATGATTCAGATTGAAAGGAGAAAGAAAGAGGAAGAAATTTGGTAGGTGATGCAACAAGAGGAGCAATTTGAATGTGTGAAGGAATTATGGAAGAGTAAGTGTAAGGGCATGGATGATCACGATGATGAGGTTGGTCAATCTGAGAAGAAGGAAAAGAAGAAAAAGAAGGATGAGGACCACAAGGCTTATGATTCTTATATGGAGGAACTTGATGTTTCCATGGAAGATGAGGAAAATTATATGAGTGATAAGGCAAGATGATGTAGAAAACTCCCAAGATCTTCTTGCAACTGTAGGTCTAGAAGACTTTGAAGATGGTGAGACAATTTCTCCAGTTTTAATAAAATCACGAAGGAGACATGCATCCTCTAATTCTAAAGATGATGAACCATTGCAGAAATAGAGTCTGAGAGAAGATGGTCCATATGATAATGATGGCTAGGCTTCCTCAGCTTTAACCAAACCTAGATCCTATTTTCCAAAACAAAAATCCCCAACATCCATGGGAAATGAATAATGTGAATTTGAGTTTCAACAGACTAAAAGAGATTTCCCATAAAAAACAAGAAAGAGGAAAAATGAAAAGATAGCATATAGATTATTCATTTAAGGTTTTTGATAAGATCTCATTTAACTATGTCAAATGTATTTGGAAGGGACAAAGCATATTTGATTGACTAAAATTTTGAGGTAGCCTATCCATCGTCATTGTATGCATTATCTTCTCTTGAAATCTATTGAAACTCAAATGCTCATGATTCATTTCCCATGGGCATTGGGGATTTTTCTCTTGGAAAATAGGAGCTAGGTTTGGTTAAAGCTCAGGAAGCCTAGACATCATCATCATATGGATCATCTTCTCTCAGACTCTGTTTTTACAATGGTTCATCATCTTCAGAATTAGAGTATGCATGTCTCATTTGTGATTTTATTGAAACTGAAGAATTTGTCTCGCCATCATCAGAGTCTTCTAGACCTACAACAGCAAGAAGATCTTGGGAATTTTTTGCATCATCTTGTGCCTTATCACTCATATAATTTTCCTCATCTTCCATTGCAACATCAGGTTCCTCCATATAAGAATCATAAACCTTGTGGTCCTTATCCTTCTTTTTCTTCTTTTCCTTTTTTTGTTTCTTCTCATACTGACCAGCCTCATCATCGTCATCACCCCTATCCTTATGCTTACTCTTCCATAATTCCTTCACACGTTCACATTGCTCCTCTTGTTGCATCACCTACAAAATTTCTTCCTCTTGTTTTCTCCTTTCCATCTGAATCCTTCATTCTTCATCAGCTTTTTGTTTTGCTTCATTAGCCAAGACAAGTTAGCGTGCTACTTTAATTGTTTCTTTTGCTTTAAGCAAGTCATTTGTTTTCAGTTCTATATTTCCAAGCATGCATAAAGCATTTAATGAGTTTTTATCCACCTTAAGTGCATCCCCAATCAATTCTAGGCTTGGTGAATTATAGAAACAAACTCCAAGAGAACATGATGCATACAATGATGATGGATAAGCTACCTCAAAATTTTAGTTAATCAAATATGCTTTGTCCCTTCCAAATTGATTTGACATAGTTAAATGAGATCTTATCAAAAACCTCAAATGAATCATTTATATGTTATCTTTTCATTTTTCCTCTTTCTTGTAAATTTTTATGGGCAACCTATTTTAGTCTTTATTTTAGAACATTTTTTGTGTCCTTCAATGTCTTATGCTTTATCTTTCTATCAGATTCTAGATTAAAAGAACCTATAATTTAAAATAGATTAATTCATCTATTTTTATTTTACAATCCCAAATAGGTGGATTATATTATTTTGTTGTTAAACAAATCTTATACAATGTAATGTCCCCTTTTCAAAATGAAACCAAGTTGAAACTCAAATGCTCATCGTTCATTTCCCATGGGCCTTGGGGATTTTCCTCTTGGAAAATAGGAGTATAATAATAACTCAAGAGGATCTTAATTTCATAAAAGGGGCCACTTAAGTGTTGGCACATAGACCAGGAAATGTTTATGCTGCAAATGGGGCAGCCATTGTGCTAGCTAAAAGGGATCAATTTGATATTGCAAAGGAAATTTTTACACAGGTACAAGAAGTTGTTGCAAAAAGCATCTTTGTTTAGATGCCTGATGTGTGGGTAAATCTAGCACATGTTTACTTTGCACAAGGATATTTTGCGCTTGCAGTGAAAATGATTATGTTGCAAATGGGGCAGCCATTGTAAATTGTTGGCACAGAGACTAGGAAATGTTTATGTTGCAAATGGGGCATCCATTGTGCTAGTTAAAAGGGGTCAATTTGATATTGCAAAGGAAATATTTACATAAGTACAAGAAGCTGCTGCAGGAAAAAAAATTGTTCAAATGCCTAATGTGTGGGTAAATCTAAGACATGTTTACTTTCCACAAAGACAGTTTGCGCTTGTAGTGAAAATGTATTAAAATTGTTTGAGGAAATTCTATTTTGGCATTGACACCCAAATTTTATTATATTTAGCTCGAACACATTATGAATCAGAACAATGGAAAGATTGTAAAAGAACATTATTAAGAGTAGTAGAACATTATTAAGAGTATTAGATTGTAATGATCATTTTGAATTTGTGTTTAATGTAATGAGGGTTTCGAATTACCTCTGAATTCACTATAGAGGGCATCCCCAAATCTGATTTCACTACAAAGGGCCTTGTTGAATTCAAACTAGTTACAGCAAACTCTAAATTCCTTCCCCTTGCTCACCTTTTCAGAAGTCTCCAAGTCCTCTCTGAATCCTTATTGCCCATGCAAGTAGCTGCTATAACTAATCAAAATGCCTCATTCTAGGCTAACAAATGAAGCGAGGTCAAGCGAGACGAATGAATCTACAATGAACGAGATGAATGAATCTGCAATGAATGAGATGAATGAATTTTCAATTAACATGAATAATTGTGCCAATACATTGTGTGCATCAATACATCGTGCCAATAATTGGCCGAATTGTTTTTCAAAAAATTTGTCTAATTTGGATTTGATGACTAACTATTTAGTCATTTTTATTTCTGTGACTAAATAACTTTTTATTCAACGACCAATTAGTCATTTTTTTATTCATTTATAGCTGAGTTGCAAAAAATGAGTAGAATTTAGTCATTTTTAATTATTGTGACTAAAAAATTTAGTCACCTAGTCATCTATTTATCAAATTCTACTAGTGATGCATGTGTACAAATCAAAGAAGCTCTTCAAGATTCATCATCCTTGGAAAGTTAATATTATTTTGAACCCTTCCATATTTTATCCTTTATCATAGGATATTCTCCTACTAATTTGTTTACAAAAGAATAAATATGAATAGAAAATACCTAGTATACTAATCAATGATTCTTATTGAGGTGCACACAATGGAACAAAAAATAACATCCCAAGAAGATATTGGTGTAAGTTTGGAAGCAACAAAACTCAATGAGGTAAATTTCAAATATACATCTAAAATATGTTCTAAGATTCATGGACAATATATTTTATTATGAAAACATTAATTTCCCACTATATAGAAGAATAATCAATAGGGAGAAGTTGAGTTGTAGCTCTAGAAATGTGTGTTCCTAGAGAAAGATTAGAATGGGTTGCTACTAAATTATTTAAATAATAACTTGGCCAATGAAATGGCTATATAATTTTTAGTGGGGTATGATAATATTGTATACTATCTCAAGAGATTGATCGAAAATCTTGTTATGCTAATAGTTCATGATACTAAAAATTAGCAATGGTTTTATAAGTATTGGTACTATCATGTGCATATTGTGTTTTTATTTTGTGTTGTATCTTCTTATAAATATTGTGTGTGTTTTTGTATATTCATAACCCCTATTGGTCATGATAAATTTTAAATTATCTTTATCCCCACCTTGGTGTCCCTTTTTTTTGTTTACTCCTAGAGATAGTTGGATTCTTATTGTGCTTGCAGGTGACACACATCCCCAATAAATCCAATGTTGGAACCCCACTTGGTTGTTTCTTTTTTATTTAATTCATATGCCTCTTACATATTTTAAACTTATTTAGCCCATCAATTATAATCAATATAATAAAACTCCAAATGGGTCTCCCTTGGTCAAGGTTTGCATAAGTGTTATTTTGCATCTTTCCCCATGTGATTATCATGTGTTAGAAGTTGTAAAAGTCTCAAAATTTCTAAGTGTGGAATTTTATGTTCAAATTTATAAAGACTATACTTATGTTAAAGCTTTGGATTTTTCCTTCCTAGTATACTTTTCCTCTCAACTACACTCTTTCTTTTGTCCCCATCAAGTTATCAACTTTCCTATCTAGACATAATTTTCCCCCAACCCCTACCTTTATCCCTTTTTCTTATTGGGATTTCAAAGTTTTCCTTCTTATAATCCATTTAATCCAACTCAATTTTTTCTTTCCTTTGTCAGATTTTTCACTTTTCTATACCAATATTCTTTCCCTCTAATACCCAACTCCTTGATTCCTATATTAATTTACCTATTAGAGCCAAAGTTTCAACCATCCCTTACTTGAAGTACGTTTTCCTTGGTATCCCAAAATCTTGATCCCCAAGAATTTCACTATTTATCTCATCAAGATTAGTCATTTAGAACTTACCCTTTTATTCCTTAAGGGGTAAATTCCCAATTAATCCCAATCCATGATTTCACAATAATAGTATTGGTTATGAGGTATCCCAAAACCCCAATCCTTAAAACTCCAAAACTCCCATGTTTTGCATTATTCACTCACTTTTATCTCTCTACATGACTCAAGTCACCATTACTAACCATATATGATGCTACAACTACTCCAAGGGAATTTTCTTTCCTACAAATAGTTGTCCATCTTAAGGGTGAAAATTTAAATATACTTTATATCAATAAAATATACTCTTACGTAACAAAAAAAAGAAAATTTAAATATACTTCAAGAAATAAAGGATGAGGAACGCCATGCCGCCATTAATGTTATGTTTATGTTTATAATGTGGATTGATTCAATGCAAGCTCAAGGATACCATTTTTGTAGATTTCATGGGATCTAAGCTCGCTTTGAATATTTCATCCATTGATTTTTAGTTCTTCCTCAATTCTTGAACTAATAGGGAAACCAACAAAGTGTTGTGTATGTTGATTCATTTTTTATAAAGTTCAATCATTTCATATTTAAACATGGATATAATCCATGGAAGATTACATGTTTTTAACTCCTACAAATATAGTTCATATTAGAGAAATAGATATTTATAAATCTCAAGGAGGTTAATATTGTAAATGATTCTTATTTTAGTAGTTATATTTATACATTTTTTGGGAATTTTTAGCTTTGTTTTTTCTCTTTCCATTTTTTTGGTATTAATTTAATGAGTATTGAGTAGTATTATAATATATTTCAAGTTTTTTTAATGGTCATTTTGTCATTACATATAAATGGGATGGATAACTAATTATGTTCAATTTTTTTGTATCATTACTTGTGGTGTATGTGTATGCATAGCTTGTGTTCCTTTGTGATTTTAATTTATTGTTCCTCATGGTGTACTTGGACTCTACAATCCAATAAATATAAAATTATCCTAGAATCAATGATCCATTATGCACTTTAAAAGAACACATTTTTCACAACTAGATTAGAACTTGTATAAAGTAGTTTATATGCATCTAATTTGTCATGCCCACCTATACACACCTACAAAAATGGGCATAAATATAGTACAACTATTTTTTATTACAAAACTATAATATTAAGGGTTATATTACTCACATTAGTGTAAATATAACTCAACATCACTATGTGTACATCAAACAGAGGGCATGCCACTTAGAGCAAGAGAAATAATAGAATAATTGGGTGTGATGGAACCTTGGGCACAAAACCCAAGAAAATGAATAGAAACTATCAAGGTATCAATGTCATTATGTGCATTGTTGCAAGGGAAAAACTCAGCATGATTTTTTTTCTGGTCTAGGCTTCTAGACTTCTTATATGTAAGTGGTAACTCATCATCACCTTAAAGCAACTTGAACTAATTATTTATAATTGTGATAATAAAATAAATTTTAATAATTAAATTAAATCAAGTATTGGACATTATTTTAATTACCTCTTTAACTCATTTGGATATTAAATTTAAATGACATAATATAAATTGACCCATATTTAAATTCAAAAATGAATAAAATAAATTTATGAAGCAACTAAGTATTTTTTACTGCATGAGAAACTCACATTAATTAAATTACTAAGAGTTAGAATTTATTTTATTATCCACTTCTACAATAATTCAAAAATATAATTAAATAATTAAGATAAATAAATATTAACTCTTTTACACTCTAAATTTAATTCACACTTTATTTCATTTTTCTATTTAATTAAAAATATATGATAATTTAAATTTATAATAAAATATAAATGCAAATCTATACCAAATAAATCCATTCAATTTTAGATTACTTAAATTGGGTCATATATTAAGGAAACAATTTTTTATTATATAGGAAATTTGATTTTACATAATTAAAATAAATTTAAATTTAAATTAAATTAAAAAAATTAAATGTAAACATTATAATTTTGTAATTTTAAGTAAATAAATTCAAAACATGTAATAAAAAATAAATAACATTAACTAAAATTATTTTATTCATTTATGTTAATTCAATAAAAAATCTACACACTGAATTTTTCACATGACCGATGTTGCATGGCACGCCCTCTAATACCATAGGGACGAGGGAGACTAGACCTTGTGACCTCTTGCTTGCAACAAGATGCTTTTATCCAATCAAGCTAGGCCCCCCCGACCCATATATTTGGTTTATTTAGCTAATTATAAATTCTATAAATTTTTAGAAGTGTGTTTTAATTATCTTGCAAACTCAATTCTCAATAAACGTATATAAATTTTTTATTTATTTTTCTTAAATGTACATGCAATTTTTAAAACAAAAGAAAATTTTCTAGTAAATATTTTCTTTTATTAAAATTTATTGATTAAAATAAATATTTTCTTTTCTTTTTGAATCTTTGTTGAACATAAATAGTAGAAAAAAACTAATAAAGATATTAATTAAGAAATAATAATTAATAAAAATATATTGAAACTAAGAGTAAAGTCTTCTTTTAAATTTGAAGTTATGCGGTTCAGACATCCGCATTTTATGGAACTTTTGAAACAATGGTGGGTCAATTCTCCTTTTGTGCAAGGTACTAAGATATTTCAGTTTCATAGGAAATTGATTTATGGGAAGCAACAAATTAAAATATGGAATAAGCAAGTTCTTAAAAAATATTTTTCATCAGAAAGATATAGTATTTAAAGATTTAACAATAGTTCATGAGAGCATAATTCAAAATGGTCTAGATGCAGCATTATATGACAAATAGAAAAGGCTACAAGAAGAATGGGAGGAACTATGTGCGAGAGAAGAGGTTTATTGGAGACAAAAGTCTCGAGAACTTTGGCTAAAAGACAGAGACTGTAACACAAAAAAAATTCATGCTTCTACTTAGGTTAAAAAGGCTATAAATTCAATTCATTCAATTCAACAAATATCCACAAGAAATTGGCTTACAAAGGAAGAGGACATAAATAATGAAGGTGTCAAATTCTTTTCAGAACTCCTTTCTACCCCAACAAGCATAGGTGTTAATTCAATTAATGATCAACAACAATTGTTGTGCACACTTCCACATCTCATCAGTATTGAAGATAATAACATGCTTATGAGGCCTTTCACTTTGGAAGAATTGAAATTTGTAGTTTTCTCACTCCCTCCTGATAAGGCTCTAGGACCAGATGGATTCACGGCATTATTCTTTCAAAAGTGTTGGGATTTTTTTGTGTTTTGAGCTTCTTTGGGCGTTGGAAGAGTCAAGAAGAACATGTTTCATGTTGAGACAATTTAATGTCACCAAAATTGCAATATTGTCGAAAGTTAAAGACCCCAAAACATTTGCAAAGTTTAGGCCCATCTCCCTTTGCAACATAGTTTACAAAATTTTCACAAAAGCAATCTACCTTAGACTCCAGTCGATCATTCCCAAGATTATCTCACAGGAGCAAGGAGGCTTCGTCCCTGGAAGGGAGACGTATGAGGGAGCTATTGTAGCACATGAAGTGTTGCACACAATAACAATAACAAATTCGCCTTCCTTTATTGTCAAGTTAGACATGATGAAAGCTTATGATAACGTAGATTGGAATTTTATGAATAAGATGTTGACAAAGTTTGGTTTTTGTTCACAATGGCGTAAATGGATAATTTCATGCTTATCAGGAGCCAAATTTTTAGTGATCATAAATGAAAGCCCAACAAGATTCTTTTCTACTACGCAAGGGGTTAGACAAGGGGATCCACTTTCCCCATTTCTTTTCATCATAATGGCAAAGGCCTTAAGCAGATTTATCACTCTCAAACATAATCAAAGCTTAGCTCAAATATTTCAGTCACACATTCTCTCTTTGCAGATGATACCCTCATTTTCAATAAATCATCACTAACGGAAGCTAAGCAATTCAAAGAAGTTTTGGACAAATATTCATCACCATCTAGGAAAAAAATAAATCTAGCTAAGTCCAAGATTTACATTCTAAACACTCCAAAGGAACTTAAGAAGAAAATAGTCAACATTTTATGTTTCCAAGAAGCAGAATTGCCTTGTACCTACTTAGGAATCCCTTTCTTTAAAGGTTCTAATAGAGCCCATTATTGGGATAAGGTACTTATAGACTCAAGGAAAGAATTCTAATATGGAAAGCTCGATGGCTATCACTGTCAAGCAGAATTCTTCTAATAAAATAAGTTTTATCATCTATTCATAACTATTTCCTTTCTATTCTCAAAGCCCCTACATCGGTAATCTTGGAAATAGAAAAAATAATAAGATCATTTCTCTAGAAAGGTAATTAGATGAGCAAAAAAAGGTACCTTTATTATCTCTAGAAAGTTTGGCAAGGGGAAAGAAACAAGGGGGAGTGAGAGTACAAAATCTATCATGGAGAAACAAAGCCTTTGGAGCCAAGGTAGCATGGAAAATGTACTCTAACCCAGATGATAAATGGACTAGAATAATGCAGATTAAGTATTTAGATAATGACAATCCTACAAGAATCTTAACAGTGGCAGACCCCCCAAAGGGATCTACTATATGGAATTTCATTTTGAAAAGTAGGAATCTTATAACAAATTTCACATCATGGGAAGTGAATGATGGGCAGAGTGTACAATTTTGGGTATATTCATGGAATGGAAAACCACCATTGTTAGAAAATAAAGAACTGCAAGAGGTAAGAACAATTTTGTATGAAGCCTAGGGAAAAAATATGTTAGATTATGTGCAATCCTCGAGATCTCTAAATGGGAAAGTAGTGTGGAAAAAACCATCAGGCAATCTTATGTCTTCACAGTAGTTGGATTTTTTCAACAAGGTCATGAAAGAAATAATAGTTTATTTATCTACAAAACTAGATAGAATAATATGGGAAGCTTCAAAAGTAGGGTTATATTCTGTGAAAGAAGGTTGCACAGTTTTAAGTCAATCCAAGCATTTTTCACAACCTCAACGTGCCTTTAACTTTTGTTGGAACAGTAAAGTACTACCAAAAGCGGGTAGTTTTGCATGGATTTCCATTCAAAAAAGGATATTAACTAGTGATTGTTTGGTTAAACTTAGGATTGCATATCCATTCAAGTGTTTGTTATGTGAAGAAGAATTTGAAACAACTGATCACTTGCTTCTTCAATGCAATTTTTCTAATCTTTGTTGGAGTTTCATTAAAATAAGGTTAGAAATATATAATCCTCTTCCAAATACACTTTGGGATCTCTTTCAAAGTTGGTCGATACTATATCAAACTTCCTTTTTTCCTTGTATTTGGAAAATTGTCCCAATGATTGTTGTATGGCACATTTGGTGGGAAAGAAACATGAGAATATTTAGAAAAAAAAAATCTTCAGTTGAGTTAGCAATAATGAAAATTGAAAAAGCAATATTGGAAGGGGTCAATACATGTGTTCAGAAAGAGAAATTCACAAATTCTTTATTCACAAACTGGGACAGATATATTTTAAAGAACTGGAAGGGCATTAAGCTACCATTTGATGGAAGCCTGCTTAAAAACAGTTCCAATAAAGTTGATAGAAATACAATTAAGTGGATTCCACCTCAAGAGGGTTTTGCTAAATTAAATTTTGATGGGGCATATAAAGCAGAATCAAGACAATCAGGGGTTGGTATATGCATCATAAATTCTTCAAGAAACCTTCTAGTAGTCTCTTCATACCATCTAAATCAAGGCACAAACAATAGTGCAGAAGCACAAGCTTTGCTTTTGGGTTTGGAATTGGAATTGGAATTGAAGGTTGCAAATCTCCACATAGAGGGAGACTCTATGATAATCATAAATGCATGTAGGGAAAGAAAGTTCCATAATTGGAATTTAAGTTATATACTTCAGAAAGTTTGGTTACTGATAGATAAATTTCATGCCACCATGATCTCACACACCTATAGAGAAGGCAATAAGGTAGCTTAATTTCTTGCAAATTTAGGTTGTGAGGCCAAGGAGATTAAGGTTTTGCATGATATAAGCCATTTATTTGATTTCCCTCATTTGATTTGATTAATTGAACAAGAGAAAAAAGGGGACCATTTAGTCGAATGACCATACTTGCAAGTTGCCATATTACCACATGAGGATCATAAGAAAATCAAGGATTCAAATTTATATTTTCCTCAGTTCCTTACTATTACTCATGGATATTTAGGCCTTCATACATATGCTTGCACATCAAATCTGACCTTTAATATTTATCATAATCTTTGATACCTACACTCAAGTACTCAAATTGCCATCACCTTAGCTCATTAAATTGGAGAAGGACACAAAAGTGGTATAAGCACATGAATTGGAGTTTTGGTTCATGGACATTTGTCCACTCCTTGTTATACTTCAAGGTACTCACACAAAATTTTTGGGAAAGGATTTTATGCAATCTGCAAAACATAGATTTCGCACAAGCTGAATGAACTCAACATAAAAATCAATCTACAACTTTAGTGGGCACTCTAATGGTTAATGATAGTTTATTCATTTCAGATTTGGGTGACTAAATTTGGAAAGGTCTTATAATGATTATCAATGCTTGTTTATAGTGTCAGCACAACTTTCACTAATTATACTCAGTGCAAGGCATACACTATCGGACGGAACGGACGACAAGAAGGCCAATTAAATGCCACGTTTGATTTTTTGCATACATGCAAGTAAGGTTTAATTAATTGCCTCAACAAAAGTAGGGATTTTACATGAGCGGAGAAGAGGTGGTCTTGTCGATCCCCAGTCGATTCATTGCCTTCAATGTATTTACCTGGCTTTAAAAAGAGGTCAAGTTACTAGTTTCACAAAGAATTTGAGGCAACACAGGTAGCATCAGAAGAGTGTTATAAAATAGCGGCTGGGGGTGTTAAGGTTAGCCAAGATGATGACTCAACCATGGAACTTGAGAGTGAATTTCCCAATTAGGCAATGGGAACAGCCTTTCGAAGACCATCTTTCGCATGGTGATCTGGTGCAAATTTTTAAAGTAGAATGCCCTAGAGTGGAGGAAGCAATCAGAGCAATATTGGGTGTGGAAGTTACGTGCCCTAGAGCCAAGTGTTTTCTCTTTATGCCCTAGACTGTCGATCTTTTTATCAAATGCAATGGATCTTTTTCAATCCTTGGCTGAATTAGAAGCAATCGTCATAAAATTTTCAAAACCCCAACTTTTGGATAAGGATGCTTTGTTGCGCGTAGTGCAAGGTTATAACTTTTTTACAAGGGATGGGTTTGTTGGGGGCTTATTTCCAAGGGATTACTTAAAATATTGCCAAGGTTATGATGAAATTTATGAAGCAGTAAGGCTAGCCCTACAATTAAAGAATGATAGTGTTATTCTGAAGGTCTTAAGGAAGAACAATAAAAGGATATGTGCCACCATGGCTTTTGACATTAAAGATAAATACTATTCACTATCATTCATGCGTGAGCATGCACCTCACCCACCCAGAAATCCACCAATAAGAGTATTGCCCATTGAAATTGCACCGATGATGCCAGCTGAAAGGAAAATGGATGAAATGGAAGATCATAATGTTGCAATTTCTGCCATTCGGGGACAACAAGGTTATTGTGCCAAGGCTCACTACTGCATGAGGTGAAAGAAGATAAAGAAACAATGGTGGGTTATGATTTCTTTGCTAACGACATGGGTTTGCAGGGTATACCAGAGGTTCAAGATGAAAATTTTGTTCAAGGTGGCGACGAAATGGAAGAATGATTGTTAGTGTTGTCAGGGAAATTTTTGATATTTTGACTAATGATTATTGTATGTGTGAATTCAGTTTCGAAGATCGTTGTTGCTAAAATCTGCAAGGGCTCAACCTATTTTTTTTTAATTGGGTCTTGTGATAACGAAATATGGGTTTATTGTTATAGTTAGCCATGTAAACAGTGAATTTTAGTTTAATAGTTTTAGCTAGGTTATTTAGATTAGGATTAGCATCTAAATTTTGTAATCTCATGAAACAGGATGTCAGGATTTGAATGAAATCTCATTAGGATCATTTGTAAAAACTATATTTTTTATTGGATTATTTGTACGATCCATATCTTTTTGGGGCCATAACCAGAGGTTTTCTTCTTGGTTCTTTCCTGCCTGTATGCCCCCCTGAACCAGGATTTTGTATTTTCTTATTATTATATTAATAATATTATAGTGGTCTACCACTTTTGATTAAATATATATATATATTGAAACTAAATAAGGTTTAAGATTTTACTTTGATTTTTTTTTTTGATTAGATAAGTAGGGAAGGACCCTAATTTTGTACAATAGCTAAGAACAGAGCAAAAATAACCCAAAGAAATAGATTGGAAAAACAACAAATAGCCAAACAACAAAACACCTAAACATTAACAGCACTAGCTAACCATATTGGATCATAAATAGGCACGCAATCCAAAAGTAAGATTACCATCAAGGCACACAGGCCTCTTATCATCATCAAAAACATAAATAAAAAACAATACTATAACCAAGCTACAGGCCATAAAGATAAGTCCATATAGTATTAACAACATAATTATAAGTCTTGATAATACTATTTAAAATAGTAGCCAACCAAAAAAAATTCAAAAAGCCATAGAACTAGACAACATCATTTTTTTGTAGTAGCAATCAGCTCCCAATTATCTCCTAGATCAGAGATAAACTTCTTCCAACCAATGTCCCCAATATTAGCATCATCTTTATCTTCCATCAGCTTCCCTTGCCTCTTAAATTATTTCCTTATCTTTATCTGCCCTGAAATAGTGCCAACAGCAACACGTTTCATGAAGCCATCTGTGACCTTCATCAGAGTGCAAATAGCACTTTCCATCTCTTCCATATTAACTTGCAAAATATTTATTTGATTTTTCAATTCACAATTAGTATCATTCTTTATATCATCCATCAAAGTAACAGAGAAGTCCTTTTCAATCTCTTCTTGACCTGCCACACAACCAACTTCAATAACTTCATCACCATCCACATACTCCTCTTCCATCATATTTTCCTCCTCCTCTGTTTCTTCTTCATCCCCCTCTTGATCACTATAATCCTCAATTTTACTCCCTTCACTTTCATCGTCATTCATCACTTCAAACTCCTCATTTAAAGAGAGCGCCACCTCCTCCTTTTCAAGAGCAATTGTTTCCCTTAGTCCTTATCCCCCTTCTCCATAGAAGCAACTTTAGCCAGGTGAGCAGACCTCCACCCTCCTTTATTAGAAGCACATAAACCCTCATCATTCACAACCTTTTGTTCACCATCATTATTATTTGTGATGGTAATGATATTTTCATTTTTAGGGATTTTTTGCACCATCTTTTTGCTTTTAGGAGGTTCCAACATTAAGGGGAGATGTTTCCTCTTTTTAGGGGTAGCTTCAATAATTCGATTTTCATTGAAGGCTTGGCAAGTTTAGGCTTAGGGTTCTTATTTTTAGAGGCAGCTTTTTTTATTTTGGAAGCATGTTCCTTAACAGAAGATGAGGGATTGCAATGAATAAACTCAATCTTGATAACGTACTTTTGAGATATTTGGCCACAAGGAGGGTTAGCATTTTTCAAAGTAGCATTCTTGGGAGGGATAACATAGCCTAATGTAGGAGGGTTTCCATGTAAATTGTTCAAGAGCACATATTTATACAAAGCCATTATGAGGCCTTGATACAAGGGAGGGGACATGCTTTTTTCAATGCTTTGTTGAAGGGATGAGAAAAGATAGAAAGGAATATTGATTTTATCATTGTGCCTGATATGATTGAGAATAGGGAAATGATAATCATGCACAGTCATATAGCGACCCTTGAGCATAAAATAACACATAACATAGAGGCTTACCACAGCATACAACGAAGGAAGGTCGGGATGAGTATACCCATTCTATAATCTATTGAGCTTCTCCTATTTTTTAAAGAAATTATCCATAAATCTCTGGTATTCTTTGTTGCTCTTCTTAACTATCTTCATCCCCTCATTGGCTAGCCTCGTTGCCTTTGCAATCAGCTGAGGCATAACCACAAAGTTAATCGTGTCAATAGACACTTCACCTCCCTATCATTAGTTGATGAATTTAGAGGTCAAAGTGTCATTACAGCCCCTCATAGTTTGGAAGAAGGATGTCAACCCAACTTTTACAAAAAAAATCCCATAGCTCCACATTTTGTTTCAAACTTCCAAAATTCACCAACTTCATTCTCTTCCGAGGACCACCCATATTCATAGAATGCAAGATACTATTACCCTTATTTCTCCCTAAACATTTATTCAAAAATAAACCTGACACCTTAACAGTGGTATAGAGAGCTCTATAAATTTGAACAACATAGATAAAATGAAACTTTTCTCAACAAAATGCAAAATAATAGTTTCCAAACAATAATAAAGCGGAGAACAATCTAGAGAGTTTTCAAGTTATGATTGTTTGTAACATCTTTGCTAATAATTATATCATAGTTTCCAAGCCCCTCCTTGAAAAAATAGCTAGCAAGGACGTAAAACACATGGGATATGACAGACACAAGAAAAGACTATCAAATCACAATGTAAGCTAGCATTCTTATACAAAGAACCCTTAATAATAATGCATTCATTAATGACATCATCATTAATAATATCAACTCAATTATTCATCATCTCCACAATGCGATCTCCTTTTAATTCTCCTTGATTAAACATCATATTAACATCCATTCTAATATCTCCTTTAATCTACAAATCTCCCATTTTCACCTAACAGAAGGTTAAATGATGACTCATATTTCTCTTTAATAATTATTTATTTGATATGACACGGCATAGAGGAAGACTCCCAATACACCCAGTTTTGATGCTTTAGTGCTTCATTGGCAGTTGTGTAAGCAGTACGATTCCCTTCTCTATATAAATGCTATACTTTATACTGAAAGAAGGTCCTTAAAATGCATTTGATATCATCCATCACATCTCTGATCTCCCATGGAACATCTACTTCCCATTTCAAATTATCATTTATTAATTTTGAATCCCCTTCTATGATAACTTTAGTGAAACCAAGATCCTTCATTCTTTTTAACCCACCCCAAACAACCATGGCTTGGATAGCATTATTAGAACAGGATCCATTATTTTTTCCATAACCTTCTAATAATTTTCCTTGATGGTTTCTTATATTACCCCCTACTCCAGCTAAACTAGGATTACCCTTTGAGCATCCATAAAAATTACATTTAACCCAACTAACCTCAGATGGAGACCAAATCATGTTTTTTTTCTAGTGAGATATTTGACCCAATTGACTTTAGTTAGATCTTGTTTAAGCCCCCATAGTAGTTTAATTTTGATATTTTTATAAGAAGGCATATGTTTTGAGGCATAAACTCTCTCATTGATGTTTTCCTATATCTGGTATTTTATAGCCATGAATAATTATTTACTGCTTCTTGTAGACTCTCTAAAGATCATTTTATTTCTCTCCTTCCATAACCCCAGCGTAATGAAAGGAGGAACTTGTCTTAAAATATCCACTATAATATTATGAGAATAAGGATGGCCTTGCCAACTTTCAACAAATTGCTTAATTGAGGAAGGAAAGACCCAATCAGTCATCAGCATAGGAAGAAAGTAGGACCAAACCTCTTTGGAATAGGAACAATGGAAAAATAAATGCACTACACTCTCCAAGTTTTCTTGAAAAATACAACACTTATTAACGAATTGAAAACCCCTTTTGTTTAGGTTATTAGTACTAAGAATGTTTCCATGAACAGTAGCCCACCAAAAATAGTTTAGTTTGGGGATCAATTTTTTTATCCAAACCTGTTTCCAATGAAATTCACTTTGAGGAATCAAAGGATTTTCCATCACATCATAAGATATCCAACTTCAAAGCCATCCCTGGTTTCTTACTGAGCTCCATTGAATGAAAAACCTTATGAGTTGAAATAGCAAAATCCAAAATGTGTCTCCCTTTAACAAAACATTTTTTATTATCTACTATCATTTTATTAAGAACAACTTTCAATCTATTGACTATAATCTTAGAAAATATTTTATAAGTCATGTTACATAAACTTATTGGTCTAAAATCTTGCATTGAAGTAACATCTTACTTCTTAGGAATAAGAGAAATAAAATTTGAATTAATTTGGTTTAGAATTCTACTATAATAAAAGAAGTCTTGAGCAACATTTAAAAGATCTAAGGAGACAACATCCCAAAAATCTTGAAAGAAAGTAGGGAGGAAACTGTCTAGCCCCAGGGCCTTAAAAGCACCAAAGGAGAACACAATATATTTAACTTCCTAGAGAGAAACGGGTTTGGACAGCTCTTTAAGATCTTGATCAATAATCACATGGGGAATCACTTGAAGAAGGTCCTTAAACTCCATTGAGCAAGAATCAGAATCCTTCTAAAAATCAAAAAAGGAGATAGCCTCATTAGTAATTTCATCCTCACTATGAAGATTAGTATCATCTTCTTTAACTAAACATCTTATCATTTTTTTCTTTTGTGCTTCATGGTGGACTACTGGAAAAACTTAATATTTCTATCTCCTTCAATTAGCCATTGAATTTGAGATTTTTGTTTCCATAAAATTTCCTCCTCCTTGGTAAATTTAAACCATTGAACCTTAAGATCCCTTTCCTTATCACATATGGCCTCATTAACATCACCTTCCTCCATCTTCTTATGAACCTCTTTAATATTATCCCCAATGGTCTTCATAGTCAAAAAAATATTACCAAAAGAGAACTTATTCTAGCCTTTGATCTTTTCTTTAACCCTTTTTAATTTAGTAGCCAAACAGTACATAGGGGTTCCAAAACTGGATTCACTCCACCAATTCGCAACAAGTTCTTTAAAATTAGGATGATGAGTCCACATAATTTCATATCTGAAAGGAAATAAACTCTTAATAGTATTATCTTCCCAAAAAATAAAAAGAGCATTATGATCCAAACCAGTTCTAAAAAGAGTAGATAAAGTGATATTAGGTAAAATATTCCAATTAAAGGAAATTAGAAAGTGATCAAGCTTAACTTGAATAAGGTGATTACCCTGCCTCCTGTTTGACCAACTAAACATGGAGCCTTGTAAATAAACATCTATGAGACCAACAAAAGATAAGAATCTATCAAGATCCATCATATTTTCAAAAAAAACCTCAAGACTTTTGAGCTTTTCAGATGAAAACAACGAAGAATTAAAATCCCCACCACGCATCCAAAAACCCCTATGGCAACTACTAATTTGATTTTCCAAGGTATCCCACAAGGAAAATTTGTTAAGTCTAGAGTTAGGAGCATAAATATTAATCAAGTTCTATTTTTTGGAAGTAATCAAATCTTCCATAGAAACCATCAAACTATTTCTATAGAAAAAACCTTTAGACCCCTTAAATTTGGAAGGATTCCATAAGGTAGTAATACCCCTTAGCATCACTGACAACATAATTAGCACAAGGCCAAATATTCTTGAAAATCTTAGCAAAATTTTCCTCCTTCATTTTAGTTTCTTGGATTAGAAAAATGTCAACTTTATAATTTTCCAAGAAAGTCTTTAGCAGATGTTGTTTATAGGGACTATTTAGACCCCTAATACTCTAGGAGATCATCTTCATGCCAAAAACTTAAAACAAATAATAGCACCACCTTGGTGTTATCATTAGGAGGAGACTTTTCCCCCTTCTTACTCTTAGGCCCCAAGAGAGCAGCAAGGGTCTTTTATCTCCTAGAAGCAACATCTCTGACAGTATCTTTATTCCTAGTATCCCTCTGTGAAGGTCTACCATCTTTTTTTCTCCCCTAGCATTAGGTTTCTTCTTCCTTTTGGATTTACTATTAATTGGAATCCAATCTTCATCTACCACATTTTCATTAGGAGAAGAGCTAAACCCCAATAGGGTCATAGACTCCATATTTTTACCTTCATTCTATTTTACAGATAACAAGTTAACTCCACCTTCAATCTTCTTCCATGGAGTGGAAACAAGAGAGAAGGATTCTTCTCCTAGGCCCATCTAAGAATAGATTTCCTTCCTCAAGAATCTTTGATTTATCATTAGTGTGGTGATTATTTTTCCTTTTAGGATTTTTCCTTGTTTCAAAATCTTGAAGATTGTCCACTTTAGGTTCCTTGTCATTGCACTAACCACATTCATCCATAACATTTTCATTCACTCCCTGGGACTCCTCTTGGAATTTTTGATTTATATCTTCAAAAGGAACATCAACTACACCAACCCCTCCATTAACAACATTAGAAATTATCTCCTGTCCTTCTGAAATCAATTGTTTTTATAACAAGCCATCAAGATTAATACTTTCTTGGAGATTCTGAGATTCATTCAAAGAAATAATTTTATCTTTAGGCTCTGACGCCTATGACCAAAATTCCTACAAACTTGACAATATGCTTTGGTATTTTCATATTCAATAGTTTGAATCCATTTCCCATATTTTGACTTCAAGGCAACCGAATTAGGAAGGACAAAATTCACTGCCATATTAACACAAATCCTCACAAACACCAAACGGGACTTCTATTGTGTAACTTTATCCACGACCTACAAATTACCAAAATAATTTGCAATTCCTTGAAATATACCATAATTCTAGAATTCTAAAGGGAGCCCTAAATGACAAATCCAAGTAGGAGCAATTGTACCCAGATCTGCATAAGGGTCAAATCCTGGCTTCCATTTACAAAGCAACGTAAAATTCTTAAACCCGTTATCAAATCCCCAAGGACCCCCCGTAAGCACCTTAATCAAATCCTCTTGTATCAAAAAAGGAAGAGACCCTTAGCCATATTACTTATGCTAACACTTCCTTTTAACTTCTAAACAAAGTCAGCCCACTTTCTTACCTAGTCAATATTCGAGTGGAAAGCAAGAAACTTTCCAACCAAAGAGAGCTTGAGATTTGCAATCGCTTCATTCATAAGTTCCATTGGAACCTCCACTTCCAGACCATCCACTAAGCAAGAGACATTCACAACATTCAGCTTAGCCATACTAAGTGAGCTAACACCAACCAATTTATCCACATAGGAGATGAGATCTTCCTCTGAGAAGAAGGAATCCAAGCCATAAGTCAGAGACATGGGGGTCTTTCTGGGGGTACGGTCAACAACCACAATAGAAGAAGACACAGCATTCCCATAAATAATACCAACTTTGAGGACAACATTTTTGGATGGGGGAGCCCATTGGGGCCCCCACCTGACATACCCATCAGAAAAAACCCTCAAAAATCTTTAGAAATTTGAATTTGATATTTTTGTTATCTAAGGAAAATTGATTGAATAAATTAAGATATATATCAAAATATCTCTATCAATCCAAAACTTTGATATTCAAGAATGAGTTTTCTTGTATTTTTTGTACTTGAAAATAAAATTAATTATTTTAATACTAATTTGTATTTATTTTATCATATATACATAAAATAAAAATGCAATATTCGAGAGATTTCTAATAGTGTAGATAAATTGGTCTCATATGTAAAATGAGATGGTAATTGTAAAATTATAGCCTATAATAAAATAGTTATAACTTGCTCAAAACATAATATTTGTTTAATATGTAAAAAACATACAAAAGTTGGAAATATTTTCATAAAACTCATAGGATAGCCTACTAGATTTATCATAGAAAATAATATACACATATTAATATCTCATATTTAAAGGGTTTTCTAATCCTTAGTTATGAAAAACAAATCTAAAAATTAGCCTAATATAGAAGTCAAATAGAATTTATAGCTAAAATAATGTTGTCCATTAAATCAAAACAACAAATTAGTTAAGTGAGAAAAAGTGAAAAAATGTATAGTATTTTATTTTTTAATTAATTTTTAATAATAATACGCATTTATTTAAATAAATTTTTTGAATAATTATCTTATAAATTCATAAACTTATTCAAACTTATTCCCATCTCATATGCTTATATTATTTTTTTAACTCCTAGAATTAAATGTGATAGCAATAATAAAATATTTATTCATCATATATTAGGTTTTTCTTAACAAGATTTAAAATGCCAATAAACAATTAGAAAAAAAAATGCACATCCTTCCAATGAGAATTTTACAAAGTTATATTGGAGTTTTACAAGGCCTTATTCCCATATTTTTTTTATCTAATGTAAATTAATTGAATACATCAAGATATATATCAAAATATATCTATCAACCTAAAATCCTAATATGAGAATGAATTTTCTTGTAATTTTTTTATTTGAAAATGAAATAAATT
Organism: Sequoia sempervirens; assembly: GCA_007258455.2. NCBI lineage: Eukaryota > Viridiplantae > Streptophyta > Pinopsida > Cupressales > Cupressaceae > Sequoia > Sequoia sempervirens. The sequence goes on along the minus strand of VDFB02271358.1, from coordinate 314,867,669 downwards.
TTTAACATTTATTTTATATATTTTTATTGTACATACATAAAATAAATTGGAATTCCCAAAATCTTTCCAACAAACCTAAAGAAGATGGTCTCGTGATGTAAAATGATATAGTAATTGTACATTTATAACCTACAACAAAATAGTTTTAACATGTTCAAAACATAATATTTTTCTAACTTATAATATGACAAAAAAGAAGAATAAAATATCCACAAGATGAAGAATATTTTCACAAAACAACAAAAGTATAAATCTACATGATAGACTTTTAGAAAATTGTATTTAAATAGTCCACTAGATTTAATCATAGAAAATGACATATACAAGACTAAGAGCTAATATTTAAAATATTTTTATAATTATCAATTAAAAATACATATAACACAAAAATATATAGAATTTTAAAAATTATTTTTTTTATAAAAATAGTACACATTGATTTAAATTAATTATTTAAAATTATTATCTTATAAATACATAAATATATTCAAACCTATTTCCTTTTACTTTGCTTAAATTTTAATTTTCTTAACTCATAAAATTAAATGTGACAACAATAGTAAAATGTTTATTCATCATATACTAGCTTTCTTTTCCTAAATTAGATTTTGAGTGTTTAGTGTTAATGCAAAATTAGAATAAAATTTACATGTCCTCCCAATAAGGATTTTAGGAAACTCTATTGGGCTTCAATAGAGGGTTTGAAAACCCTTACAAGGCCTTAATAAATAAAAACAATCATCTTTTACATATTCATAAATCCGCAAAAATAAAGCTTCACATCTAAACCAATGAATGTATTCTCACCTCTCAATCGTAGGGATCTCTCACAAACCCACCCTTGAGTTAGTAGGCCTCAAGAAACTAGGTTTTGTATACAGTAAGGGATATACCAACACTCAAATATTTAAATATTAAAAGATTAACACAAAAATTATGAATATCCTCAAGATTTATAGCATAGGGATATTCAAGGGGACTCACTAGCCTCTTTAAAAAATATAAAACAATATTAAATATTTTCTTTCATAAGTACTCACATGCATCCAAAACAAAATAATACTCCATCTTTATTTCACAACTTCCATAACACCATTGATAATTTTTTACAATATCTTTTTTCACATCCCAATATTTAACACATTAAAAACAAAGATATTCAATATCTTGAAATTATGACAACCCCAACTTGAATACTATTTATATCACCAAGATCACAAGTCACATAAATATGCAAAGGCACTCATACCTCAAAATTAATATACATTGAGTATGTTTTCCCCAAGAGAGGTTCCACACCTCTCTCAACCCTATTATGTGAGTGGCTCTTAATTCAAGTTGGGAGATCCATACCCAAACATAAACATAAAGCATCCATAATGAGTAACAATTTCATAGACAACACTTAACATAGAGAAAATGTATTCAACATAAATTTAACCCATATAAAAAATAGTAATATATTATAAACATTATGATAACAAATATCACAATACACACTCCATAAAGACTTAAAATCCTACCTCAAGTGGTTTAAAAAATGTTAGGAAGCCCTTGATGCCAAAAACTCTTCAAAACTCTAATTTTCTCCCACACTCTGAAGATCTTCCTTTTTTTTCCCTCTTTCTCCAAGCAAAGCTTAAAACCAAAAATGGCAACCAACCCTAGTAGCATAACTTCAAGAACAATTTAACTATAGAATAATTTTCTAAGTTTATTGAACCTAGGGAATGATTTCAATTTGCCAAAATTCAAACATAACTCCAATCTTGTCACTGATTTGTCAAGACACTTTTCAAGGCTCTTTATTCTCTTAAAATACATAGTAAACACTTCAAACATGGACCCATCTCATAAGTTCTCAATTTAGGGGTTTAATTTTATACAAATAATGAGAAAAATAACATTAAAAAGCCTCCAAAATTATCTCATAAATTTAAATCTAAAATTTGATACTTAAGTGGACTTAACCAAACCCCAACTTAATAATAATAGAAATAAATATAAATTAACAAGATTTTATGTAAGGTCCAAAAAAAAATTGACTAGAATTATTATTTTGGTGGGATTCTCGTTATTAGATGAATTAATCAAATGAAGGTCAAGGTAAATTAATAGGTTAATTACATGTGGTGATGAAGATACTAATAGAATTTGGTATGTTATTTGATTCTAACAAGAGGTATCTAGGTCATTCTATTATTTGAAAATTTATGCATGTAAGTAGATGTTTAAGCCATGTTACTTGTATGATTATTTGTTAAGGAAATGTTACTTATTTGGTTATAGATATAGTAATGGTAATACCTACTCTAGATGGATTAGAATGATGGATGCATGATATGAAAAGTGAAATTCTATTAATTTGATGAGTAGATTTAAATTAAATGTTTTCTTAATTAGTGTTAAAATATGTTATGTTGATTTTATTTCAAGTTGCTTCAGCTATTTTATGAACATATTAATGGGTTTAATCGAGTGTGTAGGTGATTCCCTAGCCAATGGAAAAATTTAGAGGTCTCTTGGGAAACCCTAATTATGTTTAACCCATGAAGATAACCTTAGTTCATTGGATGGACCAAGGTCAAGTGTGGCATGGATGTAGTGTATTGTGATCTGAAATTATTTTGTAAGTGATGTATTTTTTATGAAATTAATGTTGTTTTATTTAATTGAGTGAGTCCTAAGGTGAAGGGAGTGGTTATTTGTGTTTATTTTTTAATTTTTTTAGAGTTTAAATTGGATTTATGTGGGTATTTTTCCTTTATTTAGTCAATTTGTAATTCCTAAGTCATAGGACTATTAGTAATGAGCATTTTTAAATGGTTAAATCTATTGAGGATATCTTTTCTAACCTCCAAATTCATAGCTATATTCTATAAGTGACGAAATTTGTGTTGAACACACAAATATATTGAACCAATTACCAATTATTATCAAAGCATCATTAAGAACATTAAATGCAACAATGTAAGAAATGAACATAATCTCATAAGGTAACACCATATTTATGTGGAAACATTAGAGGAAAAAACCACAGTTAGAAAATTTGCTTGGATCTACTGCCCAAATCTAGCCTCACAAGAATAATGAGATCTTACAATGCTTTTGTAGGCACCAACCCATCAGAAACACCAATCCCCAAAAAAAAATATTTGGCACCAACATAAAGGAGACTTCAATCTCCCAATTTGAACACCTAACCAGAAAAAAAGAGGCTCCAACCTCATAATACACAAATGATTATGACATAATTTACAGATAATTCTCTATCAAAAATGCTCTCAGAATGAATTTGCATAAATCCTCTTTTTCATTTGTATTTTTCTACATGCACACTCTTCTCTCCTTCACACAAGCTAGCTCTTCCTTGAAAGATAAGACATGAAAATCTTATATAGATCGCCCACCAATGTGCAGTCACAATTTTGTACTATTCAACACATCCCTCACATCCACCATTTCAAAAATCTGAAACCACTTGCATAAATATCGATCTAAAATGATAGACAAGCTTTATATATCGGATTGGATCAATTCTTAGGATTTTTGGTGGTAAGGAGTTCATCCAGTAAAAATTATTTTATATTTCTACCATGTTGGCCTACACAATTCAAAATTTGAACCAAGAACTAGCCATTTAGAGAGTCTAAATCTAGATAGTAGATCTTTGTTTTTAGGGACTTGAGTGCACAATAGATATTTGATAACTGAATTTGAATAAATGCACATGTCCTTTTAAATATTCTTGACCAATAGAATGCAACCGTTGAAAAGTATTAAACATGTGTCAACATCTTACAATTTTGCAAGACCTTCTCTCTCATCTTTGTAGACGTACATAAGCTATTGGTTTATCATTAAGAATTTATCTACACAAATGTCATCCTAGACATGTGTCAATATTTCATAGCTTTGCACAAACAAAAATGAGACCCAACTTTACCATTTTTAACAAGTGAGCATATGACATATGCCCCTACCACACAACCCTCCTTCCTTTCATCCTATACATGTGTCAACACTTTGCATACTCTCAGAAACAATACTTTGGAAACAAAAATCTCTACGAAGTAGAAAACTAGAATGACTCAACCAAATGACTACAAGTGGTTCTAATAGGGATTAAGTGGGACCGCCCAGAAAAATTTGATACTTACACATGCGGTAACCAAATCAGACCGCAAGCAGGGCCAGTGAACAATGATACTTAAAGGGCTTAAGTCATAACTTAAGCAACCTAGAACCTATGATATCCAATCAACAGTGAAATAGAGCATACAATATTCAACCAAGAAAATTCTTAGGTTTTTTAAGGGAATTAGGGCTAAAACCCTACTAATTGCATAAACCCTAATAGAAGCATGTAATTCAAACTAGCCAAAGATATCTAACATAGATCACAACAATCATAACTAATTTTAGCCATGAACATATCAAAGAAACCAAATATAACTGAAGTAGACAATCTTTGTGTCTAGAGCAAAAAAACACATATTGACAATAATGACAATTTTACAACACTTCAAACAATATTGATATTATTTACAACATTGCAATGACCTCCATCTTAAAGATCTTGACATCAGTACTTAACATTAATATATAATCATTGGCATTAATGATGAAAAGCATATGTCCAATAGTCTCCCCCTTTTCATTGATGGCAACACATAACACAAATTGAAAAAAATAGAATGTTTGATGCTCTCCCCCTTTGTGTAATTTTATTTTGTGTAACAGTTCTATTTTTTTTGTACCCCCCCTTCTCTAATTTCTCTAACTCTCAACTCTCCCCCTTTGACATCAATGGAAAAGGTATACAATAAGACTCATTCTATTATACTCCCCATTTTTTCTTCTACCTTTATGAACCAACAATTATAACTTTGTCATGTATATCTCTCAATATCACTCTGACTAAGGGAAATAATCTAGGGATAGAGTAAAGAAGTACTCCCCTTGGATATGTTCTTCATTTAGGTCTTCACTAAAAGGAAGGAGTTGTCAATCCTAGCTTTTGTCTAAGTTACTCAAATGTATCCTTGGGAATGGGTTTTGTAAATATATCTATATTCTAACCTTTAGTAGCCACATATTCTAACTTTACTTCCTAATCTACAACCCTTTCTCTTAAAAAATGATATTTGATTGAGATATTATTTTTCCTAGAATGCATCACTAAACTCTTTGAAATATTAATTGCACTTGTATTATCACATAAAATAGAAATAGGTTCATTGTCCTCAACCTTTATGTCCTTCAAATTTTGCTTCATCTAAAGTACTTGAGTACAATATGATATTGTAGCAATGTATTATGCTTCTACTATATACAAATATATTGAATCTTTTTTCTTGCTTATCCATGACACAATTTTGTCTACAAGAAAGAATGCTCCACCACTAGTACTCTTTCTATAATCAACACTTCCTACCCAATCAACATCTATGTATGCTTCTAAAGTAAAATCTTTACTTTTGAGATACCATAGACTATAGTTAACAATACTTTTAAAATATCTAAAAATTATCTTTATTTCCTTTACATGTGTTTCTTTAGGTGCTACTTGAAATATTACTATAATGCACACTACTTGCATAATGTCAAATCTAGATGCAATCAAATACAACAAGCTTCCAATCATTGATCTATATAAATTTTAATCTACTTCAAGTGACTTATCATCCTTTCTTAGCTTACATCTAGTCACCATTGGTGTACTAACTAGTTTGTAGTCTTCAATCTTGAACTTCTTTAACATCTCCTTGACATATTTGGTTTGTGATATGAAAATCCCCTTATCTGACTTCAAGTGATTTGTAAACAAATAAAAAATGGCAATTCACCAAGCATAAACACCTCAATTCTTTTTGCATTTCTTATGCAAACCCCTTGCACATCTTGTCATTACTACCACAAAAATTAATGTCATCAACATAGACAACAACAATCAATTGATGCTCACCTTCTATTTGGATATAGATGTTGCTATTTAAAATTCCTCTTTTGAATCCTTGCTATTGCAAATATTTGTCCAACCTATAATACTAGGCTCCAAAGCCTACTTGAGACCATATAGTTCCTTTTTCAGCTTGAAAACAAAATCCTCATTCTTAGACAATTGTAACCCTTGAGGTTGCTCAATATACACTTGTTCCTCAAGATTTCCATTGAGTGTTGAATTGGCATCTGTCTAATATACTTTGAAGTTCTTATTGACTGAATATGCCAAGAACATCCTAATTGCTTCTAATCTAGCCACAAGAGAAAAAATTTCTTCAAAATTAATACCTTCTACCTCAACATATCCTTTGCAGATTAGTCTTTCCTTGTTTCTCATCACCTTTCCATGTTTATTCAATTTTTTTATGAATTCTCACTTAGTGCCAATTACATTCTTATCCTTAGGTCTTGGAGCAAGCTCCCAAGTCTCATTCTTTTCAATTTATTTCAAAAAATTATTCTTCCATTACACTAATCCAATTATCATCCTTGCTAGGCTCTACAAAAAATTAGGCTCAACCTTAGATAACAAAGAAAAGTTTACTTGTTCATTCATTCTTGTTAAGCTTATCCTAGTTAGAACACCCTCATCCTTGTCTTTAAGAATATAATTTTTATAATGATCTCTCTGAACATATCTAGTTGGTGCTCTTGCATTTCTTCTTTCTAAAAATTCTTCTCTAACTTCATCTTCTTCTTCTCCGATACCTTCATTTTCTTCTTTTGTACTTCCATCTTCTTTTATACCTTAATTTTATTCTTTTGTACTTCCATCTTCTTCTTCTATATGGGCTAACTATTCAAATACTGACCTATTTTAACTAATGGAAAATTATGTAGATTCTCATTAACTCTCACATTTGCAATTTCAACTATCTTGTGTAATCTATTATTGTAGCATCTGTATTCTTTGCTTCTTGTTGAATAACCAAGAAAGATACATTCATTAGATCTTGACTCAACCTTTCCCATATTTTTTTCATCCCTTCTGATGTAGCATATACTTCCAAATATTCTAAAATTCTTGACAGATGTAAGTCTACCTTTCCATAACCCTTATGTTGTCTTGTAATTGTTTAATTTTATTTTTCCTTTGTTAAGGATATATACATCAGTATGAACTGCCTCTCTCCAGTCTTACCTTCATTTAGAATTTTCTTTTCTATCTTCTGAAATGTTCTATTCTTTCTTTTAACCACTCGATTTTGTTGAGTTCTTGTAACTAAGTATTGTCTTCTAATTCCATTTTCTTCATAAAATTATTCAAACTCATTAGAGGTAAACTCACCACCTCTATCAAACTATAGGAATTTGATATTTGACCCTAATTTCATTTTCAACCATAGACTTAAAAATCTTAAGTCTATTAAATGCTTCATAGTTTTCTTTTAAGAAAGCAACCCAAGTCATTCTAGTAAAATCATCAATGAGTAACATAAAATACCTTTCAACTTGTAAGGATTTTGTCTTTGTAGGTCCACATAAGTCTATATGAATCAAATCCAATGGCTCTATAGTAGAATACTCCTTTGTCTTGAAGCTTACTTTTATTTGTTTTCCTAGTTGACATTCCTCATAAAATGTGCTTGCAGGCTTAGCAATTTTTGGCATATCTCTCATAGCATGCTTGGAGATAATCTTCATAAGATTATCAAAATTGATGTAACACATCCTTTTATGCCATAACCAATTCTCATCTAACTATCCCAAAAGACAACTTCTTCCTTTGACTTCAGTGAGATTATACAAGTTACCTTTAGTCCTACTTGCTTATGCAACAAGATTTCCAACCTTTTTAATTTCACATCCCTAAGCATGGAATGTGAGACTGTGGTCTTTATGAAAAATATAACTCACACATAGAATAGTATGCTTTAGTACTTCAACATATAGAACATCATTTATCCTAGATCTTCCATCAATGCTTAAAGTTCCTTTTCTATAGATTCTTGTAGTAGTATTATCACCAAATTTAATCGAACCACCATTCCACTTTATCAAGTTGATGAATTTAATTTTCTCCAGTCATGTGAATAGAGCACCCACTATCAATAAACCATGGATTTTCTTGAGCATGAAATTCAAGTTGAGCAATCATTAATTTTTAGTCTTCTAATTTTCTTTCTTCATTTTTCATTCCATATTAGGTTCTTCCTTCTAACTAATATAAATACCCATATCTTCTTTCTTTTCTTGTCTAAGAGGCTCTACAAAGCCACTTCTACAAAAAAAATCCTTGTGCCCAAAATTGTTACACTTGTAACATATGACATTGAAATCAACTAAAGATGCAAATGGATTTTTGCTCACAAAGTTATTTCTTATGTAATTGATTCTACAATCAACAACATTATGAATATATTGATTACACAAGAAATGATAACCAGAGAAAGAGTAATTGAACTTGGTTATGAATGATTTTCTTGTAGGAGTCAGACCTCTAAATCTTCTTTTTTGATTGTTGACTTTGGTAAAGCCATCTTCATTCTTCTTAGTTGCTTCTATAGCTGATTTAGATCTCTCCATACTTGTATTTTAGGGGATTTTAAATTCATTTCATCATTATATCCCAAACAAGACTTATCAACAAATTCTCTTTGACTATTGATCATCTCATCAAGCTTTTTGAACTTTTAAAAATAGACTTTTGCTCAATTGAGCATTAGCTTTCTCTAATTCATTTCTTAAGTACACAAATTTAGCTTCAAGTTTATGATAGACATATCCCTTTTCTTTCAACTATTCTCTTATAACTCTTTCAATTGTCTTTTCCTCTTCTACTTTAACTTTCAAATCAATAACCATTTTTTTTAGATTCTTCAAGATTCCACTTTAATTTTTTATTCTATTTCCTTTCTACTTTCAAATCACTCAATGCGGAGATGAGTTCTCCCTCTAAATATACTTCACATTCTTCTTCATCAAGATCTTGCATATCTTCTCCATCTTCTACAAGGTGGTCTTCATCTCCCAATACTTCCATTTCCATGAATAGAACTTATTCCCTTTCTTCTTGAAAAGTGCATTGATCATATTCCTTGGATGAGATATTATCCTCTTTTCAATAGTGGTTCTTATTCTTGTGAAGTTTCTTTTTTTTGTATTTATAACTACTTTGATTTTTTCCAAGAGGACACTTAGAAGCATAGTGATCAACTTTAACACAATTGAAGTATTTTAAAGGTAACTTACCTTTATATTTTCTAGAACCTTTTTTCAATTTCCTCACAGTTTTGACTTCCACGTCATCAAACACATTACTTGGATTAGATTCTTCATTTCTCTCTTTCTTGGATGCCTTGAAGGAAGCTTATTTCTTTGATGTATCTTTACATATATTTCTCATTTCATAAGTAGTGAGAAGTCCAAATAGTTCATCCACCATAATTTTTTTCAAATCTCTAGCTTCTTCAATAGTAGAAACTTTTGCATCATACCTTTAGGAAAGGGATCTAAGTACCTTCTTGAAAATTACTAGTTCTTTAAATTCTTCACCAAGTCCTTTGATAGCACTTACAATTCAACCACCTAAAGTAGATAGTCAATAATATTTTCCTCTTATTTCATCTTTAAGATTTCAAACTTGATTGTGTGAGTTTGTAGCTTGGCTTGCTTAACCTTATCATCACCTTCATAGATGCTATGATTTTTTTTCCAAATTTCCTTAACAGACTTGCAATGCATTACCTTGAAAAAAAATTTAAAAAAATAGTCCACTTAAAATAGCATTATTATCTTTAGCATTATACTCACAAGCCTTCTTATTATCCTGATCTATTGGAGGAGTTGTAGGAGCAATATATCCATCCACAACATATTTCTAAAAAAAAAACCCTAATGATATCAAGTATTCTTTCATCCTTATACTCCAAAAAGTATATTTTTTCTCATCAAATTGTAATGCGCTGTTTGAGTGAGATCCATCTTGACCTGACATGTGTTCAAATCCAAGATCTACCACCAGTTGTTAAGCTGCAACAAGGAACCTTGCTCTGATACCAATTGTTGAACACACAAATATATTGAGAGAGGAGTGATTCAATGTATTAATAAATTTTATCCTTATCCAATTTACCAATTATCATCAAATCATCATTAAGAACAATAAATGAAATAGTGTAAGCAATGAACACAATCTCACAAGATAACACTAGATTTATGTGGAATTCTAGAGGGAAAAACCACGGTGAGAAAAGCTAATTGGATCTACTACCTGTTGTGCAGTTTTTTCGCACACATGCCCCGCTGGAAGCGGGGACCTTCTTTTGCTTTGGTTTTGGTGTTCTGGCCCTTTTCTTTTGTGTTTTTTTTTTTGTCTTATTTAGGCATGTGCTTTAACGTCTATTTTGAATGCCTAAGTGTTTCCCCGGGTTGTTCTTTGAAAATCTTAAGTTCTGGGTGGTTTCGAGCTTTTGCCCTGATTCGGGATTTTCCATCCTGTCCAGATTTTCCCAGATCCTGTGTGGTTTCCGGCTGGTCTTTTGTCACTCGGGGATTTTGGGTCTTCGCAGATTTTCGCATGATCTGGATTTTCCCAGTTTTCACCCTGCCATCGGTTTCCCAACTTCCCTTCTCTAGTTGTCTTGTCTATGGCATTAATGGCTTCGTACGTGCTTTGAAGGCTAGATTATGCTTGATTTCTGAGATCTCTTACTCCATTATGTTCGGTATTTTCCATCACTTGAGCTAAGGAGTGCTTCTTTGAAATTGTTGGATTTCGTTTTGGGGCGTTTGGCTTTGGTTTGATTAATTTGGAGGTGGTTTCTTGTGCGTTCTTACCAGTGTCAGTTGTGGACTCTTGCTACTGCTGGGATCAATTCCCACTCTGTAATGATATGTGCCCAATTGCTCTACTTTGAATTGATTGAATTATGAATGGCAGGTTGGTAGTGTGAATCTTGTCAGATTTAAATTTTGGCGTAGTTACTTGTTCTATGCTAGAGTTATTCGGTATTGCACCCTTTTTCATCTCCCAAGTGAGTTTTGAGTTCATGTATCCATCTGCATTTCGATGCATTTTGCCCAAGAGTAATTAGTAAACCCTAGTGGTGACTCACCAGTGGAGGTAAATAAATTCTGAGCTTGGTTGTGTGTTAATGGCGGTCGGTGAGGTATGAAACCTAGGGCGGGGCCAGGTTTGGTTATCTCATTTTAAAATTGACCTGGGGCATAGAGAGAATTCATAAAGGGCCCATTCCTAGCCTGCCCTAGTTTAAAATTTTTGAAATCCTTAGTGGGTTCAATGTCTGGGCGAAATCGTGCCTTAGTGTCGCAATCCGAGATGGTCCATCCCTTCTGAGCTCTCTTCGCTATGACCTTTCATCTTCGGCGAGACCATATGTTGATCGCCTTGGGGTTTGCCAAAGAATTCTTCATTTGTTCTATCTTGTCATCGTGACACTATCATTTTGTACCAATGAGATCTTGTAACCTTAGTCAGCGGGATCTTTACCTTCACTAAGACCTCACCCCGCAAGGAGATCTCTCATCGACCTACTTATTCATGTTTGCCTTCGGCAGGACACACCCTGGGTCGCCAAGATGTCATGATGAGGTCTGGCAGCTCTACCGATGGTCATGTTGTTTCGCCAGGACATCTGTCCTTCAGTGAAACCTTTCACCGAGTTGTGTTCTTTTTGTTGTCGTAGCATCCACATTTTGCTGGGACCTTACCGCAAAAATCCCTACTCTTACCGATCCCTTCAGGATTCGCTGTGACATAACGCATTCATTGGGACTTTATAGCGAACTCCCCACTTTCATCGAGTCCTCTGCTTCGCCGAGACTCCTAGCCTTCGCCGAGACGTTGTAGCGAGGCCTTCTATTTTTGCAAGCCCGGACCTTGTCGTTGAGACCTCTCGTCGAATGTAATCCCAGCCCTGGTCAGTGGAACATTTCCATTTCGATGGGACCTCCCACCGAAAGCTTGAAGTTGTACCGAGGAGTTTGCTTGGGCCCGCCGATTAGTGAGACATGTAATTTTTGCCCAGACCTTACCCCGACCACCCTGGGCTCATTCCAATTTATTTGCTATGTCCCCTTTCTCGGTGGGACATCTCACCGAAACTGCCATGTCTTGGCGAAATCCTTCCGATAGCGCCTTTCGGCGTAACCTTACCCCTTCGCCGAGACTTCTCCGCGAGATCCCAACTTATGCCAAAGTCCTCACTCCGGATTCTCCTTTGGTTCAGAGCTTTGTGCTACCCATGGATGTCCATCAAGGGCGGATTTCTCTGAAATCCAGTGTTCCCCTGATTTCCCGAAAATCCTTTTGGGCTTGCTCTTCGCGGAAATCTGTCCCTCACGGATTTAATCGAAACTTGATGAAGTGCGAAGGAATATTGAATAGCATGACATGTTGGTGATTTTCAATGCATTTTCTGATTACTTCATGTCACATTGGGATTTCCCATGTGGTTTACTGTTGAAAAATGATCAACTTTATGGGTTAAGTAGGTGTTTCCTGGTTACTCCATTGGAATCTGAGTGGACTGGAATTTTTTAAAATTCCTCTCTGGCTCAGATTCCGCGGGTGCCCTTGAAACCTGAAATTTACTGTGGTCATTCCATATGAATTTTAATGGCACCGTGATTGTGTGAGATGCATTCTAATGGTGTTTTGATAATTAAACCTTTCTTTCCTATGATTTTTTTTATTACGTTGTGATGTTGAATGCAGGCTGAATCAAGCAAAGGAGTAGTTGGGTCCTCGCTGTCGGATGTAGAAAGAATCAAGCTAGATATTAAGAGTAACGTCCCAAAAAGTAAGATCACATCTATTTGGTCAAAAGTATTTGATACAAACGTTGGCCTCTGGGACTATGAAGATTTTAAAGCAAGGATGGAGGCTAAGGACCCTCCTTTGGTGACTAGAAGAATGAAAGAATCAGGCCTGACCCATGTGGCTGGTTTCCCCTCAATAGTACAGTGCTATGAGCTAGTCCTAGAGTGTGCAAGGCACTATGATCACGACACACAGAGGATAATTGGTCCTTAAGGGAGAATTATTGCAAATCTCAACCCGGTCTCCATCGCTCAAACCTTCAACATGCTCGACAGATCTCATGTGGTAGGATTCACCATTGTGGTAGCCAAGGAGTACTATGATGACCAAACCATGAAGTCTCAGCAGCTAATCAATTCCTGGTTGGAGAAACCCAAGTCCTACTATTCCAAGTTGCCCAAGCAGCTGTACAAAGTAAAATTTAAGGCTTATTATGATGCCATCACCTTTCTGAGCAATGTGGTCGGATTGAAGAGTGTTGGTACATTTGAGAATTTAATGTGCCATGCCATTGTAAGGATGGAACAAGAGAAGGTTGACTACCATTGGGCAGGAGTCATCAGTCAGGTGATTCATAAGCAATTGTTCATGTGTTGCAAACAAAGACCTTCACAATGACCTCATACTTGGTCTATGCACTTGCAAGGTTCCATCCTTATAGAGGATTAGATACAAGGGGAACCTTTGGGCAGGATATTATCTATGAGGTTTTCCCTCAGTTGCATTGGGGAGGTTCGAATTATGGAAGAGCAAATGATGCATTTACCATGCATATCACCAAATTGCTCCAGGAAGTAGAGCATGTCAGGATTTCAGATCTAGCCAAGGAGCTCATCAAGAGGTATGGAGCCTGGTTCATTCAGTTCCCAACCTTCTCCTACATCTGGATTGATGGCTGTCAAAAAGCCCCATACAAACTTCCAAGGTACCCCACTGACCACATTATATTGTTGGAAGTCACCAGGAAGATTTGTGATTTTGATGCCATTGTCAAGAAAGACAAGCACAAGACAAGATTTGGCGGGGATTTTCCCCTAAGGATTGGCACTGGTGAGGTATGTCCTTCCATTGGCTCTACTCAAGCTTCAAAAGAAGAATTGAGTGCTCTTGGTTTGTCTCTCCATTCCAAGAGATCCAGGTTTGATATCACAGGAGAGGCTCAAAAGAGGGCCAGTAAAGAATATAGCCATAAGGTGAATTTGGAGGACTACTAGGCCAACTGCGCTGATGAGTACGAGGTCAAAAAGAGGAAATTCTCCCAGATCCCAGTTGAGTCAATTCGACTATATAATGTAAGGGCAGTTCATGACCAGTTGGAAGATGATGGAAACTTGATCCAGGATCACGCCTACAAGGCCATAAAGGACAAACCAATTGGCGATGTAGATTGGCTGGAGAAGGAGCAAACAGAGTTAAAACAACTGATGGATCATGTTCTTAAATTTACCAAGATGTGGCTCAAGCATACTTTGTGGGAGTTGGAGAATAAAAGAGTGAAGTGCACTTATGACCTAATGGGAGATTTGGATCCCCATTCTACCTCTGAAGAATCTACCGAACAAGACCCTAAAGGCAAGGGCAAGTTAGTCCCCTCTCAAAGATAAATCTAAAGACGTTCAAGAATAGGAGACCCAGGAAATAGTGAAATAGAGGAAGCCAAAGGCCAAGAAGAGGACAAGGACTAAGCAGTCCGAGCAGAGCCCTGAGGTTGATGCTCCTATGCCAAAGAGGAAAAGAATTGTAAAATTTTCAGAGAAAGCTAGCTCCAGGGTTGTGGAGGAAGTTGCCCCACTGGTAATAGATGTTGAAAGTTCAGAGGAGAAGGCCAAAGTGTATGCAAGGAAGTCTAGGACTCCTCCTAGGGACAGTGTGCCTAAGTTTGACTTACCACTGGTGATTTCTCATGAGGAGCAACATGATAATGTGCCTCCCGCCCATGAAGTTCAAGGTGAGCCAGGTGAGGAAGGAAATATTGAAGATCATCTGGATATTGAAGGTGAAGAATTACATGCAGGTGATCTCCACAGTATAGAGGTGGAGATTGAAAAGATAATGCAATCCCCAGTGGTTGCACTTACAGATTCTCCTTTTAGAACCGGGACGGTTGAATCTCCTCCAAGGGAAGTAGAGGCAGAAATGATCCCATCACCTGAACATGAGAAAGAACACATTGAAGAAGAAAGTAAGGTGGATGAGGCTCTCGATGAACAGAATTTGAATGAGGAGGTACCTAGAGGTCAACAAGATGAACAGAAACAGATTGAGGCATGATTGGAATCTGTTGTCCCTGAGTGGCTTGACAAGGAAATAAAAAGAAAATAGGTGGTTGTGGAAGATAGTCCACCTAATTGGGATGCACTGCTAGCCAAAATTGGAAAAGATAAAGGTAAGAAAAAGGCTAGAGTGATCTCAAGAATTGAAAGGGATGAGGCACATAACAAGGTTGTTCATGTTGCTACCCCTGTTCCAGGAAAAAACAGAGATGATGTGGCTGGAAGTGATTATAATATACAGAATTTTAATCTTGGTCCTACATCAGTTGAGTAGGACATTGAAGATTATGAAGGCTCCAGTGCAGTCATTGTGGATAGGTTGAGAAGGGAAATAAAAACCAAGCAGAAGCTAAAGAGAGAAAATGAGAATCTCAAGAAGTGCTTGGAGAAGTTAATGAAGCCGCTGCAGTCAATCAATCCCTCTTCCTCTACCACCAATCGTCTGCCGCAGGAGACCATGGCTGAGCTTGAAAAGATGAGAGCTTCCACCCTTGCCACTGTAAATTGGTTGAAAGGGGTGCAAATCAAGGGTGATGAAGCTATCAAAGAAATTTTATCAACTGGGAAAGATGTTGTCATGACAACTGAATGGTTGAAATACGTAATGGCACAGGATAAAGAGGACACCAACCTCCTCCTACAGAAAACCAGAACTCTAATGGAGTACACCCAGGACAGATTGGTGAGCGATGGGATTCTTCCTTCTTCCAGAGCTGCCGAGCCATGGGAATGGTTTCAAAATGTTGCAAATCCGGCAGAGAGTGTTGAGGAAGATTTACAAACAGAGAAAGAGCATTGATGACGCCCTAGCTGGCGTCTATGATGGCTCCATTACCTTCTTTGAGATCATGATGGGAAGGAGGAAGATCTCGCCCAAGTACTTGAGTCTAGAACAGTTGCGAGAATGGTGGCATGAGGTGTACGCACCACTTGATGATGGTTCTATTTCCAAGCACCAACTAGATGATGCGGCCACCTACCTCGTAGTTATTGATAATTATGTGACAGGTAAGGCAGAGTGGGATAGGTTGGTCAAACACTCAAGGGAGGAGATTGCGTCCATTGAGAGGTGACTTAGGGTTCTGCCAGTACCACCTGTAGCTGACCTAGATAGGGCATTCTTGATGCTACATGAAGAGTCAGATCGGCACAAAGATAATAGGGAAGAGAGTTGATGCTAGGCTGCGGCGCGATTTGTGCTTCCCCATTATCTTCCCGTGCATCGTTCGGGCTACATTACGGATCCTGGGTTGACCTCGATGGGACGTGCATTTATTGCTTGTTTGACCCATTTCGAAGGCTCCTGGTCGGGTGGTTGTGTCAAGTTATTGCTACCAAACCATTGCTTGGCTGACGGGTTTTCTGGAGTCTCTATATATTGGGCATTTCGCCTCTTTGTAAAGGGTTGGGGTTGGTTAGAATAGTTACAATAGAGTTAGAATTTGGTTAGAGAATTTTGTTAGGTAGTTCAGTCAGTAGTTAGAAGCAAGTAGGTCTTCTCAAGCAAATACTGTAACAGAAAACCAGAATTGTTGCTACGATGGACAAGTTGAATACAAAAATGACATTGTGATTTGGTGCCATTCTTGTTTCTTTGTTCTTTGCATGGTTCTTGTCATCTTATCTTTGAAATTGTTGTGAGAAGGTTAATACTAGTGGTAGATTTGATTAATAATGTTTGTGATTTACTACTTGAATGTTGCAACAATCCTTCAGTCCATACTTTTCGCAACCAACTGATTGTTAGTTGCTTTGCAAAGTTAGCCTAGACTTCATTTTCCTTGTGCTTAGTTCGATTGTGGAGATTTGTTCATCTCAACTGTAAAATGGGTTGTTGTATGAACGTTCATGATTTGAAAATCTTAACACCTCAGAAGATTGCACTATTTTCTGTGAGATTGTAGATTTATCTTGGTTAAGTAGAGATCGGTTTGAGAAGGATTGGTCCGTTCGGGTATTGGTTGCTTTCATTGTTAATCTTAGGAATAGTGTTAGATTTAGAAATCTCTTTAAAACCCTCACTCTTTTGTATTTCTTTGATTTCTGGGTTTAAATTAGGATTGAAGTGTCACCAGTTTGTTAAATCTGACAAAATCGATTCCATAGCTTGCTTGTAGTAAGGTCCCATTGTGATTACCAACAATTTCACATTTATCACTGAGTTGTTTATGCACTGTCAAGACCTGACATGAATACCTTGGGGTTATCTCTTGAGGCTTGCTAATAGAGATTTACCTTTTAAGAGAGATAGGATATTGCATCTTGTCTGTGTTGTTGTTGTGCAGAAACTGCGATCAACACTACCCAAATCTAGCCTCACAAGAATAATGAGATCTTCCAATGCTTTTGTAGGCACAAACCCATTGGAGAAACCAATCCCCAAAATAATTTATAGGCACCAACCTAAAGGAGAATTCAATCTACCAATTTCAGCACCTAAATAGAAAACAAGAGGCACCAACCTCAAAACAAACAATCTAGGCTCCAATCTTAGAATACACTGAAATGATTATGATAGAATTTATAAATAATTATCTGCCAAAAATGCTCTCAGAATGAATTTACATAAATTTTCTTTATTATTTGGACTATTCTACATGTACACTTTTCTCTCCTTTACACAAGTTGGATCTACCCTGAAAGATAAGACATGAAAAGATCAAACAAATCACCCAACAATGTATAATCATAATTTTATATAATTCAAAACATCCCACACATCCATTATTTCAAAACTCGGAAACCACTTGTATAAATATCAATCTGAAATGATAGACAACTTCTATATTTCAACTTGTATCAATTCTTAGAATTGTTGGTGGTAATAAAGTTAGTCTATAAAAATTATTTTATATTGTTACCATGTCGACCTGCATAGATTCAAATTTTCAACCAAGAACTAGTTGTTTAAAGAGTTTGAATCTATATCATAGATATTTTTTTGCAGGCTTGAGTGCACAATAGATATTTGACAACCGAATTTGGATACACACACACCCTCAAAAAATTCTTGACCAATAGAATGCAACCATTGAAAAGTATTGAACATGTGTCAACATCCTACAATTCTGCAAGACCTTCTCTCTCCTCTTCATAGATGCATAAAATTCGTTGGTTTATCATTAAAAATTTATTTGCACAAATGTCATCATGGACTCATGTTAATATTTTGCAACTTCACATAAATAGGAATGGTTCCTACCTTTACTATTGGGAATGTTGATGCCAAAAAATGACAAGGTAATAGCCTTATGGGAAACTCAGTTAATGGGGGACCAATTGCACTAAACTGAGTGACCTCCAGGTTTTTAAAGAAGTCGGCTTCTTCTGTATTTGGGGTTTTTGAATGAGAAAAGGAAAGAGATATAAAAATAAAAATCTAAGGCAATGCACCAAGGTATAGATATAGGCATGGTAAATATATCTTTTGGGATTCGATTTAAGGGCCCAATCAGCAATCTGCTAAGTCCCTGAATAACAGAAATCAAATAGAAAGGCCAAACAATGGCACAGTATAATTTTTTTCAAATAGTTTAAGAAAATAGAAAGGCCAAACAATGGCACAGTCTGATAGTCTTATATAATAATCTAAAAATAATACAAAAAGGCCTGGTGTCTTTCACAATTTTTTTTGTATCTTCTAAACTCCTTTTCAGAAGGAAGAAGCAATATATATAGATAAAATCCCACCACCTAGTGGGCCATTAATAGAAAAGATTCCTTCATCATGAACAATGATGCCCAAAGCAATGATCTCCCTTAGTTGTTGCAACAGAAAAATATTCGATCCATGGATGGTCACTCTCAAGCCAGATGCATCCCCTACGAATGATGGTAGTGGTCCCAGTAGAATATCCTGCTGACATGTGTCACTCATTCATGCAGGTAGTTATAAGTCATGGCAACATGGCAAGGCACATCGTTCGCTCCTTCCTTCTTCTCGATGAAGTCCCCGTAGAAGAGACACGTGGTGATAGGTCGAGGCCCATTTGTTGATTCCTCCTCCTTATGATGAAAATCTCCATAGTGAAGACACGTGGAGGTAGTTTCTACCACCGGTGCTTGTCGTGGGGTCCACCAAAAAGTGTACGTGGATGGATGCTATGTGGCACACGGACGAGGCCCGATAAGGAAGTGATAAGAAGTGGCTCTCAAATGCATGTGTTGCTGACACGTGGAAACATGGTGGGGGCTAGTTGGATAATGAAGGAATAGGTCCCTATGAAGAGCTCCTTGCAGATACGTGGTGGCAGCAGACAAAGCTTTGAAAAAAGGGGCCAGGAATATATGTAGTGTGGGCCAAACCATGGAAAAATAATCCACTTGAAGGGAGCTAGAGGAAATTTATATCTACAAATTTTGGCGGCTATCAGGGGTGTTTTACCTATGAACAAGGAACCCAAAAATTTATGGTTTTGCAATTATATCCTTATCCATTGGGTGATGTAATCAGATCTTGGAGAGAGCGATCTACAGAGGTATCCAGTCGGCCTCAAATGGTGTCGATATGTCATGCAGATTCTCTTATGCTTCATGTAGATCAATCATTTCTTTGTATGGTAGCATTATGGATATACCGGCCCCAGAATCGAGTTGAAAGAGCAGTTGTGCTATCAGGTGAGTAACACCCTCAATATATTCTATAGTAGGGGGCTGATTGAAGCTTTGAAAAGTGGATGTTTCTTGTTGTTTCTCCTCAATCTTCTCCACAATCTGCTCCGCTGTGGCCACCAATTCATCCACAAGAAATGGGGAGGGTAAGCCCATCTGAGTTAGTTGGGAGAACCTAGCCCACATGTTATTCATGGTTTGGTCCATTGTGGAAGCACACTTGCTAGCATGGAGGATGGTTGCATGGTAGTGGATGAACTTGCTCGATGTTTTGGCAACGGCTTTCCGGTCCCCGATCCTTGTGTTTGCTAAGTCCTCATACAGGACTATATACAGCTTATCCAACAATTTTTTCACCTCAGGAACCTTTTTCAAGATGGATTGCAGGAACCGCTCATTTGCTCCATGAACCTCCCTGCCTAAACTTGTTGCCTCTACCATAAATTGTAATGTTGGTTGAAGAGTCAAGCAGAAGGCCTTGAATTTTTCCCAGTATGAAACATATAATTTTTGAGCCACTGGAAGGAGATTTGACTGGACAGCAGGGGGTTGGGGAAGACCTTCAACAAATTGATCTTTGCATCCCTTGAACCAACATCCTGTGTTAGTTCTGCAATCCTTTTTTTTGTGGATGAAAGCTGTCCCTACATGGTTTTTAATTTTGCAAGCCAATTTTCTTCGGCCCGGTCTTTGTTTGTTGATTCACTTTCGAGGGAAAGCTTCATATCTTGGAGTTCCTTATCCAATTGAGCCTTTTAGTCCTCAAAGTATGTGTCCTTTTGCTATAATTTTTCTCTAATTGAGCGCATTGATGCTCAAACTCCTCACTTTTTCACCACATCTCCTACTCCTCCCAAGTCAACTAGTCTTGATATTCTTCGTTTTTCTATTGCAGCTCGGCGACTAGGTTAGGATCATAGGATTGGAACTTTGCAAGTTCCTCTCAAAGTTTGGCCTACTTTTTCTATGCTTGCTCTGATAAGTGCATAAATTATGCATCTCTCGCCTTGTCTTTTTCTAGCAAGACCTTGACTCTATCCTTGACAATTTCAGCTCTTCTCTCTTCTTTAGCTAATGACCGGACTTGAGGAAGTTGGTCACCACCCGTTGTGTCTCTTCCATGAGCTCAACTTTGTCTTGTGGTCAAGCTATTCTTAGATCGATTCCCATGGCATAACATTTTGTAATCATCAGGCTGCATCTCCTCTTGTGGTTTGATGATGGTCAAATACATGGCTGCAAAGTGCAGTGATTGTTGAGCCTCATTGAAAATAGTTTGTACCTTTGGATCTGCTGGCTTTTTAGCATCCTTAGGCTTTTGCTTCTGGACCCTGATAGCCCATGCTTGTTTTGATTTATCGCCGTCCAACATAAACTCTACTGGTGACCTAATGATTCTTCCTGCGAAGGGTGCACCGAGAGGAAGGGCGAAAGGGAATGAGAGATATTGTTTGTGAGGAAAATGGAGGAATATGCCAAATCCCAATCTATGATCCAGTAGGACTCAAGGGAAGCGATGGTAGTAACAGAGTCATGGCAAATTCCATCTACTAGGTAGACTGGGTCAGGGCCAATACAATAGTAGCAATAGGGGTATCAATGGCGTCCACGGATGAAAAAGGCGAAGTGATAGCGGATGCGGATTGGGTAGTAGAAAAAGGTGGAAAGGTTCATGGAGGAGTTAAGGAAAATGGTCTCGCTTGTGAGAACTGGGAGAAACCTCTTGTGACCATTGTGGCAGATGAAAAATCCTTTCTTCTTGTCTTTGCCTCTGCAAAAGGTATAGTCAATAATCAATACTTTCTAGAACATTTTGAGGGCTAGCACCCGATTTGTGACACATGTCGAAAGCCTAAATGGTTCCCCAGTAAAGTTGCACATCTAAATGAATGTAAAATATTCTCTGATAAACCAATCGCATTTTAGAGTGAAATTCTACATATACTTTGTTTGTTTTAAGGTGAGCTAGTAAAGACTACCATCCTCTCTCAAATCTTGCAAAATTAGAGTCAAGAAATAATCCAAAAAAGTATAATAATCATAAGTTGAGGAGAGGAGAGGAGTCCATATAGAACTAGCCTTCTTCTTCCCTTTTCATCAAATATAGCCAACCTCACATGTTTTTTGAAGAAGTCAGGGTTCTGATGCAAAAACATATGGGTGAGGAAAGAAGGAAACCTGAACCTTTGTTGTGTTATGTATTCCCTTATCTGGTTCAGCATCTCCTCAACAATGAATTTGGCGAAGTCATACCAGAAAAAGGAATGTTGTCTATGCAACTAAAACCCTAGACCCAATTGAAACTCCTCAACATACCTGTCGGTGTCTAGGCCACAAAGAAAGGTCATCATTGAGAAGGCATCCTATAGGTCTGCAAGGAAATCCTTGTGCACCAAAGGAATTTGTGGTGGATTTTTATGATCTTCCCTAGGCCTTTTGGTTTCTTTGTTATAAAAATCCAAAGCAAAATCTTCAATTTTCCATATTTTATCCCCCTTTGTTGGAGTAAATGACTCCACCTTGTCCACTTTGGAGCTTCGTTCAGGGATACATAGCATTTTCATAGATATTAACTCTCAGCTCTCGACCCTCAATGGTGTTGGTATTCGGGTTGAAATGATTAATGGCCTCATTGACTAGCTCTTAATAGTAGTGCACAAATGGGACCATATACTATGGAAGCCCGATGAACCATTGATTTTGTGCCAAAGAATCTGGGTCACTAATTTTCTTCATCCTCTTGCAGGTCGCCTCCCTAAGAGTCTTAGGGTTCTTTTTGAGGATGGGATCATGAATTTTATCCCATTCCTCCTTTATTTGGCACTGGTCTTTGTGGGTTTTTTTTCTTTTCTAAGGCTCGCATGTTTACCCACTATGGCTACTCTAGTATCCCAAGTGAAGCGTGAGAGACGTCTTCAAAGATATAGGTCATTGGTGTTGCATGCATGGCATCAAACAAGCTTTGTGTTGCCTCTCCTTGTGTTTATGTTTGAGAACTTCAACCATTTTCCATTTGCTATAGATTTTTGCTATGCTCAATTTTTTTGCAATTCACTTTGGCTCTGTCTGCACTCAAAACTATTAGCTCTAAGTAGCATGCTCAAGAAGCTTTCACAATGTTAGCTTCTTGCATGCAATAATTAGCTATTTCTTTCTTGGGGTATCCAACAATGGTTTCCTTTTAGCATTAAATTTGGCATGTATCGCCAGCTCTTTTGCTTGTGCGAAATGAATTCCTTGCCATTTTGAAATGACAAGAATTCATAATGACATTTGGTAATGATGTCCTACGCTGCAATTTTCTTGGGAAATTGAGCCGGCAATTTGAAGGTGGTTTAGGCTTTCATATGCTTGGGAAATTAATATCCCAAAAGGAATGATTAAGCCAAAATATGCAATAAGCACTTGAAAAGATTGGTGTTCTTCCTTGGAGTTTGAAAAATTCTTGCATGCAGCACCTCATCACCTGGTCGTGCAGACTACCACCAAGGACTAGCACCAGCTTATGCTAACTAATTATCTCTTATTAATTTTGCACGCAGCAAACCGTACCTAGCAAACACAACTGGGTGGGATATTCGAGCAAGATTTGGTGGGATTTTTGAGTTGGTACTCAATTAGCATCATGCTTATGGCATGCAGATTACCTTGCATATCCTGGCTATTTCTATAAATAGGCTCTTAGACAATGGAAAAATCACACTTAGCAATTTGAGAAGAATTGGTATTAGGCCGTTGGAAGAATTTAGCATTAGCAGTTGCATAGAGCTAGACTTAGGTAGTTGCAAAGAGCTTGGTACCATGAATACTCCCATTAGGCTAGTTTGCAACAAGTCCCAAATAGCATTCCTAGGTGAAATCTCGAATAGGCGCCTGAAGAGAATGACCAAGAATAAACATTCATTTGCCATAGTAGTGATGAAGTGGGTTCTGGGGAGGGACTACCTTGAGTACAAGGACAAATATAGGATCAATAATGACATATGTTCTCACTTTTTTTCCTCGTTACTTGATATTTAGGTTCCAAAGTAGATGACTCTTTGCCTGGTGCTTGCAATATTCCCGAAGAAGTACGTTGGAGGCCTCGGCGAGGTTGTGGCAAACACAGTATATGGTGGGGAATTTCAATGGTGAGCGACCTCTATAAGCACATTGAAGAAGATACTGTGGTGCCATGGGTTCCGTTTCTGAGTGGGTTCCACATTCAAACTCACGAAGAGCATCGCCAGAGGGTCACTCGTGCCTATCATTTCCTACTGCACTGCTATAATGTAGTGCTTTTCTATGGCGTAGAGTGGTACACCAACTTCAAGGATTTGGTGTATCCCCCACCACTAGCCATTGCTCCAGTTGATGTCGTTTCTACTGGTCCTGCTACTCCTACTTTCGTTCCTAATGATGTTACGGATGTTGCTTTTTATGCTTCAATTGCTCCTGCTTGAGACTAAAAACCTTTTTATGTTTTAAGAAATCAACACTCTGTTAATCTATTTTTTGTATATATGCCTGGAAAAGGGCTTTACCGTACATATATATGAAGAAGTTATAGAATATATAGATATACTTTTAAACGTATGGCCTCGGAGCCATTTTGAAAATGTATTTATCAAAGTATATATATATATATAATGAATATACCGCTTATACTAAACTTTTGTCTCCTTTGCCTTTTGATTCTGCAATATGGGTTCTCTTTTCTTTTTCAACACATGTGTGTTCATTTCAATTCTGCATACTTCATGGGTTGCATTATCTCTCTACCTCTTGCATAGATGAATTAAATTGAAAGACTGGCAACCAAAAACATGAAAGAAAAAATAATTACACTACTTACATATTTATATTGGCAAAATATTGTGAAGCTTAATTAAACAATTTTAGGTGAATTCCATTAACCAGAATAACCAATGCTTCCTGCTCCATATTTTCTAATTTAAATGCATTGTGTTGCTTGCATTGAATTATTCTGAAAGGCCTTCCCATAGACTGTCAAACTTTCCATGTTGGTCGGGCTTCATAGCCCTTTCATTGAATTTTAACACTAGGTCTCTACATTTTATAATTTGGTCCAGAGCTCTCTTGTTGAACCATCTCTTAACCACCTACTGGCAGTTGAACATGGCTATTAAGGCCTTTTCCCTTTTTTCCTGCACTTCTAGTAAATCTACCAATCGAACCTCCATGGCTCCATTTTCTTCAACTTTGAGAGATTTGAGCAACTATATTGTTGGAATCTCCATAGATATGGGCAATAGCACTTCTTTCCCATACACTAGCTCACACAGAGAAGTCTTGAGGACTTGATTGGGAGTTATGCGGTTAGCCCAGAGCACTGCCTGAAGGTTCTTATTCCATTCCCTTTGCTGTTTTAACCCGATTCTTTTGATGATTTGGACTAAATTTTTGTTAGTCGACTCGGCCAAGCCATTCCTTTGTGGGTAGTAATTTGATGACATTTTTAAGAATATGCCATGCATGAGTGTGAAGTGACATACCTTAGAGCCTAGGAAAGCCTTGGTGTTGTCGGAGATGATGGTCTTCAACAGGCTGAATCTCATCACTAGTTCCTCAAGGAAGTCCATAATCTCTGCCTCCATTGTATTCTTTAGGGGCATGGCCTTGGTCCATCTAGTGAAGTAGTCCATGGCCATGAGGATCCATTTGTGTCTGGCACTAGAGGTAGGATTGATCATCCTGATGAAATCAAGGCCCCATTGCACAAATGGCTCATCAGTTGCTATCGGGTTGAGAGGCATTATGGAGCTTTTCCTTCTTCCTGCACAGAATTGGAATTCCTTGCAGGCTTTTACCAAGGAGTATGAGTCATTGAATAGTGTAGGCTAGAAGTACCTAGCGCACATGATTTTGATGGCAATGATCTTTGTAGAGAAGTGTCTTCCCATGAGACTTCTATGGAAAGTGTCGAGGATCTTCTTCACTTGCTCCATGGTAACACACCGTAATAGAACATCATTGAAGTTCCTTTTGAAAAGGACCCCTTCGATGAGTGCATATCCACTATTTTGCAATCTGTAGAATCTTCTCTTCTAAAAAGGAAGGCCTAGCGGATATTTTCCAATATGCATAAACCTTACTCTGTCTACAAGCCAACAGCCTTCGGACTCAAACTCATTTGTTAGAACCAACTCTGTTTGCTCTTCTTCAGCTGCCATTTCCTCATCGTGTGTTATATATTCGCACAATCCTCTTCCTCAATGGTTGTTGTAGGCTTGACCTCAATGTCATATTCAAAAATCTTAGTGATCCAATTGGCCCTCTTTTTGGTGATTTATCCTTCCATGATGTATTCACACACACTAGAATGTGTGACATAAACAATCACCTTATTGCAAGCTATAAGATGTCAGAATTTCTTGAGTCCCTTTACAATGGAAAATGCTTGCCTTTTGATGAAGTTGTAATTCATCTCATGTTCCTTTAGGGTCTAGGAGTGAAATGCTATCGGATGTTCTCCCTTTCCTTCATCGTCCTTTTGAGTTAGCATAGTAGCGATGCTTGACTTGCTACTGAATACATACATTATGAAATCTTTCGATAGGTCAGGGTTGACCAGCATAGGAGCTAAAGAAATAGCATCCTTTACCTTCTCAAAAGCCTCTCTAGCTTCTTTTTTCCATTTGAATAATTGATCCTTTTTTAGCATCAAGGTGATTGGTCTAATTATTCCTTCAAAATCTAAAATGAATTTGCTTACAAATTTCACCTTCCCCAAAAAATATTGAACTCCTTTCTTGTTGACTGGTAGGGGAAGTCCCTGATTGACTTTATTTGTTTAGGATCAATTGCAATTCTATCTTTGGATACTACATGTCCCAATAATTTGCTTGTGGTATTTCAAAAACACATTTTTTCAGGTTCAGGGATACCCCGAACTCCTAGAATTTTTTGAAAACCATTTCTAGGTGATCAAATTGATCACCCTTATGCTTGGAGAATACAGTCAGATCATCCAAATAGATTAGGATAATCTTGTTGATTAATTCATTGAAAGTGCTATCCATTTCCCACTGGAAAGTGGCACCCGCATTTGAGAGGCCAAAAGGAATTTTAGCATATGCAAACATTCCCCACTTGGTGGTGAACATTTTTTTGTGTTGGTTCTCCTCTTTGACCCAAATCCAGTTGTAACCAGAGAAACCATCCAGTAGAGAAAACATTTATGATCTTGCCACTATTTTTAGGATAGATTCCATAGACATAAATGGATAGTGGTCCTTCAGGGATGCCTTGTTCAGGTCCTGAAATTCAACACATAGGTGGATGTCTTTGTTCTTTCGAACTATGACTAGGTTGGATACCCATGTGCTATGCTTGATCAGGAAGACGATCCAAGACTGAATTAGCTTTGTCATATCTTGTACCATTAGTGCCTCAAACTTTAGATTCACTAGCCTCTGCTTTTGGTGGACTAGTTTTGCACCCTCCATCAATTCTATCATATGTTGGATGATGTCGGGATCGTATCCTTTGAGGTCATCATATTACCAAGCTATTAATCCATTATACTTTTCATAGAAATGGATGAGTCTCTCCTTATCATATTGCAGGACATCCTTCCCAACTTTGAGCTTTCTTCCATCTCTGACCTAAAGGTCTGCATAGTCACTTTTTTCTGCTACAAACTTCCTTTTATCATTCCTTGCATCGTCACAATCGGACAGGTATTTGAGAAAGACCAGTCCTTTGGGAAGCTTTTTGGACTTTAGTTGAATGATTTTTCCGTCGTAGGCCTCAGCAATCTTTGGTTGGAGTTGCTCAGAAAACTCTCCTGACTATCGAATGAATGAGGCGATATGTTTATCACTCTCGAATACTTGCCAACTCTAATCATTATCAGGAATTGGAGGTTGGATGATCACCCACACAAAGTATTTGTTATGAATTAAGTCAAAAGTAGGATCAAATTGAGATTCGATTGCTGCTAGGTGATCCACCTCTATATTTTGTTCTCTGGGCACTATCTGGATATTGAAGGCTTCGAAACCCTCAATCAGGTCACAGACTCGATGTATATAGGATCACATGTGAACATTCTTTGTAGCAGAGATCCCCCAAACTTGGTTGACTACTAGTTCAAAATCTCTGAACACCATTAATTGCTTGATGCCCATCTGCTCCACAAGGCTTAGAACTTGCACTAGACCTTCATATTCAGCTTCATTGTTCAAACAAGGGAACTAGAAGTGAAAGGACCAGAGCATCTTTTCATTATGTGGGGATGTCAACCATATCGCAGCTCCTATGCCAACTTTGCATCTTGCTCCATCAAAGTGTAGTTTCCACAGCTTTGAGGCTTGATCACTTTTAGATTCCTTCATGACCTTTAGAATCTCTTGATCTTCATCATAGATTACATAGGTGCCTAACCCAATAGTATGATAGTTGTTGAAAGTATCAGTGTTTATGAATTTTCTCAAGATAACTTCCTCTGAATCTGTTCAGTCTCTGATCACTTTTTCATCCTCGAGTATCTCGGTGCAATACATTTCCTCTTTGGTGAAAGAGGTATGGGCAGCCTCAAAGTTGATCATGGCTTCATCGGCCACATGTTCTAAATGTAGAGGTTCATATATTATCTTCATTTTAGCTCCATGCTTGGTCCTAAGGATCAAGTGTGACCAATCCAAAGAAAGATACCCACCTATTTTTGAAGTGAATTCCCGAGATAGGCAAAGGCTGAACATGGGGGGAACATCTATGATCACAGTATCTTGCGGAACTGTGATGCTAGGGTAGGAGAATAGAGTCAAGGGAAGGTCCTTGATGACACCTACAATTTTGACCTTGTTCCCATCAAGCTACATAACCCCCCTCTTTAAAGGTTCATAGCTAAATCCTAAGGCTTCAACTATCTCCTTGGGCATGATTGTGGTGCTAGCGCCAGAGTCAATCATGGAATTATGTAGTAGTTTTTTCCCCACAATAAGAGTTAGGAAAAGTGTTTTGGTTTTAGCTTATCTCTAACCTCAATAGAAGCTTCTTCCACACTATTTTTAAGAACTTTGGCAGGAGGTGATGGATCAAGGGCCTTTCCCTTAGATGATTGCTACATTGGCTCAATGATTGGATCTTCTTGGAGAGCTTTCTGCAACAATGTCTTCTGCTCTGGAATAGCTAAGATATCCCACAAGGATACATTAGCAGAGAATTTTTTCAATTGTTCCACCACATTGAATGGTGGGGGATTTGAAATCTTCTGCTCCTTAGATCTGGTTATAACAATTTCCCTTCATGGCTGACATTGTTGTGCAACTGCAAAGGTATTAGGTGTCTGGTCAAAGGCACTTTTAGGCTGCAGAATGACTGGTTCACCTGTGAATCTCCTCTTTGAGTGAGTGTTGTAATCTGATTGCACTTGTGGGGTTTTGGATGTAGAAGCATCATTTGCAAACATCGCCTCTTCTCCTTCCATCCATGAGAAGAGCGCGTGATCTGGCGCAATATTTGTTTCTTGCTCTAGGGACATCCCTTGCATTTGCATGGTGAGTACCACATTTTCCATTTCAAAGAGGCATATACATAACCTCCAAGGTCTGACGTGGTGCCTTGGTTGTGCTATTCTGCCACCTTTTGTTGTAGATTTCCACGCGGGCAGTTTCAAGGCATATGTGTGTCACCACAGGAGAAGTACCAAGGATTGATATCTTTAGTGAGATTGTTTTTCCCTACGATCAGCTCTCTACTCGAACTCAGGTTAGTACTTTGCAGCGGAGTAGGCACTAGAACTATTTGATTAGCTTCTTGAGCCTACGGATTTATGCGCGAGCCTCCTTGGAACTGGTTTTGCTGGTAGGAAGTTCTCTCGCCTTGATAATTCTGATAGGTTGGCTTCAAAGGCACAGACTGGTTCTACTTGATGGTAATTATTTCATTGGCCATAGCCCACAACATCTCCTTGATGTTACTCATCTTTTCCTTTGAAGATCCAGATGTGGAAGCGACATTTTGTTGCGCGCCTCGATATGTGTACATGGAATGAGGAGGAGCGGGCACACTAGTAGATGGCATCTCCTAGGTGGGAACTAATATTTTGAGAAATATAGGCATGATGGCCCGAGGTGGAAACTTCCCGACATCTATCAAATTGTTTTCCACCTTGACTGCGACATTGTATGCATCTGGTAGAGTGATTCCACCAAGTGACTGGATCATCATCGAGATATCAGCATTGATGGATTTTAAGTAGAACATGAACGCTAACTCGATCGG
Source organism: Sequoia sempervirens (assembly GCA_007258455.2). Lineage (NCBI taxonomy): Eukaryota > Viridiplantae > Streptophyta > Pinopsida > Cupressales > Cupressaceae > Sequoia > Sequoia sempervirens. The sequence continues at coordinate 314,837,765 of VDFB02271358.1, read as the reverse complement.
CGGGCAGATAGCAATCTGAATTCTCTAGCAAGTTATATGGAACTGGGTGTTGAATTTGTTCATGGATTCATATGGAGCCCACTTTATGATTGATAGCTGGTGATATTGCAAAGACTTGTCTTCATCATTCGAGAATCTTTCATAGAAAGGGTCTCTGAGTTGATCCCAGGTACCAATAGTGTTAGCTTGTAGAGTGTAGTACCAATCAAGTACTTTACCTTTGAAAGAGGCTGCGAGAAACCTTAGCGCTATATTTTGGTTTGTAACTTCATGCACCAAACACACGTCTGCCAAATCTTGCAGATGTTTGAATGGTGTTCTTGATCCATCTCTAGTAAATTTAGGTATAGCCTTTAAAGAAAATACTGGGATAGAGGCCCAAATGGTAGGTACTACTAGTGCTACAAGGGGACTTCCAGCATCCCATTCCACATAATTTTTGTTACCGATTGGCAACATGACTAGCGGAGGGGGCAGAACATTCACTATATGGGTTCTAGCTTGTACTATTCCTAGTGGCAGTACTAACAAACCAGGGTTATTTGTTGTTTGGGATCTAGTAACAGGTCGATGACTCATACACCCACTTTAGATTTAGGTACATTTAAGTAGTCCCACTAGGCGTTCCAAAAAAAAGAAACTATTCATGCCAAAAAATGACAAGGTAACACTCTTATGGGAAACTAAGTTAATGGGGGACCAATTGTGCTAAACTAAGTGACCTCCAGGTTTTTAAAGAAGTTAGCTTCTTTTGTATTTGAGGTTTCTGAATGGGAAAAGGAAAGAGCTATAAAAATAAAAATCTAAGGTGATGCGCCAAGGTATAGATATAGGAATGATAAATTTATCTTTTGGGATTCGATTTAAGGGCCCGATCAGCAATCTGCTAAGTCCCAAACTAACAAAAATCAAAGATGAAAACCTAAACAATTTATTCAATGACATAAAATAATTCCCATATACATTTACTGAAAAGAAGAGTTAAATACATGGTCTAAATCAGTAATTTATATTGAAATCATAGAAGTTCTACAAATAAATCATTTAGTACAATAATGGCACAATATAAAAAATTTCAAATAGTTTAAGAAAATAGAAAGGTTGAACAATGGCACAGTCTAATAGTCTTATATAATAATCTAAAAACAGTATAAAAAGGCCTGGTTTATTTCACAATTTTTTTTGTATCTTCTAAACTCCTTTTCGGAAGGAAGAAGCAATATATATAGATAAAATCCCACCGCCTAGTGGGCTAGTAACAAAAAAGATTCTTTCATCATGAAAAATGATGCCCAAAGCAATGATCTCCCTTGGTCATTGCAACAAAAAAAGATTTGATCCATGGAATGTGGTTGCTCTCAAGCCAGATGCATCCCCTATGAATTATGGTAGTGGTCCCAATAGAATATCCTGTTGACATGTGTCACTCATTCATGCAAGCAATTAGAACACGTGGCAACATAGCGGGGCACATCGTTCGCTCCTTCCTTCTTCTCGATAAAGTCCCCACAAAAGAGACACATGGTGACAGGTTGAGGCCCATTTTTTTATTCCTCCTCCTTGCAATGAAAATGCCCATAGTGAAGACACATGGAGGCAGTTTCTACCACCAGTGTTGACTGTGGGGTCTGCCAAAAAGTGTACGCGGATGGATGTTGTGTGGCACGCAGACGGGGCCCGATAAGGAAGCAATGGGAAGTGGCTCTCAAATGCTCATGCTACTAACACATGGAAACATGATGGGGGTCAGTTGGAGAATGAAGATAGAAGTTCCTACAGAGAGGACCTCGCAGACATGTGGCGACAGCGGATGAAGCTTTACAAAAATGGGTCGGGAATATATGTAGTGTGGGCCGAACCATGGAAAAATAATCCACCCAAAGGGCGCTAGAGGAAATTTATATCCACAGTGAACAATTAGACATACAACATATGTCCCTACCACATAGCCCTCCTTCTCATCTTATACATGTGTAAACACTTTGCATACTCGTGGTAACAATAATTTGGAAACAAAAATCTCCACGAAGTAGAAAACTAGTGTGACTCAACTAGATGACTACAAGTGGCACTGACAAGGATTAAGTGGGACTACCCGATGAACTTTGATACTTGCACATACAATAATCAGATCAAACTGTAAGCGAGGCCAATGAACAACGATACTGAAAGGGCTTAAGTCATAACTTAAGTAACCTAGAAACTTTGATATCCAATCAATGATGAAATAGAACATAAATTACTCGACCACAAAAAATTTTAAGGTTGTAAGAGAATTAGGGCTAAAACTTTTCCGAGTGCACAAACCCTAACAAAAGCATGTAATTCAAACCAGCCAAGGATATCCAACGTACGTCACAACCATCACAATTACTTGTAGCCATGAACAAATTAGAGCAACCAAATCTAACTGAAGTATACAAACTCTATGTCTAGAGTAATAATACACATCTTGAAAATAATGATAAATTTTACAACATTTTAGATAGTGTTGACAACATTTGCAACATTACAACAATCTCCATCTTAGAGGTCTTAACATCAGCCCTTGAATCAATGCAATAATCATATCTCCAATAATTTGAAGGTAGTTAAGAGGAATTTGGGTGAGGTGTCACCACCCAATCCTATCCTCAAGTTGGTTGTTAGGACGTTATGATTAGGTATTTTGATGTATTCATTATAAGAGAATGGAGGGGGTGCTTACTAGAACTATTCTTCCTTCTTCATTTTTCATGATTATGTGGGTATAAATTTTGAGAGAAGTGAGGTCATTTAGAGTTTACAAAAGTGATTGCAAGAGAATGGAGGTCATGTTGGTTTTGGTATGGATAAGTAATGATACTTTATCCTTAGTAGTGATATAAGTCTTCATAACTCTATTTTTCTATTACTTTGAGGTCTTGTGAATATCTTATTTGTGTTAAAAATATTTGTTGGAAATAGTGTGATTGTATTTTAAAGTATGTAGGAGAATAGTTGTGTGCATTTTTCCCTCTTCATGTTTGAAATGGATTGTGTATATGGAAACTCTATTTTTTTTAGTGGATGAAGTTATTATTGATCAAGATGTTACTCACACAACACACAAATAGATTTTTCAAACAACATAACCTATCTATCTTGAAAGAGTCATTGAATTCAGTTAGGAATTAGCTATCCCAAGGCTTGAGAATGCCATGTATTGACTCACTAGGTTTTCTTAGGATTCATTGTTTAATTGATGTTTTCACATGGGGACTTACTAGTACTTGGAGATATATGCTTGCAACTAGCAAGTGATTTTATTAATCTTGAAAAATTATGCATCCATCACTTTCCATATTACTCGAAACTACTTTATCCAAAGGAAATTACAAAAGATTAGGAGAAGAGAGAAAAGAGCCTAAGAAATTTAATTTATTTAGATATTGCATGCAACACACTGAAATACAAGAAAATAAAAGTAGGAAACTATTTTTATTTCACCAAAATACTTCACAACTACATACATAATAGTGCAAAAGATCTAAAGAACTGAACCATTTATTGATAAGATATCTTCAAAATGTACCCAAAAAAAAGAGAGATAAAAGAAATGAAATCATACATGTGACAAAGAAAAGTATGATTCAAAATGTTCCCCCAAGTGTTACTTAAGTCACATAAGTATAATCAAGGTCCCCCCATAAGAGAGAAAGGATGATACAATGAATCCCCCTAGAAGGAATAATATCCTCCACCAAAAGTGAATGCACGAAGAAGGATACTAAATATTATCCAAAAATGACAAACATTATTCCTCCCTTTAAGAAGAAACACATCCAATGGTATGTGAAGAAGAAACTCTCTTAGGAGAAACAATCTCATGATGGATGCCATGGAAGAATTCTCAAGGGTCCACATGTTTGAATCAAATGAAGTCAATGCAAATAACTATGAAGATGCTTATATAACATTTCCAAAGGTAATGTTGATATGATGACTAGTGGGCCATATCTATCATCAAAGAGGAAGTGAATATCCTCAAATGTGCCCAATATCAATAATGTGTGACTCAATGAATAACTCTATAATGTTTGACAAGTAGTCATCCCACAAAATTGATACCAAAGAACTAGATACATCCTACTAAAAAGAACTCAAAGAGGAAGTGAATATCTTCAAATGTGTCCCCAATATCGATAATATGTGACTCAATGAATAACTCTATAATCTCTAGCAAGTAGTCATCCCATAAAACTAATACTAAAGGACTGGGTACATCCTACTAAAAAGAATTGATCTTTGAAGATGTAAGAGGTGTAGGAGGAGGAAGCTTAGAACAAGTCTCATGAAACAAAGTGGATGATGGAAGTACACATAGGTTAAAATGACCAAAATTCTCCTTAGATATCTGATCCACTCTCGACCAATTAATGGTAGTGCTAGCTTATTTGGAGAAAAATGAGAGAAGGCATACAATCGAGAGGCATGATCTATTATCCCAACTACAAGAATATCTCTACAGTCTTACTTGCCCCACTATGTGCAATCTAGTAGATGGAAAGGCTATGGGAAGATAATGAAGGGACATAAAGTACATCATAAATGTGTCATCATCAACATCTACGGTTCCTTTCCTAGTAATACTTGTATAATTATTATTCCCCATCAAAATATGTGGCAAGTGTAAGGTTCATACGAAGACAACATACCTGAAGATGCAGCCATTTGATGTGAGGCTCCTAAATCAAGAAGTAGTCTATTGGACTGAAGATTGGTGGATGTAAAGAGAGAATGGACTTTCATCTTGTCTACTCCATGTGCCATGGTGGTTGACCTTGATTTTGAGGGTTATGAATTGGATGAAGAGGATGAAGGAAAATGAATATTGTTCTTCTATAGAAGATGCTTCAGTTCATCTATCTTCTTTGCATAACATTGATGCTCATTATGTCTTATTTTTGTGTAATATGCACATTTTGGTCGATCCTTCTTAGATGAGTCCCTCTTAGAAGAGGAAGAAGAATCTAAGGTATCATGTGATTGTGATCCCTTAGCTTTCTCATTGAACTTGGAATCCTTCTATTTTGGTTTCTTTTCATTGCCATTTGAAGCCTTCGAATCTCTAGTTCCTAGTGATGCAATAAGAGCATGTGATGTGGAAGACTTCAATGAGCCCATTTGTACCAACTTTGACCGCTCCAAAGTGATTGTGATGCAGGAGCATCAGGAGTGAAGGGCAATCCTGCACAACCAAAAAACATATTTTGTTTTATTTTTCCTTTTCTCAATTTTTGTGTGTTGTTGGTATTGTAGGCATGAAAAAATTATTCTTCTCCCTTCCTTCAACTATTTCACTTTTTTTTGGCATGAGCTTTCGATGCACTATTTATGTATTTGATGTAAATTCAAATTACATCTTGGAAACACATCAAAGAATGATTTTTTTATTACTTTGTAACTGCTAGGATTAAATTAAAGAATTTGAATATATATTTTCCAATGGTGTTTGGCGACTGGGAGTGGAGGTGCAGGAAGGAGCTAGTGGATGTCAATTTGGGAAAATATTTGATTTTTTTCCAAAAAAAATAATCAAGGAGTTGAAATGCATGATACCCACACTCAGAACGGAGAAAAGAAGATTCTAGAGATTTTGACTGGCATTTTGGGGAAAAGGAAGATTGTCTGGGTCGTGACTGCAAAACCCAACTTCTGTAAAAATGGCATAACTTCCCCATATGACAAAAAATTTGATATTTTCAAAATAATCCTAAAAGCTAAGAATGAGGTGCAAAAAACCCATGTTGGCATTTTAAAAGATTTGTGATAATTAGGGAGCAGTGAAGGAAAGAAAGTGGCAGGCTTGTGGTGAAGCTTTGCAAATTTGATTCTTAATCTTGCCTGTAGAAGATTGTTGTTGCAGTTCAAGCTTTGTTAATGGATAGCATGTTGAGTTTTGATAATTTTGTGATTGAAATTTTATTTAAATATTGTTTAAAGTGTTGATTTTATGAAGGTTGCAACAATTGACAAACCTCTTTGGTTTCTCAATTGTTGACTGCATCAATTGGTATCAAAGCAGGATTATAGATATTTGGAGAGAAAATGGCACATAGAGGATGGGGCAAAGGAAGAGTTCCACGAGGAGAAGAAAATCCAACACTTATGGAATTGTTAAGGGGAATCTCAGCAAGGTTGGAGGCGTAAAAAACTTCTCAAGGAAGAGGGATTCTTGTTGGAGACATTAGTGAGGATGACGAAGAAGTTCCAAAGGTTGCAGCAATGCAAGGAGAAGATTCACATGAAGATAGATTCTTACAAGTGTTGGCTAAGCTTGGGAGTAAACCAAGGATGGAACCATCAAGTTACAATGGGAGTATGAATCCAGAAGAGCTTATTGACTAGATTGCAGAAATGGATAAATATTTTGATTTGGAAGCTATTGAAGAAAAGAAGAAGGTGAAATATGTTGGCACAAGGTTGAAGGGACATGCATCCCCATATAATATTAATTTAATTAAAAAGTTGTAGAATCTTAAACAAAAGGATTTGAGTGTCATAGAATACATAGAGGAGTTTTATAGAGTGAGTATACATGTTGGACACATAGAGGATGATGAGGAATAGGTATCAAGGTATGTAAATGGCCTGAGGATTAATATTCAAGATGAGCTCAACATGGTCTTGATAAGGATAGTGGAAGAAGCCTACTAGTATGCACTGAAGGCAGAGGAAAAGTTGGCAAGAAGGCAACAAAATAACTTGAGGTAGAGGAGGAACTTTAAGAGGTAGAGAACAAACAAATAATGGAAGAGAGCGGCAAATAAAAGAAGAGGAAGCAAGCTCCTCACAAACAAGTCATGGGACAAATGCAAGAGGAAGAGGTGAAATTTTGAGAGGGAGAGGAGAATATGGTAGGAAGGGGATTTTCTAGAGTGTGTTTCAATTGTGGGGAAATGGGTCACCAATCCTTTGAGTGCCCTCAAATACAAGAGGTTGGAAAGACAAACATTGGAAGAGCATACACTACAAAAGCTGAAAATGAGACAGAGCCAGTAGACACTGAAGATGGAGTTCTCATGCTGAAAAGAGTTCTCTTAAAACCAGAGAAGGAGCTTCTAGAACCAACACAGAGGAGAAGCTTGTTTAAAATGGTTTGTAGGTCTCAAGGAAAATTTTGCACCATAATAGTGGATAGCAGAAGCATAAATAATTTAGTGTCCCAAGAGATGGTGGAGAAGTTGAAGCTAAAAAGGATGAAGCACCCAAATCTCTATCAAGTCACTTGATTACAAAAGGGACATCAACTTTTGGTGAGTGAGCAATGTTGAGTAAATTTTCAGATTGGTAATTATAGGGATGAAATACTATGTGATGTGATGCCAATGGTTGCATGCCACATCCTATTGGTAAGGCCATGGCAATATGATCGCAAGGAAATTTATAATGGTGAAGCGAACACATATACAATCACAAGGACAAGAAGTATGTCATGAACCCGCTAAAAGAGCAACAAAATGAAGTGGGCAGCAATGCCAAGGTATGCATGATCACTGGGAAACAAATTTTAAAAGAGTTAAAAGAGGAAGAACTATGTTATGCTTTAGTTTCTCATCCAAAATATGTTGGGAAAACAAAAGAAGAGTAGGAAATACCCATGGCGATCAAAGGTATGGTGGAGGATGAAGCACAACAACCACTCCTTTGTAAGTTTGAAATTGTTTTAGATGAAATTTTAGACCATTTGAAATATGTTAGAGGTATTCTAGAATAGTTAAAGGAAGAGAAGTTGTTGGAGAACTTTAAGAAATTGAAACTTATGGTAGAGAAGTCACAAAAAAGCAGCAAAAGGCACGAAGAGCATGCTGATTTTAGAAGGAGAAGACATGGATTTAAAAGGGAAGACTTGATTTTATCTCATCAATGATGAAAGGAGAGTTTTCCAAAAGGAAAAAGTGGACAAGATGGGAGTGTTTCAGAATTCTTTGAAACAACACGAAGGGTGCAAAAATTACATGAAAGGAAGAATAAGGAGATTGATAAAATGATGAATTCAAAGACAATCAGGAAGACACCAAGCACAGAAAACAAGGAGTATTTGAACAAATGGAAAAAGAGGAATATGGGAGGGGAAACATGGTTTGGAAGCCCAAAATCAAATGAATGTTCATGAGTCTACACTCATGAAACATTCTTTCTTACCCCGGGTGTTTCATGCAGGAGCATTAGGGGTGAAGTGCAATCTTGCACAACCAAAAAAAATATTTTATTTTATTTTTCCTTTTCTCAATTTTGGTGTGTTGTTGGTCTTGCAAGCATGAAAAAATTCTTCTTCTCCCTTCCTTTAGCTATTTCACTTTTATTTGTCATGAGCTTTGGATGCACTATTTATGTATTTGATGTAAATTCAAATTACATCTTGGAAACACATCAAAGAATGAATTTTTTTATTACTTTGTAACTCCCAAGATTAAATTAAAGAATTAGAATAAATGTTTGCCAATGGTGTTTGGCAGCTAGGAGTAGAGGTGCAGGAAGGAGCTAGTGGATGTCAATTTGGGAAAAGATTTGAATTTTTGCCCAAAAAAACAATCAAGGAGCTTAAATGCATAATACCCACACTCAGGAAGGAGAAAAAAAGATTTTGGAGGTTTTGACTGGCATTTTGGGGAAAAGGAAGATTGTTCAGGTCGTGACTATGAGACCTAGCTTTAGTAAAAATAGCATAACTTCATCATGCAGTAACGAAATAAAGATATTCAAAATAGTTTGGAAAATAAGAACAATCTCACAAAACCAATGTTGTCATTTTAAAAGACTCATATTGATAATCATGTAGAAACAAAGGATATAATGTGGTAGGGTTTGTGGTGAAGCTTTGCAAATTTGATTCTTAACCTTGCCTGTAGAAGATTGTTGTTCCAGTTGAAGCTTTGTTAATGGATAGCATGTTGAGTTTTGATAATTTTGTAAACTTCCAATATTTATTTGAATACAAATGAAATAATTTTGTGCTGGAGATTTTATTTAAATATTGTTTTAAATGTTGATTTAACGAAGACTACAACAATTGACAAACCTCTTTGGTTTCTCAATTGTTGACTGCATCAATTGGTATCAGAGCAGGATTATAGATATTTGGAGAGGAAATGGCACATAGAGGATGGGGCAGAGGAAGAGTTCCACGAGAAGAAGAAAATCCGGCACTTATGGAATTGTTAATGGGAATCTCAGCAAGGTTGGAGGCATTAAAAACTTCTCAAAGAAGAGGGATTCTTGTTGGAGACATTAGTGAGGATGAGGAAGAAGCTCCAAAGGTTGCAGCAGTGCAAGGAGAAGATGCACATGAAGAGAGATTCTTACAAGTGTTGGCTAAGCTTGGGAGTAAACCAAGGATGGACCCATCAAGTTACAATGGGAGTATGAATCCAAAAGAGCTCATTGACTGGATTGCAGAAATGGATAAACATTTTGATTTGGAAGTTGTTGAAGAAAAGAAGAAGGTGAAATATGCTGGCACAAGGTTGAAGGGACATGCATCCCTATGGTGCGATCAAGTGCAGATTGAGAAACAGAGGAAAGGCAAAGAGAAGATAAAATCATGGGAGAAGATGGTTGCAAAAATGAAAGCAAATTTTTTGCCTATGGATTATCATATTACTTTAATTGAAAAGTTGCAGAATCTTAGACAAAAGGATTTGAGTGTCATAGAATACACAAAGGAGTTCTATAGACTGAGTATATGTGTTGGACACGTAGAGTATGATGAGGAACAAGTAGCAGGGTATGTAAATGGCCTGAGGATTAATATTCAGGATGAACTCAGCATGGTCTTGATAAGGACAGTGGAAGAAGCCTACCAATATGCACTGAAGGCAGAGGAAAAGTTGGCAAGAAGGCAACAAAATAACTCTAGAGGTAGAGGAGAACCTTTAAGAGGTAGAGGACAAACAAATAATGGAAGAGGGCAGTAAATAAAAGAAGAGGAAGCAAGCTGGTCACAAACAAGCCATCGGACAAATGCAAGAGGAAGAGGGGATTTTTCAAAAGGTAGAGGTGAAAGTTTGAGAGGGAGAGAAAAATATGGTAGAGGAAGGGGATTTTCTAGAGTGTGTTTCAATTGTGGGGAAATGGGTCACCAAGCCTTTGAGTGCCCTCAAATACAAGAGGTTGGAAAGGCAAACACTGGAAGAGCATACACTATAGAAGCTGAAAATGAGACAGAGCCAATAGACCCTGAAGATGGAGAAGTTCTCATGCTGAAAAGAGTTCTCTTAAAACCAAATAAGGAGCTTCCAGAATCGACATAGAGGAGGAGCTTGTTTAAAACGGTTGTAAATCTAAAGGTAATTTAGTGTCCCAAGAGATGGCGGATAAGCTGAAGCTGGAAAGGATGAAGCACCCAAATCCCTATCGGGTCATTTGGTTACAAAAGGGACATCAACTTTTGGTGAGTGAGCAATGCCAAATAAATTTTCAGATTGGTAATTATAGAGATGAAATACTATATGATGTGATGCCAATGGATGCATGCCACATCCTATTGGGAAGGCCATGGCAATATAATCGCAAGGCAATTTATAATGGTGAAGCGAACACATATACAATCACAAAGGACAAGAAGAAGTATGTCATGAACCCACTAAAAGAGCAACAAAATGAAGTGGGCAGCAATGCCAAGGTATGCATGATCATTGGGAAACAATTTTTAAAAGAGTTAAAAGAGGAAGAACTATGTTATGCTTTAGTTTCTCATCCAAAAGATGTTGGGACAGCAAAAGAAGAGCAAGAAATACCCATGGCGATCAAAGGTATGGTGGAAGATGAAGCACAAAAACCACTCCTTGGTGAGTTTGAAATTGTTTTGGATGAAATTTTAGATCATTTGAAATATGTTAAGAGGTATTTCAGAACAGTTAAAGGAAGAGAAGTTGTTGGAGAACTTTTAAGAAATTGAACTTATGGTAGAGAAGTCACACACAAGCACCAAAAGACACAAAGAGCATGCTGATTTTAGAAGAAGACATGAATTTAAAGGGGAAGACTTGATTTTAGCTTATCAATGCCGAAAGGAGAGGTTTCCAAAAGGAAATAGTGGACAAGATAGGAGTGTTTCAGATTTCTTTGACACAACGCGAAGGACGCAAAAATTACATGAAAGGAAGAGTAAGGAGATTGATAAAATGATGAATTCAAAGATAATCAAGAAGACACCAAGCACAAAAAACAAGGAGTATTTGAACAGATGGAAAAAGAGGAATATGGGAGGGGCAACATGGGTTTAGAAGCCCAAAATCAAATGAATGTTCATGAGTCTACACTCATGAAACATTATTTCTTACCTCGGGTGTTTGATGCAGGAGTATCAAGGGTGAAATGCAATCCTACACAACCAAAAAAAAAAATTTATTTTATTTTGCCTTTTCTCAATTTTGGTGTATTGTTGGTCTTGCAGGCATGAAATAATTCTTCTTCTCCCTTCCTTCAGCTATTTCACTTTTTTTTGGCATGAGCTTTGGATGCACTATTTATGTATTTGATGTAAATTCAAATTACATCTTGGAAACACATCAAAGAATGAATTTTTTTTATTGTTTAGTAACTCCCGAGATTAAATTAAAGAATTGGAATAAATGTTTGCCAATGGTGTTTGGCGGTTGGGAGTGGAGGTGCAAGAAGGGGCTAGTGGATGTCAATTTGGGAAAAGATTTGAATTTTTGCCAGGAAAAACAATCAAGTAGCTGAAATCCATGATACCCACACTCAACAAGGAGTAAAGAAGATTTTGGAGGTTTTGACTAGCATTTTGGGTAAAAGGAAGATTGTTTGGGTTGTGACTCTGAGACCCAACTTCAATAAAAATGGCATAACTTCCTCATACGGTAACGAAATCGAGATTTTCAAAATGATCTGGAAAGCTGAGAACGATGCGCACAAAACCCATGTCAGTGTTTTAAAAGATTCGTGATAATCAGGGAGCAGAGAAGGACAAAAAGTGACAGGTTTGTGGTGAAGCTTTGCAAATTTGATTCTTCATCTTGCCTATAGAAGATTGTTGTTGCAGTTGAAGCTTTGTTAATGGATAGCATGTTGAGTTTTGATAATTTTGTAAACTTCCAATATTTATTTGAATACAAATGAAATAATTTTGTGATGGAGATTTTATTTAAATATTGTTTTAAGTGTTGATTTTATGAAGGCTGCAACAATTGACAAACCTCTTTGGTTTCTCAATTGTTGACTGCATCAAGACGTGAAGCCATTTCCCTAGGAGATTTATGGTCGTCTCAATTCCCATGACATTTCAAGAATGTGAATGCAGATGAGAAATGTACCTAGGTCATCCACAATTTTGTTTGCTCTTCAAAAACATCATTGGATGTCACTCGGAACAATCAGTCGTCCCCAAGATGGTCGGAGACATCAATAACATTCATCAATCAACCCAAGCATAGCCAACTACTATCAAGACACACCTGAGTCACAATTAAAAAAAAAACTCAGAAATTCAAAAATTCAAAATAACCTCTGACAACTTTGGAAGGATTGAAGTTGTAATACATTGTACATGTGGAAAAGGATAATTGGTTCAAAACAATTTATTTCATCTGGTTGTCTAACAGGTTTGCAAGCTTTTGGAAAGAGAATGCCTTGAATCTTTTTTGTACAGTCTCTTCTAAATCCATAAGCTTTGAAACCCATTATACATCATGCAATTGATTGTTAAAAATGTCAAGAACATAAGAACCTTAGAAATCACAAACTTTGACAAACTTGTTTGGCTTCATGGGCAACCTTAAGTGGATATTTATAAAAAATTGATTGTAGAGGTCCTTTCTTCTATAGTTTTGAGTAATCTAGCAAATGGATTATTAAGGTCTTGTTAAAAAACATCTTGATATTGTTTTAATTGTGTATATAACTATTTGAAATTTTAAACCGAAATGGGATAGAGCTGTTTTGTTGGTTGTTTACTAAAGATCTCTTCAAAACATTTCTTGTTGACTGGTTATTGAAATGCCACATTCTGTGCATGACCAAGTAGAGGATGGCCTACATGGCATTAATTTTAATATTTATGTTATGTTGGGAATGAGACTCAAATTCAAACACTAATTTTGATGCAGTTGAAAATGTAGATCTAGTTACTACATTGCTTTTCAAATTTTCTTCATTTTGTCATTTTTTAGTTGTAGCCTTTTGGTGTTTCGTTGTATGGCACATTGACAATGAATTCTCAATTGTACGTCAACTCTTTGAATTCTTGATTCAGTTTAATGTTTCATAATATGGTTATATAATGAATACGGTGAATGTCTACTCCTATATTTTAGGAAATTTTCCTTTTTTTAATTGTTATCCCTAGAAAAAGACATCCTAAGCCCTGCCATCCCAGTCTCAAAAACATTGGTATATAGTTTTTTTCAGAACCAATCATGTCAGCAGCTTTTTGACCGTCTTTATTGTAATTTTCAGAACCAATCATGTCAGCAGCTTTTCGACCGTCTTTATTGTAATTATCTTCTATCCATGGTTATCTACAACTATACCTTAGCTTTTTGGTTGTTTCATCTCCCTGTTCAGCCTCCCCCTGATCACAAGCATTATTTATTGAGTTGTTTCTACAATCCTCATATCACTTTCTCATCCTAATAATGGATCATGGAGTGTGATCCAAAATGTTGATGTAAAAATCAAACACAACTTTTTTTCAAAAAGCTTTTTACTAAAATAGAATTTGGATCAATATTTTATGCTTAAACTAGATTGAACTCCACAATCAGTGACTACAGGACACAACATTCAAAATTGATGTAGTTCTTTAAATAGAGGTGTTGGCAACACAGTTTTCCTTGCTTCCTCTTACCTTTCACTGGTGCTGACCTTGGTTCCAAACCATGCTTTGACTGTTCTCATTAGCAAACGAGCATTTCCACATTAGCACTAGAGATTTGGTTTATGAGGCACATGTTGCTGGAAATGTGCAGTCAACATTAGAATCACTGCTAAAGCAACTCTCTAAAAGGCAAACATCTCATTAAGTTTGTATGGTCTTCATTACCCTTTTTTGTATGCCGTTTATTTAGCTTGAAAGAACAAGATTTTTTGAGAACATGGCAACTCCAAAGAAGACTCTAATCCTTAAAATTCAGTGCATCGTGATTAAGAAAACTAAAGTCCCCTTCAAAAGCAAACAAAATCTGGCTGTGCCTTCCAGCATCGGTCTTAACTTTCTTAAAAAATAGAAGCTTGAAGACTTTTTAGCACTCATCAAGCTAACCACCATTCATCAGATCTCTACTTCAGCAATCCAGCTCTCTTCTTTGATAAGCCTTCCAAGTCTAATCTGGATACTACAACTGCTGGTGGCGTGTAATGGCTTAATCCTCCTCTTAAGATCTTGGTCTTCAGCATCTATTTAGGTCTGCAAATTTAGCCTCTCCTGCTGTGGAAGAAAATCTCAAGAATCTTAATGTCTACAGAGACTCCAAGCTGACAATCCAATCTGTCTTGGGTAAACAATGTTAAAATAATAGTCATATTTAGTTTAATGGTCAAATAAGACATTAGAATAGACTTTAGGTATGTTCTTTTATACTTTTAGTTACGCATTAAGTTAGCTTTCAGTTAGGATCAGTTAAAGCTTTCAGTTAGCTTTTTAGCTTTCAGTTACTTTCAGTTAACCCTTCAGTTAGCTTTTATTAGTCTATTGATATCTTCACTATTATTAGCTCATTGTAGTTCTATATAAGAATGTGTTTGCATCTTATTTAATCAATCAATTATCTTGACAATAATTATGTGTGCCTTCATAATTATTTTATGGTATTAGAGCTTGGGTTTCTGGATCAGTTAGTGCATGAATTCTACAACGGTGAAGTGACGAATTCAACGCAAGACACAAGAAATCGTGCCAAGGGTGACTGTACAAATTTTGTATAAAGATTTTATGAAAAAAAAAGTTTCTTACAAAAATTTTGTGGGTATTACTTGTGCAGATTTTTTGGAAAAAAAATTTTACAAAACTCATAGGGTTTTATTCTGCATAAAATTGCGCGACAGCACACAATCAAAACACATGACGGTTCTTTTTTCTTAAAAAAAGCAACAGGCAGGTTTTTTATGAGCACCTAGGGTTTTACTGTACAAAAACTAGGGTGTCAGTTTTTTGAAACGGCTAGGGTTTTGCACATTTTTGTGATTTTCAGATCTGCAGCTAGGGTTTTCAGACATTTTCTGCGACGGCTAGGGTTTTCTGCATTCAAAAATTCAGTATCCAGGGTTTCAGAAAAAAAAAAATTTGGCACCTAGGGTTTCAGAAAAAAAATTGCAAGTTTTTTGATCAAAATCATGGCCTAGGGTTTTGCAGCAGTGTAACATCAGTTACTTTTGCATCTTTTTTTCAATTTCTTGGACAAAAATCGTAGGTTTTCACCTCTTTGTGTAAACTAGGGTTCTGGTTTTCTTTTTCAGACCTATGATTTCATCATTTTTCATGACTTATATTACAGGAGGGATAGCTTCATTACCCAACATCGTGTTGGAAGGCAGTCAAAGGTTCAACAACAAAAATTACACCACTTGGAAACAACAGATGCTCACCATCTTCGAATATAGGTGCCTTGATCAAAATGTCCTTGGTACAAACACACGTCCCACAATTGTGGGAAAGGGCCAAGAAAATTTGATGGAAGTAATTGAGAAGCGGTTATACTTATCAAGTTATCTTCATAGATGAGATGCTTCCAGAGGTTCCTTAGACAAGACCTCAACTGAGATTTGGTAGCACCTACAAGATCTGCATGAGACATCAGACAAGGGCAAGGCCTTCTTCTTGAAGAATATGTTATTCTCAATCATGATGGACAAGAAGACGTCTTTACAGGATCACTTGATGAAGATCAAAGACATTCGCGATCAGCTAGAAGCAATAAGTCGCAAGGTGGAAGAAGAAGACATTTTGGTTATCACATTGAAGAATTTACCACACTCATATGAGCACTTTATTGAGACTCTTAATATCACTTCTACAACAGTTGACCTAAAGTTCGATGACTTGTGCAACAAACTCTTGCAGCAGGACAGATGGAAGAAATAGTTTGGTGGCAATAGTGATATACCCACTATTGAACAAGCCTTCGCAGCCAAGGACAAGGGAAAAGGCAAGTGGCCTCAAAAGAAATGTCAAGGGAGTTTTGATGATTCTTCAAAGAATCTAAAGACTATGGCATGTCACTATTGTGGCAAACTTGGTCACATGAAGAAACACTGCAGAAAGAGGTTGGTTGATCAAAAATCCAACCAGGGAGGGTCTCAACCAAAGGCCCATGTCACAAAACATTTTGTGCAAGAGTCTACCTCTTTGCATTTATGGCCAAACGACCAACAGATCATGCCACATCCTCAACTTGGTACATCGATTCTAGAGCATCCAAATATTTCACTCACATGAAGGATTGGTTCACTGACTATACAGCTTGTTCAAATTCAGTGATCTTTGATGGCAATGAGTACAGTATATACAATGGTTGGTAAAGGAAATGCCCAATTCACATTTGGAGGGAAAAATCTTCTTTTCCTCAATGTATACTATGTACCAGGAATGGAGCTCAATTTGCTCTCAGTGAGTTAGATTATGCACCATAGTCCTAAGTTGTACATCATCTTCGACACCCACAAGTGTCGCATAGTTGACAAGGAACCCAGGCAAACTATAGCAATTGGCATTGAAGCCCATGGATTGCATCGACTAGTTGACACTAGAGAGATTCAGGAGCATGGATTGGCAGCCAAGAGTTCATCTACAATCAGTACTATGTGGCATTAGCATTATAGGCATCTCAACCTATCCTATCTCTCTCAGCTGGCTCAAGAGCATATGGTGGACGGTTTACGTGACATCCAACAATGGATTCAAGGTGTTGGCGGAGCATGGCAAACAAGGAAACAGCATAGATCTTTGTTCTCAAAAGGACAAGCTTGGAGAGCTCACAGGGTCCTTCAACTAGTTCATACAGATGTATGTGGACCAATGAATACCTCATCAACCACGAGTGCCATGTATTTTCTATTATTTGATTATGATTTCAATAGGAAAATGTGGGTGTTTTTCCTAAAAGCAAAATCAAAGGTGTTTACAAAATTTCAGAAGTTCAAATTATTAGTGGAAAAAGAGTTTGGTTGTTCTTTGATCACTCTTAGGTCTGATAATGGGGGTGAATTCTACTCACACGAATTCACGGACTTTTGTGCTAAACACGGTATCAAAAGACAATACACCACA
Organism: Sequoia sempervirens; assembly: GCA_007258455.2. NCBI lineage: Eukaryota > Viridiplantae > Streptophyta > Pinopsida > Cupressales > Cupressaceae > Sequoia > Sequoia sempervirens. The sequence goes on along the minus strand of VDFB02271358.1, from coordinate 314,820,517 downwards.
CGTTACACTCCACAGCAAAATGGAGTTGTTGAGAGACAAAATCAAACTATTACAGAGATGGCCTGATGTATGATGGAGAATAGGAATTTTCCCAAGAGGTTTTGGGCTAAGGCAGTTTATAATATTGTTTATCTTCTCAACAAGTCTCTAACACAGGCAGTTAAGGAGAAGATCCTAGAGGAAGTATGGTCTGGGAGGAAACCAAAGGTGAGTCATCTAAAGATTTTCGGTTCTACAACATATGTTTGGATTCCAAATGCTAAGAGAACCAAACTGGACTCCAAGAGTCAGAAGTTAATGCTCACAAGGTACAGTGATAATCATAAAGCCTATCGATTGATTGTTGTGCACACTGACCACTTGACATTCAACAGGGATGTGGTGATTGATGAAATTGAGCTTTTTTAGGTCTCTTCTAACATCAAGAGTACTGCGGATCAGCCTTTGAAGGCTAAAGACTTAGATGTTCGTCTTCCATTAGTTACACCTGAAGGGGGGAACTTTGATGATTCTGAACATGTGGAATCCCCCAAGCACATACCACCACCAGTACCAAATGATCATCTTCAAGAGAACCTGGAAGAGCATCAAGATAATATATAGTATCAAATGATCCATGAGATGATGCTCATGTTGATTTGGATACACAAGATTAGACAATGAGGACCTGAGTGGTGGGTAAAACTCATTCGTGATGTTCGGGATGATGAACTACTTGAGGTTCGATCATCCAAGGGCAAGAGCATACATAACACAGATAATTTTGCTCTTATGGCTAACATTCAGAGTGTTTACAAACCATAAGACTTTGCAAAGATGACAAGTAAATTTGAATGGGAAAAGGCCATGGATACAAAACATCAAAGTCTTATGAAAAATCAAATATTCCTCCAAGGAAGAAACGCATTGGCTACAAATGGGTGTACAAAGTCAAGTACAAGGCACAATTGGTGGCTAAAGGGTTCTCGTAGAGAGCGGGCATTGATTATGAGGAGACCTTTGCTCCTACAGCAAAGATGAGCACCATTCAGCTAGTTCTAGCCATGGCAGCACAATTTGGTTAGAAAGTCCATCAAATGGACATCAAGAGTGCCTTCCTCAATGGTGACTTAGAGGAAGAAGTGTACATGACACAACCTCAAGGTTTTCAAGTTTCAAGAAAGGCGCATCAATTTTGAAGGCCGACAAAAGCCCTTTATGGCTTGAAGCAAGCACCGAAGGCATAGTACATCAAGATTGATAGGTATTTGGGGCAACAGGGATTCCAGCGCAATACTTTAGATCCGAATCTATATGTCAACAGAATAGGCAATAGCGTCATCCTTCTTGTCATATATGTGGATGATATCATCATAAGAAGTAGTGAGGAGCATTTGATTGAGCAAATCAAATGTAATTTGTGTCACACTTTTGACATGACAAACTTAGGCCTCCTAAGCTATTGCCTAGGTGTAGAGGTTTGGCAAACAGGTGGTGGTATTTTTATTTCACAGTCTAAATATGCCAAGAGTTTGTCAGACAAGTTAAAAATGATAGATTGCAAAATCGCGTCTACACCCATGGAGAAAGGCCTGAAGCTTTCAGCCAACACAAACTCATAGGTGGCCGATGAGTCAGCTTTCAGGCAAATATGGGCAGCCCTATCTATCTTACAGCCACTAGACCTGATTTGAGTTATGGTGTGAGTTACATTTCCCATTTTGTGACAGCCCCAAAGGCAGAACATTGGGTTGCAGCAAAGTGGATACTAAGATATGTGAAAGGGACGCTGGACTTTGGCATTTTGTATAGCAAAATCAAAAACCCTAGGTTGGTTGGGTTCACAAATTCAAATTGGGCAGGTTCAATTGACAATAGGAAGTCCACTTTTGGGTATGTTTTCAATCTTGGCACGAGTGCAATCACATGGACCAGTAAGAAGCAACAGAAAGTAGCTTTTTCCTCAACCGAAGCAAAATATTGAGGAACTGTCAAAGCAGCATGTGAGGTAGTATGGCTTCAACGGATGGTTTCAAACATGCAAATGTCTCAAGCAAGGTCTTCACCCTTGTTTTGTGATAATCAATGGGTGCTAAAGCTTGCCAAGAATCCAATCTTCCACAAGCGTACCAAGCATGTAGAGCTTCATTGTCATTTCATACAACTTGTAGAAGATGGATCAATAATGTTGCAATATTGTACTGAAGAAATTCTAACCAAGTCTTTGAATCCTAACAAGTTTGTAAAATTTCGGGATAAGCTTAGTGTAGTTCATAGATTGACCATTAAGGGAGGGTATTAAAATAATATTGTTATATTTAGTTTGCTGGTCAAATAAGATATTAGAAGACTTTAGGTATATTTTTTTAGTTATGCTTTAAGTTAGCTTTCAATTAGGATTGGTTAAAGCTTTCAATTAGCTTTTTAGCTCTCAATTACCTTCAATTAAGCCTTCAATTAAGCTTTTATTAGTCTATTGATATCTTCGCTATTATTAGCTCATTGTAGTTCTATATAAGAACGTGTTTGGTTCTTATCTAATCAATCAATTATCTTGGCAATAATTTTGTGTTTGTTCATAATTATTTTAAACAAAAGGTCAAATCCATCCAGCTCTGTCTTGTACTTGCTCAAATCACTAAGATGCTTTAAAAATTCAGTCCAGTCAGCCGGCATCACATTCCTAGAAATCTGAATTCTCTGGCATACAAAAAGGCCAACTAAGTATTTCAATCAAGCAGCTTTTCAACTTGCATAGGACATATTGGAATTTGAATACTGAACTCTTTTTTTTCTTTGCCTACCCAACTAAGTATTTCAATCAAGCAGCTTTTCAACTTGCATAGGACATATTGGAATTTGAATACTGAACTCTTTTCTATCTTTGCCTACCCATTTTAGAGCTGGCATTCTTTGTATTTTCTGATGTATCTTATGCTCTTTGTACTCTTTATAAAGCCTTTTTTTTTTTTAAATATGTGAGAAAACAACTTGACTAAACATCACGCTTTCAAATCCATCAAAAAAAAACACACTTTCAAAAGTCAAAGAGATAGTAGAATGTGTTCTTCCATTCAAAGGAACTGTATAGGTATGGTTCTGAAAGCCTTGAGCGCTAGTTCCCCTAATAGTTAAAAACCTCGCAGAGTACTCATGAACCAAAAACCTTGGCAATTTGGTTAAAGCCCACCAATAAATCACTGAAAACTTGCAAATTTGAAAGAAAATACTCCCCCAAATTGAGCATACATTCATTTTTTTCACCTAATATTAAAAAAATTATGATTTTTGCATTTTGGGCACATGATTGACAACAATAGGTAGCAATTCAGGGCACACAATAGGTGGCAATTTAAGGCACACAATTGGCAGCACAAATACACAAGTTTTCATTGATTTTATTTTTTGCTTTTCCTTGCAAATCAATTGAGCAGAGGGAGTGTCCTTGCAGGCTTGAAATCAGAAATTTTAAACTAACTGAAAGTTTCTATGAATTTTTGTATATTTGTTTATAATACATATTCCAAGTTTAAACCTGTATTTTGTGGAAATTATATGAATTTTTTTAATTCTGTTCATAATAAATATTGCAAGTTTAAACAAACCTAGAGGTTGTAATTTTATTTTTCACAGTTCAATATCTTTTGATTCCTTTCCATGTTGAATTTTCACAATTGCAATTCAAGCTTGAAGGTTGTTTAAGCTTACAATATGAACAAAACTTCAATTTAATGATCTGTAGAGGCTTCAATTTACAGAATTATAACTTTGAAAATTCAAACCTGCAGGCCATTTAAACTTGCAATATGAACAAAATTCCAATTAAATAACCTACAGGCTTCAACTTTCACAATTATAATTGTGACAATTCTACCCTGCAGCTCATTTAAATTTGCAATATGTACAAAATTTTAAAAATTTATATAATTTCCACATTTGACATTCTATTGATCTCTGAAATCTTGAATGTAGCAATTTTTATTTTTATTTTTATTTTCTAAGTTTAACCTGCTAAGTAGGGTATTATTTATTTTTTTTGTCTCTCTTTAGCTAGGTTTCAGTTTTATTTTTCTAAAAGGAATACGGCTTCCAAAAATAGATGAACTGGTGGCAAACCTGAGGATTTTGGATAGAAACAAGGGACACCAGGCATAGTGCAAAAAGAGGTTATTTGTATCCAATGCACTAGAAGTATGACCAAAGGCATAAATCAACTCAAATATCACCTTGCACAGATCCCTTGTTGAGATGTTATGTCATGTATAGTAGCTACTCCAAAGGTAGAGAATTAGGTGAAAGAACTCCTTACAACATATGACCAAAGGAAAGGAAAGGAAAAAATAACAGCAAAAGCAATAACAGCCACAAACCTAATTTTTAGTTCTACTGGGACATTGAGAGATATGGGAAGCTCTTTTCCATTGGGCCACATATATAAGGATCATGCAGCGTGTGCAGCAATTATTCTAGCTGTTTTGTTCCTCATAAAACTCCTGATGTGCAACCTTCATTGGAAGGTACTCCATAGAATAGAGAATTGGAACATGAGGCTGGGTTGGCTTGTGCAAGATTTTGGTACTACAACCATATTCTGCTTATAGTTGCTTCAAATCCTTATAAGGAGTAGATGGTCAATGCATTGACCGTGCCAGGTAAAGAGTTCAAGGCCTCAAATTGCCATGAGTTGAGTAGGCCATTATTGCATGATGAAGTCCAAAACACATGCCTTATAAGAGAAGAACAAAGCAAAATTGGAAAGAGAAAGGCTGTACCATTTTATCTGATGAAATGGACGAATCACAAGAATACAACACTCATCAACCTTTTAGTGGATTCAAGGGGGCAGGTAGTCTTTTTTAAAGTCAATCAACTCCAATGAAAAAAATGCTGGGACCTTTTGCAACATAATGGATAAGGTGGTGATGGAGGTGAGAGTGGAAAATGTCATTCAAATAGTCACTGACAATGCAATTGCATATGTGGCGATCGATAGACATTAGAAAGCACAGAGGCAAAGCACTCAACATTGTTTTGAAGCCTTTGTGTTGCCCACTATCTTGACCTACTTCTTGAGGACATCCGAAAACTAAGTTAGGTGAAAATGTAGTTGAAGATGAAAAGATTATCACACCATTCATGGGTCCTAAATCCTATATGAAAGCACACCAATGGCAAGGATCTTGTGCGATCAGAATGGGCCATTATTGCATTATGAAACCCAAAACACATGCCTTCTAATAGAAGAACAAGGTAAAATTGGAATAAAAAAAGCTGTACCATTTTATCTAATGAATAGACGAATGGCAAGAATAGGACACTCATCAACCTTTTAGTGGATTCAATGGGGCAGCTAGTCTTTTTATAAATCAATTGACTCCAATGAAATGAAAAATGCAAGGACCTTTTGCAACATGATGGATAATGTGGTGAAGGAGGTGGGAGTGGAAAATGTCATTCAAATAGTGACTAACAATGCAGTTTTGCATATGTGGCGGCTATTAGACATATAAGAAAGCACACATTTCTAGAGGCAAAGCACTCAACATTGTTTTGAAGCCTGTGTTGCCCACTATCTTGACCTACTCCTTGAGGATGTAGGGAAACTAAGTTGGGTGAAAAATGTGGTTGAAAATGAAAAGAATATCACACCACTCATGAATCCTAAATCTTATAGGAAAGCACACCAATGGCAAGGACCTTGTGCAATCAAAAGTCATGCCTTACCACTAATTTCCCCACCTTGCAAAATATATTAGCTACCACGCCCAACCTTAAGTGCATATTTGTGAGCAAAAGTCGATTAGAGAGTCCTTATTACGAAGGTTGAAGCCAAGAGGGTCGTGAAGACCCTCTTGGCTTCTTGGCTTCAACCACGCCCAACCTTAAGTGCATATTTGTGAGCAAAAGTCGATTAGAGAGTCCTTATTACGAAGGTTGAAGCCAAGAGGGTCGTGAAGACCATTTTGATGATAGATTTACCAGAGTCATGGGAGTAATCATCAATGTAAGTTTTCAAGCTCCAATTCTTTCTTTTTTTTCCTAATTTTACAATTTGTTGAATTTGTAAAATTTTGATATTTAGGTGTCAAAACCATTGGTTAGAGCTCTAAGATAAGTGGATGGGGATAAAAACCCTATGAGTTATCTACACAAAACCATGGATAAGGCCAAAGAGGCAATTCAGCATTTGTATGGGCCAAAAAAGACCAAATAACCAACAACTTCACCAACATATTCATGCTGCTGCCCTACTATTTGAACCCCGAGTTTTTTTTCTCCCTATCTTTTAAAGCAAATGTAGAGGTTATGTCTGGCCTCAACACATATATTGAGAGATTGGTTGATATAATGAGAAGCTTCAAGACCTCACATACTTAAAGAGATTCAAAGCTATTAGAAGGTGGAGGGAGCATTATTTTCTTCAATTTTTTGCACTCATATGAGAGCTACTCTACTGTCAAGTAAAATACATACATACATACATGAGTGGTGTGATATTCTTTTCATTTTCAACCACATTTTCACCCAAATCTAGAAGGCCATGTTTTTCACACATACATCTTCCCAAATCTAGAAGGCCATGTGATACATACATCTTCCCACCAAAATCTAGAAGGCCATGTTTTTCACAAATTTCATGAGTATAAAGAGTGTAAACAAGGCTAACTCGAATTCTACCAACCCTCCTAGAATATCACAAAATGCACATTCTAAGACAAATGTTCTTGGCACAAGTTTCATGCCAATGACTATGACTAGGGCTCCTATTATACCTAATAGGAACTTAGCTTGTGTATGCACTCCACAAGTTCAAGCTCCAACATGAGGTTGGAGTACTACAACTACAAATAGCATTACAATTGATGTTTTGAAGTCAAATGATGCACAGGTTCCAACTCAATTGCATTGTGCTCCCTTTGCAACTATACATTCCTTTTCTCAAGATCAGCTTGTCAATAAGTCTCAAACAATGGATGGGCATTATTGTTTATCAAACGGGCAACCCCCAAGCATTCAATTCTATATCAACATCATCTATGGGAAAGTCTTCTGCCATGGCTAATAGTAATTATTATAATATCAAACCTCAACAATTTGTTGGTCCTCAATAATCAATGGGACCTAACCAAGAATGGAAGCCAAAATCAACAAAATAGATTGCAAGCATTAGTCCTAAAATAATAGATATATCCACTATTAACACTAGTGTTTCTGAAGTCAGCAGATTACCTTCTCCAACATCAAATTGTGTGAAGATTGAAGACGCAACTACCAAATTGCATAAAAAGTTAAATGAGAGGAATGTTTTGGATGATCATCATGTTATCATACCAAATTATCTTCAAGTTCCTAAAACTGAGCATATAGGCCTTCGATTTGGATTGAGGATTGAGAATTACAAATTTCCAAGATCGATTTGGGATCTTGGTATCTTCAAAATGACTCAATCAAGCGAAGAAGAAATTCTAAGAGTATCGTAGTCAATGATTGTTTGAGGACAAGCAATCTTGGGAAGAGCAAACTATAATGTCCCCTTTTCAAGATGGGATTATATAAATAATAATAATTATAATATCAAAAATAAAATACAAAATATAAAACTAAAGTTTAATTTTATCAAAAGTCAAGGGGCATGTTAAGAATCATGTCTATTGAAGCAAAAAGATATATAAAGACAACAAACAAGGAGAGGTAACCACCATATAAAGAATACATCTTTTATTATCTAATAATTATTCCTTTGAAGCATGGAATTGTAGTTCATTTAGCCTAAGGACAAAACCCCTCGTAGCAGAAATTGAAGAACGAAAACCCACAATTTCTCAAGAGTGATTTCACATGGAAATCACCATTGTGCTAAGTTGACTAATCTTCTAGTAGACATTATTAAAATTCCTAAGTTAATAGCATTTGTTGTTTATCAACAAAGTTGATTTCTATCTATAAAAGAGATATTTAATTCTGCAAATTCAATTAATTATCAAAAATATCAATTGGAAAAAGCATAGGTTCCGATGTATATATTATTTTATAGAAATTAAAAATTGAACTTGATTGGATATTATGAAATATTCCTTCCAAGATATTAAAAAATCCAAACAGGGCATTGCACTGGCTAATGATGCAAACACAACAAAAACTTACAATAATGACAAGTTAACAAAGTTAAACAATCACAATCCTAGGGCTTACCCACAACAAAAATCACTTCTCTATGGTCTGATTTTCTTAGCAATCAAACCATTTCAAAACATAGTTTTTGCAGATATTAGGTATGGCCATAGCAACAAAAATGGAGAAAAAAACGGCAAACCAATAGTATAAGAATTTTTGAAAAAATTGAGATTTAAACTTGAAAAAATCGACAAAATAGGATTTTAAAAATATATAAAAAATGTAGAAAAGGGGACAAAACTTGTTTTTGAAATTTAAAGGAATTTACATAACATAGAGAAATAGTTAGCAAGTAAAATTAAGATTTTAGTCCATGAATTGTAGTATATAGATATTTGTTGTTTACATTCATATCATTTATTACATTGAATTGCACAAAACATACTTCAATAATGCATAAAACATAACTAGATGTTGACAATTTACAAATTTTCAATTACAATCACCTCCTTCGCCCTATTCATGGCCTCGTACAAATAGCCCATGGGGGATTTCTACCCATCCACTAGTCTCAAAACTTTTACACTAATGTTTAAATCAAGACACTCGAGAGTTAGATCAGTTAGATCCCAATTCCTCATCACCCTCACATTGTAATCAAGTTTCTTACATGACAAGAGATCCTGGTAACTAGTGTGGGTTTGGGACTGGAGACCCCAACGAGGTTAAAGGGCAACACCCCTCATGGGGGTGCGGGGGCAATGCCCCCAACGAGGTCAAGGGGCAGCACCCCTTGTGGGGGCTTGATGGCAACACCCCCAACGAGGTCGAGGGGCAGTGCACCTTGTGAGGACCAAGAGCAATGCCCCTGGCGTGTTCCCAGTCACAATATAGAGCAAGGTCAAGAAAGGGCAAAGCCCTAGCAACCAAGCCCAAATTAAAGCATTTGAAAAAACACAAACCTTCATGACACACACCATTTTCACAATTTTATCACTTTAAGGGCAAAATTAGGTACATTTACACTTTTTTGTTTATAAAAATGGTTTTAAAAAATAACTTTTAATTTAAATACATGCTAATTCATCATATATAATTTGTTTATTAAAAATACAAAAACATCAATATGTATATAATCTAATTATTTTTATTAAAAAATCGACATCCAACAAAATGTGTGGTGATTCTTTCAAATATATTAAAGTTCATTAAAAAGATTCTTTTTTCCATCATTTTTGTTGGTAGAATAAAGTATTGGAATGAGTGAGAGATTTGTATGATGAAAGAATAAAGAAGAAAAATAACAATAAATGAATTTTGATTTCTATAGACAAATCAATTTATCCGCTTAAATTATTCTAACATATTCTTGATAATGGAAAGCGTATGTTGAAAACAATGACTGAAAAATCACTAGACAAGTTTACAGGGGATTGTGAGAAAATACCTGAATCAATCCATCCCTTTGTAGCAAAATATAGAAGAGATCAACATTCAAAGAAAGTGATTAACAAAATGGTAACATTCACAGACCGACAATAGGCTAAATTGCGTAGTAACAAAATGGTTATAGTTGCAGGCCGAAAAAAGAGGGTAAATCACAAAGGTAAATTGCACAGTACCAAAATGGTAACAATCGCAGGCCAAAAAGAGGGTTAAATCATGCAGGTATTTTTCCTCGATTTTTACACATTTGAACACCAAAACTAGTTGAAAATCGTTGGCCCATAATTTTACTAAGAAACATGATTTTATGGGGGGGGGGAGATCAGCAAACCTGGCGATTTCTGGTTTTTGCGATTGATCATGATTTTTTCACAATTTCTGCTTCTATGGGTACGGCTTTCCAACTTATAAGTTTTCCTACTTGTTGAGATAAAATTATCTGGATTTATTAAAACCTACTCTTTATAGTCAGAAAACAAATGTCATGTCTATCAGGGTTTCTCTTGTAGCATATTGTCAAGTTGCCAATTTTTTCAGATTAAACATTTTCATTTAGATTTTACTTAGTTACAACATTGGAACAGCTTTGACAGACAAAAAAATTTCCTACTTGGAACAGGACATGTAACATTATTTGACAAAAAGGATTTTGGCACAATTAGCACTCAATTTGAATCTGAAAAGAAATTTTCCAGTTCTCAGAGGGGATGTTTCAGTGCAATATTTCCCATCTTAAAGCAACTGAAACACCATAAATGATTGACCATATTAAGAAAAGTTAAAACAATTGGTTTTAAAATGTGAGCCTCCTATACGTATATACTATTCAACTGGAAGACAAGTCTTTTTTTCAGTGGCAATTTCTACAATAAAATAAGACATGATAGCAAACCGAACATTTTGATGTGAGATTATAGCTTACAAATTGTCTTAAGATTCTAGAAGCAAGCAGCTAAACTTCGACATTCAATACAATCAGCATAAATGAATGTCTTCCAGGTAAACATAAATGTTCAACAGATGGAAACTATTTCATCTTAACTAGAAAGTGGTATATTGCAGCAGCTGAGAAAACTTAGATTCAGCTCTAACTAGCTATTAGTACAAGGCTTCTAACAGTTCCTTTAATTTAATAAAACGTCATTTTCCATTATTTGAATAAAAATGCACCCATGACATTAAAAGTTTCTACATTTTCTATAGTATTTCCATAACAGACTGGCTATTTTAATATTTTCCTGAACTTTTGGAAATCGCTGTGTTGTAAACTTTAATTTACCAGAACACCATGATTTAAAGCAATCCAAGACTAGACCATTTGTGGAAGTTTAAAAAATCTAGCAGATATGCTATCCTGCTTTCATATCTACTAACAATTTAAACAAACAAATTTGAAGTAAGAAGGTTACCACCCAATGGCACCACATAGCTTCAACATAGTCAAATGTTCCCTTGGAACCAGAAACTTAAGTAGCCATGACCTGATGATGGATAACAAGACCATCAATTAGTAACAACATAAAAAGAGGCAACTACAAACAGTAAATAGCCTGAAGTAGGAAGATTACCACTCGATGGCACCACATAGCTTCAACATAGTCAAATGTCTCTTTGTAACCAGAAATTTAAGTAACCACAACCTGATGGATGATACAACCATTAATTAGCAACAACATTAAAACAAGGCAAATGCAAACAGTACATAGTCTTTGAGATAAACCCCGCATCCATATTTCCTACAAGTTCACTAAAGAAATTTCTATTAAATAAAATCCACAAAGAAACCTAACATCAGAAACAGAGCCCAAAAAAATAAACAATTAATGTTGCCCAAAACCCTATTACAACAGCTATTACATATCTATTATACATTAAAACGCATTTTAAATTAGCTACAACTCTCCTCGATGAGAAACCTGAAACTATCATCATCATGCCTAAAACATAATAATGTGATTCATAAACAGTAGTATCCAAGTACCGGTGGGCAAAAACTAAAAGTGTACAAAAAAACAACAGAAGATTGGTTTTTGATAAATTATTAGCAATGAGATTCTGACCTAAATCTCAAATTAAGGTTTCATATTACCATTTCCCTAGCATTTCTGAGATTTGTATATTTCCCTCCCATACTGTAATCAAAGCTTGCAATGAGTTCATAAAATAATTCTGAAAATTTTAGCACAAAATTATTCAATATCAAATCAAAGTTCAACTTGGAAGCTTTCCAAACTAAAAGAAATGCATAGACAAAGGCATTGAATTGATGGGGAGTAAAATAAACCTCTAAAACTGGTAGTTAATAACATAATCGGGGCTTAGAGGCAACTGTCCCATGGTGAGCCCTGAAAAACAGCTAATGTGCGGAATTGTTTCTTACACTAATCTAAGAGGAGAGATAAACAAAAAAAACGATCTAAAAATAATTTATAGGAAAGAAACAACACATTAAAGTCACCACAAAACAATGATATATCTTGGGGAAACCCTTTTGGATAAGAAAAAAAAGAGCCTCCAAACTCCAAACCAATGTGCTAATCAGCAACGGTATCGATTACAATACAATCCAAGCAAGAAGCCTTAAATGGGAAACAACACCAACACTCATATCTAGAGTTATACCAGCAACATAACAATACATATAAAATAGAGAAAATGAAACCGCAAAAGGGAAATTACAAAACTATGAGCTAATACCACCTAAAAGTAGCACCCAACTCCCAAGAGAAGTCCTATAAGAATCTGTCATAACATGTCAGAGTCATTCTCCCAAATTGGATGCTCCAATTTGTCTTATCCAACCCCTTCAAAGACACTTTATGACAGTTACAATGACATGTCATAGGTTGATGAATGTTCTTGGTCCATCATAGATGTTCTTACACTCCTCACAGCTTTGTTGTGCATCATCAAGAACACAAGTGAGCTCAATTTTTATAAATTGAATATCTTTGAGAGCTCCACATCACCATTACCTGCTTTAGACAATTAATGCATGTTTTGGTAATTTGCAGTGCCAAAAACGACCTCTACAGCCTAGAAATTGCATTTGAAGGATGCAAGGTTGAGAGTTGAGACACATTTCCTAACAAACCCAAAGATATATGGGCTCTGATAGCACTCACTTTTAGATACCAAACTGACTTGACTTTAGGAACATGAATGAAAATTTGACTAGACCTTCAGAATATGAACAAAAAACAAGTCAATTTATGGGCTTTGATAGCACTCACTTTTCAATACCAAACTAATTTGCCTTGTAGAACATGAATGAAAAACAAGTGGATTCAAAAATTCCCTAACAAAGACAACACCCCAGTGAATGTCTCAACTAAGAATAACCAACACAGTCTTGTCTACAACAAATCTGCATACTATAACATGAGGGTTCATCTTACAAGATTAACCCTATACCGAAGGATTCCTTCTAAATCACACTTTAAAAAGGATAGGCCTTACCCTCCATATTTGAGTATTGCTGATTTCTAATGCATTTCAAGGATTACCCTCTAAAAAGACATGTCTCTTCAAAAAAACCATTAAACACACTATTCTACATAAATAGATAGGATTGTTGGCATCATTATATACTTTAGATACTTTGTTGCCTACCTACCAAATTTGGATTTTTTGAACCAAATCTGGCTACGTCTGATCTTTTAGATGAAACAAATTTGTCTTACTCAATCTAAACTTCTCAATTCCTAGAGATATTTTAACAAATTGTCATTTCCAATTTTTTTAGAAGTCAAACAAATTTTCCAAATCTAGTAATTAAGCTTTTATTGCATCTTTCATCTCCCAACAAATTAGGAGATTCATAGACATTTCATAAATGACACTTACCAACAATGTATTCAAGTCACTTTGAGCTCCTCACTAATGAAGATCTCAACAATATAGCAAGATGACGTTGAGTCTGTGAATTCCTTTTGGACTGTGGGTAGCCTCATTTCCATGACCAAACCATCTTCACCATCGTTTATCACTTGAACCAAGGATTCCTTTTGGCCAACTAAGGGATAAAAGAGCAAATTTCAAGTCTTCTATCTATTACAAGACCTAAGGGAGGTATCATGAATTATAAAATTAGTTTAAGACATGTATTCTAGAAAAATTACAAACCATTAGATTGGTTACTTTCTTCATTCAACCTATATCAGCTATCAAGCATGTCATTTACCAATTAATAATAGTTACCTCTTCAAACCTCCCAATAAACTAGTGGATTCATAGAGGTTTCAAGGATAGCATTTATCAGCAACATACTCAAGCCACTTAGATCTCCTCATTGGCATATAACTCAACAATATGCCAAAACCACCTTTTAAGGTTGTGCATTTCTTGCGGATTGTTAGCAACCCCATTTACATGCCCTAACTATCTTCAACATCATGTACCACTTTACCCAATGATCCCTCTAACAACATACTCAAGCCACTTAGATCTCCTCATTGGCATATAACTCAACAATATGCCAAAACCACCTTTTAAGGTTGTGCATTTCTTGTGGATTGTTAGCAACCCCATTTGCATGTCCTAACTATCTTCAACATCATGTACCACTTTACCCAATGATCCCTCTAACAACACAAGGTATGCTCTTAACAGATGCAAGTTGAAATAGATCGCCACAAGGTGCGAACAAAGATGCAAATCATTTTCTAGTGCCCTATCTATTACAAGATCCAAGAGAGGTATCATTCATTGTACAATTACTCATGAGTCCATGAGATGTAGGTTCTAGAGAAATTAGAAACCACCAAACTGATTAGTTTCTTCATTCCGCCTATTCCATTAATTAGACACAATGACTACCAATTAATAATAGTTGCTTGTTGTCATCTTCTTCTCACCAATTTGGAGATTGATAGTGTTTTGTCATTTTCTTCCCACTAATTGGGAGTTTGATAATGTTTTCAAATATAATCTTTATCAACAATTTACTGAAATCGCCTAGATCTCTCCATTTGTGTATAAATCTCAACAAGGCACCAAGATGACCTTCAATGCTTGCCAAGTGCCAATAATCATAAACAACATTAATCACCTAACCTAAGGATCCATCCTCAACACATATAGGCATGTTCACAAAAGCTACAAGTTGAAATTGATCACCAATGCGGCAAAGGCAAAGAAATTTCAAACCGCTAGATAGCTTACTTTCTTCATCTAACCTATTTCAGTTATCAATGTGTTAAGTACCAATTAATAGTACTATGTTAAGGAAAATGTGATGATAGATCCATAAGACATCTACCCTTGCAAGATCCCCTGAGGCACCTTACGATTCTCAACATTCTTTTCTCCCAACCAACATTCGGGATCAACTTTTGCTAAGGAACCTTCTCATTCTCAATATTCTATTTCTCCCACCCAACATTGGGGGTCAACTATCACCCAATTTACAACTCAACCAATACAAATAGGATGTGCATGACACTTCTCTCTCTACACTTGATAGAAACCCATACTTAAACATTACAAATATCAATGGGAGTAATCTAGTTTCTTTCTAAGAATTTTACATTTCGCTTAAAGGAATCATCTCTCCCATTTATATGTAAGCTCCTATAGGATGACTGAATAGCATGCCAACCCTCTTTTCCACCAATTATTCAAACTAACCCCTAGTACTCTAACAACTCTTTATGTCAATATTCTTGACAAGGTGTTTACATCAACATTCTCTCTTGCACCCAAAAAAGTGGTTCAGCTACCATTGCTTGTTTAAACAATTCAAATGATAGGGATAGATGTGCAAAACCACATCTCTCTCTACATATGCCATATAATCATCTTCTAAATGTTACAATGCCCACTTACCCCACATAATTATCTTCAAAAATTCATCCCAGTATATGTTGGTCACTTTGAGATAATCAACATGGTAGTTGGCCCTCTTCATATGACATAATTTGATGCCTTGTTCATCATCTACCACCTTTTAGAACAGTCCCTACTTTTATGGCAGGAGGGCTTCCTTGTTCGGGTTATTCATAAATTGTTTCCTTTTATAATGCCCTTATATATACTACTATATCTGGGTTTACAAATGTTAGTTTAAAACTCCACGTATGTTTATGTTCACTACTCTATACTCTTGGTTCTAGAAACATCACATTTGGCTGTTGTGTCCTTTCTGCAATCCTTGTTAGCCATTGAAGACTGCTGTATACTTTTATTTAGTCTCATTGACTCCATTGAACATTTGTGGGCATTTACATAATTTCTTTCTTTTTCCATTAATAATAAGGCCTCACAAAGCTTTACAAGGAATTCGGAATTGTGCAAATCATTTCACTATGTTAGTCAATCGAAATTGACAATCAAACAAATTTAAATAGGTCACTGCGTCTCAATTTGAATGCTTTCATAGCCAAGTCACTCCAAAAAATAGCAGAGTCTTCTGATCTATACAGGTATATTCCTCAGCAGGTTGTCATACAATTTCCAATATCAGCAATGACTGTTCAATTCACAGTATCATGCCATGGTTAAAACAGTCCATCTTTAATGCAGCTAAACTAGCCTTGTAGTTTATCTTTTGTACATACACACTGATCTTGCTGGATTCCATCTCCAACCTAGTATGACATTACAAGGTAAACTGAAATGAATCTGAATACTTCCCAGCCTTGCACAGTTAAGAACCTATAGAAGTATTTTCATCTTGAAGATCTACCAGAAACTTGTCCAACCAAACAATAAAGCATAATATATTATTCCAATGGAACTTGGCTTAATATATTTTTATAGAAAACTACAAATGTTTTTTAAAAACTATAATATAGATAAATATCTGTTTCAATCACATATGTTTTTATAACAAAAATAGAGTAGACTGGGAGACCCTTACTAATGGAGAAGACCAAGAAAGAATTTATTTTGCAACTAGGATTGCCAAATGAATGGTTCACAATAATGGTTTTCAAACAGAACAAAATTAAACTCGCATCTGCTGAGAAAAACAAAAAAATGTGGTCCTGAACAAGCAGAGACAAGCTAAACAACCAATAGAAGAAACACACATAATAGATAAGAAACAAATAAAATATCACAGAAATAAGACAAGTTTGTTACCCAAACATGGTAAGTGTAAAATCCTACATACAACCATGTTGATCAGGTTATTGATAGATACAACAAATTAACTGAATCACAAAGAACAATCAACCTCGCCAGACTGGGGCAACTCATAGAGCCTTCATTGTATACAAGGAAAATTGAAAAATTAATGGAGTGCAATGTGTATAGTCCTAATTCTATAATAGATAGTATTATTTCTATAATAGATAGTATTATTTCTATAATAGATAGTGCTATTTCTATAATAGATAGTGCTATTTCTGCATTAAAAAGTTTTGAACACAATTTCGTACATACCTAACTTTCTATTCAATGAAATTGTTTTGAATTATAAAAGGTTAACATAAGCACTTACTTGGCCAACTGTGAAACTCCTTGAAGTTGCTCTGTGATCCATCGGACTTGCAGCACCATTCCTCTGTCAATTGTCTTCATTTAATTGTCATAATTTCTGAAACTAAAGAACTCATTCACAAGTGGAACACATCTGAAAATGCTGCTTTGTTTACTTGTCCTCGGAGAATGCTAACCTGATAATAAACCAATCTAGCGTGCCCTCTATTGTCTAGATGATCTGAAGCATGTCTTGACTACATAATAAATTATGAAAAGCAGCAGCTACGATGGCTAGCATCTAAAAAATGTGCATTAATCAATGCATATATAATTGTATCCTGCAGTCTACATCTTCAGACAGTACTTCTTACTCGAGTCAAAGAAGGTTGTAGTTTGATATCAGTTAATTGTTAACAAAGCTTTTCTATTCAACCATTTTGAAGGCTTAATGTGTCCAAGCATGATAGCATAGGCTCAAGGCTCATGCCTAATCTTCATCCACTATTGCTGTTGCCTTCTTAACTGCACCAACCCTAGATATAAGTTTAAGCACACTGGAATAAATTAACTCAAACCTGTTACACATATCAAACTGACAGATTGACTTAAATCAAGCAGCCACCCTAATCTCTTCTTCAACAAAAATAAAACATGACCTGAATAATTTTGTTTCCAGCCAGCCTTTCAATTCACCTAGTCATTATTGCCACCAATTAATATATTTCCATTTTAATAATCAGTTGCACAAGAGGTGCAAGATTCACTTGAAGATAAATATTAAAAACACAACCAAAATAATATTGTTATTGTATCAAAATTGGATGTCTCTGATGAATACTTCCTCTCTAATGTTGAAAGATTTAGATAGTATATAATATGCTTTCGCGAGCAGCTCAAGTGAAATATGGCCGCTCTGGAGAAATAAGTTATGAATGTATGAACCCAAGTAAATGGTATTATTGCAATTGAATAATTGCATTGTCATAATTTGTATTTTCACCAGCACTCAGAAACATTCACCCCTCTTTTAAGTAAGAAAAAGCTCCTACTGTGATTAACAGCACAGACAAAGAGATAGTCCAAGTTCAAAACCAATCATCTAGACCCATGTACAACTTGAAGGCTACAAAACCATTTACAGACAACAAAATATATTACCGATACACTTGCTTCAACAACTTCACTAATAAGGAAAGAATCTACAAAACCTATTTATTTCAAGTGTCTTCAACAACAAAGCAAAATGCACAATTTCAGAGCTAAATGTTTGTGATGAAACCTTCTAACAACTTAAAAGAACTCGGCCAACCAATTACTAAGGAGTTATGTAGTAGATCCTTTTTATGGATTCATCATAGAAACAGCAGCCACAAGGCACACAAAATAACCAGTCAAAATGATATAGGCAAACAAATAACAAAAACCCACTCTGCTCTGACTTGAATTTTGTAGCTGTTTATTGTTGGATGGCATTCATTCCACCTCCTAGAACCCTCATTTGAGTATAACCCAATTATAAATACTCTCTCAACCATCTCTTATGTCTTTAAAACTGAGCAGCTTAATTGCGTGAAAATTGGGTGAATATCCACCAAATTGACTCCTCCATGATCATCCAAAAACCTAATAACCTTCCTTCTTTAACAAGATACACAAGTTTTTATAATGATAATCAGATAAAATGCACAGTATATTTCCAAACCAGTGTCAGTTTGCTACCTTGAGATTCCTTTGTGCATAGCTCATTTTTTAAAAAGGTACATAAACCTCAAAAATCACTAATATACTTAATATGTCCAATCATGCAATTGCACCATGTACGCCTGCATTCATCCACAGTGTTCTTCAAGAACCATAATACCAAAATATGAACTCCTCTCATCTTGCACCAACAGCAAGTTTTAGTATCCGAAACAATCATAATCCAGATAATATGCTACCAAATTATCTTTCAAATTTGTAGAACTCATCATTTACGTACTAAGTCTGGTACTAGACTATTTATAAGACACAACATTATCTAGTAATTAGTGCTTCTAACATCTAATAACTGGAAACCAATTTAACCTTCTTAATATTAAGAAATGAAAAGCACAAAGAAAAACTATTTTGTTTTAACCCCACAAATAGGATTTTAAAATTGTAAAATATTTGACTACATGAAAATCTCCAGCCTTCTATTACTTCCAGATAAAATATCATGCACAACATCAAATTGTATAATTTTGACGTAGCAAGAAGCAGAAAGTAATCTGCACCATACTTCAGCCAAACAGCTCTCCATATACATTAATGACAAGTAAATACACTGAATTTGGATTTCTTCCCTGTGACTAAATAGGTTTGCAAAGGAAGACGTGATAGCCTGCAGCATCATTCAGCATTTATAAATTATTACTGCCAAACCAGTAACAACTACAAACAATTTACTGCCATCTTCATTAGTGGCTTGATATTGAAGTAGCTAATAACCTTAAAAAAGACGCCAACAGATTAACTATTTCACAGCATTAGTGAATCATTTGAGATGATTGTTCAGAGGAACAGAAAGTCATGCTTTGCTGGCAAATACAAGATGTAAAATGGCATTATCTCCAACCACAGGTCTGAGAGAACATAGATTCAAAGCGCCATTCAATAAAAGACTTGTATACCTTGAAACATGCAATCATGCAGAAAACTCGAGATATGCCATAGTTTCATGGAGTTTCCTGGCGGAGGGACATGGGGACGGGGGGCCAAGGGCCTAAATTTGGAGGCAGCAGGGGATGGTGGCAATAGGGTGCTGAAATACATATAATACTTGAAAAAATAGTTATAAAAAGATGTAAAAGTATAAGAATTTTACATCTTGGAGACAACTAGGAGTCCCCTAGAGTCTAGACATCTTGAGGACACCCCGACGTCCTAGCAGCATCTTGGAGATGGCAACGCTGATGGTGGGCTAGTGGAGCGACATGCCCCCCAAGTCCCCAAGTCTTCGAGACGGGGTGTCTAGGTAACGCAGGGTTTTTTTCTTTTTTTTTTGGGGTGGGGGGGGAGCACGCGCCCTCGTGGAACACTGGGATATGCTAAAAACAGGTGATTACTCAATTACATATAGAGCAAAATACCCCACCCCCCCACTCCTTAGAGGACTCTAATAGAGTGCTAGTAAAAAGTGGACAAACAATTGGAACTATAAATCTTCCAACCTAAACAACTGTAATAAATCATCACATCTCCAATGATGGGAGTGCTAAAAGGATAAATATGGAGTAGTGATCTGCCTGGGAACTCCTATAAAATTGTAGCAGGTAGGTATTATTATGGTCACTATGTAGACCAATCTTCTCGTTTACCAAAGTATAAGCTCATAAAAATTCTTCTTTGCTTAAACTAGATCCAAGATATTTAGGTGGTTTGTGATATGGGAATGATTGTGGTACTAGGACTAAAGGTGCTACCTGTTATCACATGCTGACATGAATACTAACAATATGGATATTCTCAAATCTGTTTGTGAGACTTTTGAGAGGATAGTAATAACTGAGGCATCAAACCAAGCCGGAGGCAATAATTATGTCAACGCTGTTAAAACTTACATTTGAAATCCTGGTTTTTGTCCTCTATATCTACAAATTCCTGGATTAGACTGCTTTTGTCGTCTTCCAAATGATCACACTGGAAAATGCAAGAAATTTCTTAACTCTGGTAGTTAACACTGTGGAGTTCTGCTTCTTGATTCTTACATTATTGCTGCAATATGTATTTTACTATATGCAAGTCCAGTTTTGACAGACCCAATCTGGGGGGGGAGAACAAGAACCTAACAAACTGGTAATGGGCAAGAAGTGGTAAGCTTAGAGGGCAACGAGAATTAGTAAGTGCAAGATGGCTGTAATCCATAATTATGCCAAATACAGAAAACTCAATGGTATCTATGACATCAACTTTGAAGAGAAATGGGTTACCAATGCTGTTGTATCATAATCGGAGGCCCTGGAAACAAAATGCCATATCAATCAAGTAGACAGCTAAGCAAAGGATGGTTGCTGGACTTCTTGTTGTCATCGAAGCTGTAGATGAGAAGCAAGAGCCTATTCCAAGAGCAACTATTGAATATAGAAAGTGATCAGAAAGAAATGCAGACAAAAGTATCCCTGAATCTGATTGACTCAAGGCAATTTCCTGTTTGTGAAGAGCCAGCCTACTTATAAGGATATGTACTGGAAAAATACAGAAACACATTGAATGGGAGTCTCTTGGGCAAACAAAAATTGAAAAATGTATTAATCATTTCAATATTGTTAGGCTGAAATCTGATAAGCATATGAACTTGGAGGAAAATTTGTCCAAATGAGAAGTTGCTGAGAACAACTCAAAAACTCGACTGCTACGTTAAACTTATATGAGACAATTTAAGGCTCTAGAAGGCCACAAAGAAGAAATGCTACTAGTAATGTAGATACAAAGATACTCCTAACACTGATTGACCCGAGGCCATTCACTCTGTCTGGGGAGAGCCAACCTACTTTTGAAGTTAAGTATTTAAGGAACACAGAACGACAGAGAATGGTGGTCTCAGGGCGGGCAAAACTGCATTAATCATTCTGATATTGTCAGGCTGAAATCTCTGAAGCGTATGAACTTCAATGAAATTTCATCTACCTGAGGAGTTGCTCTAGAAGGCTTCAAAGAAGAGATGCTACTAGCAAAGGGAATGGGAACAGATGAAAAAGCTGTGAAACAATTGGCAAGCCCATTTGGTTCACCAATTGTTACAGAGCCCTCAATGATGTTGACAAATTGGGATCCCCTTGAGAGGAGGCTATTGAGAATAACCTCACCAGAAATTAGTGTTCAAACAAAGTCAGCCTCTTATTATTACTAAATAACAAGCTGCAACTTGACCTACTTATGGTAGAGCTAAAAATATCAAAATAATATAGGCCCCACTTGAAACTGACAGCTGTTTAATTAAAGGTTAACCCTGTGCATGGAGATGGTGGTATTTGACACTTTAAGCTCTCCTGTGGTGGTGTTTGAATATAATAGTTTCTTTTGTTGAATTGTTAACATTATTGCTTATCTATTTTCAGCATTTCTGCAGGGGTTTATAGTGCTTGTTAAGTGCATGTGAGGGTGTCAGTAAAAATCCCCTAAATGAAGAACTTTTGACTAACCATGCAAAGGGATTAGCACCCACACAACTTTGAGTTAGAAGCATAGCTTGTGGGTGAACATGAGTTTGCAAGCAAGTAGGTATTACCTAGTCAAAAGGATCTCTTAACATGTCCCCCTTAGCACAGGTAATGTTCCTGCATAACCATACAAAATCAAGTTTTGTTCTTTCATTTTATTCAAATTCTTATGGTCACTCTTTACACATCCAATTATAATGGTAAAGCTTTAGCTGTTGCAAGAATCTGATGAGTAAAAATATTAATGTGAGTTGAATGTTGGCTACTTATTAGTTGGAATAAAACCAATATGTTGTTGACAACAGGAGCACTTAAAGTGAAACTCTGAGATATTCTGAACAGATTTTTTGCTGCCTTGTCTTAGACATCTGGTAGATATCAAACTAAATCTTGGAACCTTTTAAGAACCTTACTTATCTTTCTACATTGCATGATCAGAATAAAAGAAAATATAACATCATAAATTTTAAAAAGTTCTTCTCATTTAGATTCCAGGACAAAATCCAAAATGAAAACTATGCAGAACATTTCTCATTTAGATTCTGAGTACCACTTATCACAAACCCAATACTGCAACCACAAGTTTATTGCACCTCTGAGACTACCTACAAGAAACAATTCCTATAATATTACCTCAATGACAAATCTCTTGGAAATACCAATCATAACCACAATACTGTATCTCTGTATTTTCCATATTAACTCTATCAAAAAGTTTTTGCATTCACAATGCATAAAAAGAAAGTCCATTCCCATCGGAAAATTTACTCCAAAACGCTGAAGGGGTATCACAATAGATTCATATATGTCACTTCCCCTTATATTAGAAAACCTTACTACCCGTCATACAATATTGTTTTCTAATAACTTGAATATTAAAAGCAAAATATAAAAGATATCTACCAAGTAAAACAACCTAACGAGAATGCGCAAATAGTTTTCCACCAGTCTTAAGCCAATACACTAGATTGAGAAACATCCTGTTAAAAAGTAACATCTGATATATCTAAACCTATCAAGCTGCTTTCAAAAATAAAAATAGAAGTTAGCTTTGCATGTTGTAGACATGCATTGCTATTTATCAGCGTTTCAAATATATAATGTTGAACCAAAACCTCTAAAGTAATCAAGGAAAACTCTCTTTGAAATGATCATATCTTTAAATGAACTGCTCAGGTGCTTCAATTCTTGATAGCTTTGACCACAAAATACTCATTAAAACAGGAATGCAGCATATAGCAATGCATTTTAAGCCCATACTTGGACTGTCTTTCATCTACGTACATGGCCACGTTGCATTTCATATGCACCCCAGGGAGCACCTGCAGCCCCATATGGAGCTCCACTATCTGCAGCCCCTTGAGCCTGAGAAAATACAATACACTCCAATTTACGTACGAACATACAAATGGTGTTTACAAATATAATCAAAATTAATATATCTAGCTTATAAACATTATGAGTAAAAATTTTAAAAGAACATACCGAGTGCATGCCATAACCATCGCCATATGCACCGCCAGAATACCCCATTTCTGAATTGCCATAACTACCACCATATGCTCCACCTAAATAAACACCCAAATTTATCATTGATACTAAATGCAGTAAATAGCATAAATCATACATCAAACATAAAGACATGGATGTGGAAACAAATTGGAAACTTTTTTTTTTGACATTATTCCTCTAAATAATTCAAAATTATTTGGGGACTGCTGAAATACTAGGATGTATTATCTAAGAACAGAAAAGATAGAAATAAAGATAATATTGGCATATATCTTATTCTACCTGGATTTGCAGCTCCACGAACTCTCTTCTCAGAATTTGCAAGTTCTGCTCGAAGTTTCTCAACTTCGCGAGCCATTGAAATCAAATTTTTCTCCATGGCCTGACTCTGCTCCAACTGCTCAGTGTGTGCCTTCTTCTCATAGTCAATAGCAGTTCTGTAAATATACAGTCAACAATAATATATAATATGTTCAGTATCTGCATAATCACATTTGGAAGCCTTTGAAATTAATCAACAAGATGCTTTCTTCTCCAGCTTTTTCCTCTCATAGAAATTATAACATGCTA
>VDFB02271358.1:314741387-314796187 GCA_007258455.2 Sequoia sempervirens | reverse complement strand
TATCATCCTATCAAACAATCTAATATAGAACATTGCATTGTCGGGATCCCTGGTCTTATATGGCATGCCTTGTTTTTGAAACCAAACTTTATCCTTTAATCCTATCCTTAGTCTTATATAGGATATTACATCGTTAAGATCCCTAGTCTTATACGACATGCTTTCATTCCTAAAACCAGACGCTATCATTATCCAGAAACATGATCATACAAACACTCACTGATTGGCAAGAAGATTTAAATGGTTTTTGACTCTGTTGGTCCAATTTTTCTTATCTTTCTATTGATTTATCTTTGGTCATGTTACTATGTGCCTCAAGGAAGTCCATAAGTGATGAGAGGAGCGATGATGGATCATGATCTTTTTCTCTTTTATTTGTGTTTATCGTTTTTCTTGGCAATATGATTGGGGCAACTAGGTTCCTTATGTGTGATTGGGGTTCCATTTGGCATAATAAAAATATCCTATGCAAGTGAAAGGTCATCCAACGCTTTCTTGCATCAAGACTAACCTACTTTTTGGTTTCTTCCTCACATATTTTGACAAGGTTCTATAGTTACTAGTTTTCTTGCATATCACGCCTTGATCTATGTCATACCTTATTGTTCTTTATCCATTGCCATAATAAAATAAAATCTCAACATCTATTAGCGAGATCTCATCCCATTTCATCTCATCTAAATATTCTTCACTTCTTATTAACATTTTATTCTAGCTAACATTTATTTTGTCAGTCCTTGTATTCATGCCTATCCAATTGACTTCTCGGTAAATTTTCTATTTTTTTTGGATTTTTTTGAATAATTGTCAAATTTCCTAAGGGGGCATCATCCTATCCCGCATTAATCAGGGCTTTCTAGGGAATATTGGGGTAGGTCCTAAACAAAAAAAATCAATTATTCTTTGACATAATTCTCAAAATCGCATTATATCAAAGAGGGGGAAAATGTAGACACTGAAAACTCAACGAGAATATTCACAATATCTAATCCTCTAGATGGTCCTCCCATGTGGAATTGTATGGTTTCATATCAGAAGGTTATAACCTCATACATCTCTTGGGAAGTGAAAAAGGGAGAAGAAGTTCACTTTTGGAATGATTCTTGGAATGGGTACCCTCCTTTGAAGGATTTTCAAGAATTGCAATCAACGATCTCAATGTTATCTTAGTTGTGGGGTACTAGATTAATTGATTATGTATGTTCAATAGATGTGCAAACTGGTAGAGTAAAATGGAAATATTTTTCTAAAACACAAATAAAAATGGCTCAAAAAGATTTCATGCATCATACATTAGCATAAATAGTTATGTTTCTATCAAAAAAACCTGATAAAATCATTTGGGCTTCTACCAAAGATGGAAATTATTCAATCAAGCAAGGTTATAAAGAACTTCTTAATAGAGAGGCACAAATGCAATCCCAAAGAGCGTATTCCTTCTATTGGAACAACATGATTATGCCAAAAGCAAGGACTTCGCATGGTTAGTATTGTGTAAAAGTGTGCTAACAAGTGATAGGCTCTCCAAGTTAGGATTTGCAGAACCATTCAAATGTGTTTTATGTGAAGAAGAGTTTGAATATGTTGATCATTTATTTCTGCAATGTGCATATGCTCAAAAATTTTGGAAGTTCATGTTGCACAAAATAGGCTTCTTTAGTCCTCCGCCAAAGACAGTATGGGATTTGTTTTAGCTTGACATGTGTTATACAAATCTTCTTTCTTTGCCTACATTTGGCATTTAATACCAACCATGGTACTTTGGTCTATCTAGTGGGAGTGAAATAAGCATATTTTTAGGAAAATATCTTCTTCAGTGCAGAATGTTCAAGTTACAATAGAGAAATCATTTTTAGAAGCAGTCAATGCATATGTTCAAAACTATAAGAATGTAAGTTTTCTCTTCATGGAATGGGATGACAGTATTCTAAAAATATGGAAAGACATAAGCCTACCATTCAAAGGCAGCTTGAAACAACCCCATAAGACAAAGATAGATAGGACCACTTTTAAATGGCAAACCCTAGCATCAAGCTTTTTAAAATTGGATTTTGATGGTGCTTCACAAGGGAATTCGAGAGTGTCTAGTGCAGGATTTTGTATTTGGGATTCTTGTGGGGTATTGAAAGCGGCTAATTCAATTTATCTCTCATCAAGCACAAATAATATAGCAAAATCAATGGCAATTTTCATGGTTTAAACCTTGCCAGAGAATTGGGTATAACCAAAATCCATATAGAAGGTGCTTCACTAATAGGCATAAAAACATTTAAAGAGAGGGATTGTCATAACCTGCATTTAAAATATGTAATGCAAAAATTTTGGGTGTTGCTAGATAATTTTGATTCTTTTAAGATCTCACATACATATAGTGAAGGGAATATGTTATCAAACCGACTGGAAAACATGGAGTGTCAAAAGGAAGAAGTGATCATACTAGAATATGGTGTCAATATTGATGCATTTCCATCTTTAGCTGAGATTGTGGCACAAGAGATTGTGCAAAGGGATAGCCAAAAACATGCCTGGTTAAAAGGTGGCCACATATGGTTATGTGAGACCAATTTCGATCTCATAATAGCTACTTGTTGCCATATTTATGTCTTTAATGCATAATCATGATGAGGTCATGTTTTATTTAGCTTGAATCTCCAAACGATCTGGGAAATCTATAAGGGTCATTTCTTGTAGCAAATATCATAAGAACATGTCAAAAAAATTATGAGTCCCAAGGTGGCTTTGTATTGGTTTTTCTCACGGCACATGCGAGGGGCAACTACCAAGGTCGAAAGGATCCCACCAAGAAAATGAAAGAACTTTTAAATGCTAACATTTATTTGATTGAATGTAGGTGTAAGGCAGTACAAAGCATTCTTACTATAATGATGATACAACATTAGTATTGCAACATGTGAATGACATTTTGTGTGTGAGGTTTGGCAGTGCATAACACTAGTGAAGGATGGAATAACATATACACTATTATGTCATTCTTTCTAAGCATGTGAATGGTAAATTTAACCATTCCCGAAGATTTTTCACATTTCAACACATTTTGTTAACAATTACATAAGGGTTTTCAAGCTAGTGTTGTGTTGAGATCTTTCTTCAAAGGAAGAAGGAAAAATCTGTGGCTACTTCCAGGTTTGTAGAGCTTGTTGTAGAGCACAGATGGAGTATTTTCCGCACAATTATAGAGTCTAGGTGCTTGTATGTGAATGAGAGTTTCCATTTTCAGAATCAATTGGTGATGCAAAACTTAGATAGGTGTTCAAGACCCATTACTACTAGTTCAAAAAATGTGTGAAAAGGATTATTGGTGATGAAATACTGTACCCACAAGCAAGGAGGGTTATCTTCCCTTTGCAATTAGTTTCTATTTTTCTCTCTAATGCTTTTGATTTGTTGCAGTCACTTCCATTGCTTCAGTTGATTGATGGTAAGGTAGTTAGGGAAGTTTACTTACAATACAACAAGCTTCTCAGGGTTGTGCAAGCATATGATATGTGGAAAGGGCAAGGACAAATTAGAGGTATGTTCCCGCGACATTTCTTATTGAATGGTAAAGTATACATTTTAGTTTTTTATGCCATAAAAAATACCTTGGAGATGCAAAGTTCCAAATATTTGGAACAGGAACTTGAAAGGCATGTGGGTGTGATAGGGGAAGACTTAGCTGAAAGGATAAGGAAAAAAGTAAATGCACTGTTAGCTTTTCTTTCTCATGTCCACAATAAACTAGTTTGAATTGTTGCACCTACTCCAGAGTTTCAAGGTCTTTATGTTCAAGTGACTCAAGCTATTCCTGTGGTGGATATTCATGATAATGTTTTGGTAGTTCAAGTTGTTCCTATGGGTAATGCTCAGGATAACATCATCTCTTCTCTCTATCTGTGACATGTTCATATCCCCAACCTCAATACTTATCTACCTACATAGTTTGTTGTGGGCGAATGTCAAGAGCAACAGGGAGAGAATGAGATCCATGTTGATATAATGGAAGAGTAACAAGGTCATTGTTAAAGTTTTTTGTCATGTGATATTTTGTTAAGGGGCTTATTTAGTAAATTTTGTATATGTTTTTATGGTTTGAATAGGATCTTCAAATAGGGGATATGCCTCATTACATAGAATCTATGGGTAAGGGATGTTGGTATAAGGTTTTTTGTTAAGGGTTGTGAATGAATACTATATAAAATCAAATACATAGAATCTATGGGTAGGGGATGGGAAATTTTTTGTCAGCTACAAGCTTTCATGTTGACATGTCTTGCTAGCAAGATCCATTGATCCCAAATTTTGTAAAACTTTATTATCATATATTAATATATATGCAGGCTAAATTAAAAAAAAAAACATTTTTCAATCTAATTTCCATCTTCCATACATAATTAAATAATTTTAATTATTTAATTATTTCCCAATGTCATCTTCTTCTATTAATTAAATAATTTTGAACTATTTAATTAACTCATTTTATCCTTATTATTATTTTGATTAATTTAAATAAATGTCAATTTATTTAAATTACGTCACTAATCATCATTTTTCACTCTATAATTAAATAAATTATTATTTATTTAATTATTCATTTTCATTTTCCCTCCTTTCTTCTATAATTAAATAATTATTTTAATTATTTAATTATTCATTATCTTTTTCCTCTATAATTTATTAAAGTCTTATTTATTTAATTATTTATCATTTTCCTCCATCCCCTATTAAATAATTATTTTTAGTTATTTAATTATTCATTTTTCCCTCTTAAATTAAATAATTGTTGTAATTGTTTAATTTATTCTTATTCCAATTTCTTGGATCATGCTCCCTTCTTCCTATCCTTATCTCTTTTCTTCTCAATTAATCGCATTCATTGATCACCATACCTCACCACTCAATCCTCACGGTCCTTCATTTGAATTGTGATTTCTATAAAACAACCTATCATTCTCATTTCAAGGTTAACCACAATCTTCAATATTTTGCTTCTCATATCATTCATCTTGAGGAACCACAATCTTCAATATTTTTCTATCACTCATAGCATTCATCATTGAGGAACCACAATCTTCAATATTTTGCTATCACTCATATCATTCATCTTGAGGAACCAAAATCTTCAATATTTTGCTTCTTATACCATTCATCTTGAGGAACCACAATCTTTGAAGTTTTTCTATCTTGAGATCTAGTTATCTTGCATCAACATCAAGCTTATCAATTACATTGAATACTATCCGAGAACAAAATAAAGAAAAATGGAGAAGAGCAATGAAGATGATTCAACTTTAGCATAGAGATTGAGTATTATTGCTTCATTATTTGGATTTTTATTATCATTTGTGCTTCATTATTGGATTAGGGTCTTATTGCTTGAATTAGATAGTTTTGTGGTTGCTATCATTGATTCATGCTTATTTCCCCTGAATTTTCCCGATCTACATCTTTAACAATTCCTCCAACTGTTTTATTCTTTGCATTTCTTCCTATAATTCCTTATTAACATTTCTTTCTTCAATAAAAAGTTCCTCGTTCTTCTCTAAAAAATGCTCATCCCCCATTTCACTTGTGTATTCACAACCCTCTAAAACAAGGCTTTTTGGAGATTTCTCCTCATTTTCTTAGCTACAAAAATATCTTTTGAATTTGATTCAAAAGTGATAGAAAAATATGATGGTTACACAATGGGTATTTTCACTTCATCACCAAGGGCATCCCCCTCTGATTCTTTATCTGTTTCTACCATTACAATATCCTCTTTTTACTTTTTAATTGATCCTCTCATGGACCCGTTCTTCCTTAGGTGATGTGAACACCTTCTAGATTGTGTGGGCTTCTTCTGCCCTCTTGTAGGTGTAGAAGAAGAAGCTCCACATTTCTCTTCATTTTATTTTGGTGGCCTCTTCTACCCCTTTATAGGTGTAGAGATAGAGGCTCTACTCCCCTTTCTACCTCTTAGTGGCCTTTTAGAAAAAGGGATTTCCTAATTGTTTTCTATTGTGGGCTACTCATCAAAAGTTGTAGGTTGGGTGTCTTGAAAACCCTCCTCTTATGGTTAAGGTTTGTTATGTGGGTAGGTGTTGCAACAAGGGAACCATAAGGCATTTCTTCCTTTGGGGTAGCCACGATAGATTCTTCCACTCTTTATTCCTAGCCTCTATTTTCTTCATTAGGAAATTTAAGAATATTGTTGATATTGCTACAATTATGAAATTCTTCCCAAGAAAAATTTGGGAAATGAACCTTAAGGATCATCTTTACTAGTAATGTAACTAAGAAAAAATGAGACAATGTCAAGCTATTTCTTTTCCTTTTATATTCAGAGGACATTCTTTTTAACAAATTGTACAAAAATTTGGGAACATTTACATGTTTTGCATGGCATAGATGACTCAACAATTTAAAATGTGTTGTGTATAGAAATGACTAATACCCATCACATGTCAAGTATTTAACTATGTAAGAAGCTACTTTATCCCAAAGCCAAGGAAAAGGAAATCATTTAGTACCTTGTGAGGAAGAATCTAGATTTTCTCCTATCAACGAGAATTCATTTCTTCCTACAATGGCATCTGCTCTGATTGGGAACTCATCTCCCACTCTTGGAAATTTGGATACTTTAGCTACATCTACCTCAAATGCATCTCTCTTCAGACCCCTAACAATTTCCTCATCATTCTGAAATGTGTTGGTGAATTGTTGGGTCATTACCTCATTGAATTTTTTAAGCTTCAAGAAAAAATCCATCTAGCCAAATCGCTAGAAGATAATCATATCTTTTAGTAAGAGGTTATATGTTGTTGGTTCCCTTCATATGATATCACCTCCCATTATAATTATTTAGTAATTTGTAGTCACTTCACAATTTTTCTCTGCTCTATTCTTGCTCTACCACCCCAATTACACCACTTCTACTATGCTTGTATGTTGTATTACTCAAATGCACCCCTTAATTTAGCTTCTTAAAACTTCTTTCCTCTTCTATGAACTTTGTGTCTTTTGTGTTGATGTTCATGTACAACGCCGGTCTCTACTTCCAGCCAATCTCCCTTACATATTGAATAAATTAGATAATAGACTTTGTCTATCTAATTTATATATATTTTGATTTAATGAAGTGGCTCAATCTTCTATCAAGGTCGACCTTGATTCAAATACTAGAGAGGCACAATTTCTTATCAAGGTGCAATTTAATTAAGTCCAACATCATTTATTATGAAGAGTTGTGATTTGTTTATTGAGGCCGACATCCATGAAGAGACGCGATTTCTTGAAGCCGACATCATGTATCTTAAAGTCACAACTTTTGGATAGGGGCCAACATGAACAATTAGAAGGGATGCATCTCTCCTATTCATTTGTATATATACTCATTGATTCATCCATTTTAATCATCCAATTATTTAGTTCGGTTATTCACAAAAGTTTGATATCCTCAAGTGCGAGTTTGTATTCAAGTGCAGATTGATTCTTGATAGGAGGTTGTGTATTATCACTAAGATTTACATCATTGTGTTGTTGTGTTTGCATCAATTTGTGGTGCCTATTGTTGGCCTTCATATCAGCCTTTGTAAAGGAGACTCTTGTGTTTACATATCAATATATATGTGATATATTGTTGTTGGGTTTTTCTCCCTCAAGAGGAGAGTTTTCCCAAGGTATCTGTTGTGTCTTTATGTCTAATTTTTGAATTAAATTTTGTACATTAATCTAATCACTAAATTTAACATTTTGAAAATGGAAAATGAAATGATGAAAAGGTTTTGCAAAAATATTTGAAAATAAAGAAAACTAAGAGATAATCATGAATACCCCTCACCCCAACTAAATTTTCTAAGTTTCCTCACTTAGTGTGTACAATTTGGGTAGAGGTATAATTTTAGAAATAGTGGATGATTAAAACATGACATGTGACATGCACGAATGAAAGAAATTTGCATAAAATCAGTAATTTGTAATGATAATTATGATAAATCAATACTGAGTGTACCCATAGGAATGGCTTAAATTGAAATTCACCTCATGTAGAGTAGTTGTATACCACTTTGAACTTAATTTGAAATGATACGTAATGGGTGCTATGAAG
Source organism: Sequoia sempervirens (assembly GCA_007258455.2). NCBI lineage: Eukaryota > Viridiplantae > Streptophyta > Pinopsida > Cupressales > Cupressaceae > Sequoia > Sequoia sempervirens. The sequence goes on along the minus strand of VDFB02271358.1, from coordinate 314,788,101 downwards.
TTTGTGTAGCTTTGGTGTGAAATAGATGATAGCATATCTTTGCCACATGAAAAATATATTGGAATTGTGAACATGATTATGAATTAGACCAAATACAACCGAATTAAGTAATTAAATCCATCAATTAGCCTGATTAAACCATATTCCCAATGAAATTCTTGAAATATTACCTAGGAAGCTATTAAAACGTCAAATAACATAAAATGAATGAAATGGAAGTCTAACTAATACTCAAACCTCATCTCATTGGGGGATTGGTGTTGAATTGATGTAGAATGATCAGCCCTTTCCCAATCCCTATTGATGAAACAAGCTTGAATGGTGCTTTGATGGAGATTTGAGGATGAAATGGATGCAAAATTGCTAAATTATCTCAAAGATGAAGATAAAAATGGCTATAGTCTATTTGCTCTCAAAGATTATGGATGAATTGCTCATGAAATGGAGGCTATTTATAGGAATTTTAGGTGATTCAATGGCTAGGTTTAATTTGGTTAATCAATGGATGCAAATTGATGAGAAGAATTGGCATTGATCAAGGATTCCAATCCATGGAGGAGATTGAAAGATCAGATGTATTGATTAAATTAATCAAGGGTTGAAATTGATTCAAAGAAACACAAATCCTTAATTTTAGGAGGAATGTATAAGATATTTCCATGTTGGAGGGAAATGATTTAAATTTGAATTGGAGGAATATTCTTGAGAATATTCCTTTGCAAGTGGGAGAAATTGGAGGGATTAAAAATATTAGCAAATTAAATAATTAGAATATTATTTAATTGTGAAAGGTATGGAAAAATAAATATTTAATTAAACAACTAGCTCATTTAAGTAAAAGAGGAAATTAATGACATTTAATTAAATAATTAAGATTATTTAATCAAATGAGAGGCTTAGGGAATTCAATTAAATAATTCACATTATTTAATCAAATAGGATGAAAATTAGTACGAAAGGAGTGAATTAACCTAATATTGTTGATTATTTGATTAATAAAAAATGATGAATTTCATTAAACAATCAGGATTATTTAATTAAATAGTTGAAAAGATTCGAATCAAGATAAAAATGGTGTTAATAATCGAATTCAGATGCATGATATCAACCAAGAAAATTTTAAGTGTCTACATTTTTCCCCTCTTTGAAGTGAGGTACCCGCTACATTGGTTCAATGAATTGATGCTTCTCAAATCAAAAAATTTAAAAATTCATGATTTTAAATGCCCCACTGTGCCCCAGTGGAAGGAATTTATGTTGGTATACTACCCCGTCAAGAGATTGAGCGAAATTTTTGATTTTTAATTCAAGATCATGACAAAAAATATAACATAGGTTCAACTATGAAGAGGACATGAAAACAAGTTCTAGGACACTAAAAAATGCTTTAGAATAGGTTGCCAGGCTCAAAAATGGAGAAAAAATGACAAAAATCCATATTCCCACCCTTCAAGTACATCAAAAACCCTAATTTTCAAGCATAAATATTGGTTTGGAGGCATTTTACAAGTCATTTATACACTTCACTTTTGAAAATTTGAGAGTTGTGAGAGAAAACCCTTCAGAGCACCTGATGTGATGGCTAATCATGAGCTCCCCTTGCACCTTTCTAACCAAGTCCATGAGTTCCAGTGCCCAATCGATGCAGGACACCTGGTACATACCTTGAAAAAAATTTCCTTTCATGTATTTTCATGCATTAATTTTTAGGTTAAACCACGTCAAACAAGTGTGTTACGATTTTAGTGGCACACTTATTGTCGTCAGCAATGCACTCGTGTGCCCAATGACACACTTGTAGAAGTGTGATGAACCTTCTACAATACTCATGCACTTATTCAATGGTGCATTAGTTGAAAACCCTAGCACACCTACAAGATAGTGACGCACTTGCTAAAACACCACACAGTAGTTAGGGTTGGATCTCGTCGCCCATTTGTAAATGGCAGCACACCTATCTTAGGACTGCATAATTGAAAATTTAAATAGTGTGATGCACTTTCTTTCAATGACACACTTGCAATAAAGTTGTGCACTCGCTAAATTTTTTTGCACATGGTAGTTTGATAGCGTCGTGCACTTGTAAAAAGTGGTACACTTTCTTTTTTAGGACTTCAAACATGAAAATTCTTAGGTTTTTAGCAGTTTTGACACTATGCACTTTGTTCATGTAGGATAATTTTCATCCACTTTAGTCCAAGGAGTGTAGAACTAGTATTTTGAAGTGGGTAGCATAGTTCAGGGATGATAATGACTTCTTTCTAGGTGCTATTGGTTTGGGATTCATCGCACACATGCCAAAGATCCAGACTCACCTAGCGATGATGACTACATTGGTTGAGTGCTAGCATTTGGAGACTTACTCTTTTCACCTTCCAGTAGGGGAGGCTACCATTACACTTGAGGATGTTTGGTGCATCCTTCAGGTGTCGATCCACAGTGCTTGGGTTATTCACGACACAGACCTCGAATTTGAGGCCCTATTTCGAGTGTTGGATGTTGATTCACTATGGGTAGAGAGCTATTAGATTGACCTACAATGCACCAAGGACATGTTCCTGATTTGATCCTAGTCATCACTAGATTGAGCATGGGAGTTCTAGTTGCAGACATGCACAATCATGGTTTCAGTGTCGATTGGGGCCTATTATTAGAGGGCATGGTTGAGGACATGACTTCATATGCTTGGGGACTAGTGATTTTGGCATCCTTATATCACGACATGTACCAAGTGGTGTATCTATGAGGATAGAGCCTATCAGCCAACATTACTTTGCTACATATATGGGCATGGGAGCACATTGTTGTGATCAGGACTACCTTCACCTTGGTTGCTACAAACTAGATGAGACCATGGTTTATTGATATAGGGCTATGATCACACTCCATCACACTGGTGTGACTGGGATTGCCTATTGGTGCAAGGTTATTAATGACATGACATCTTTCAGGTGGAGGCCCTGGATCCTGACCCCTCTATGGGATGATGATCAGTAGGAGTTATTTTATGATCGATAGACTAGGTGGATCATGGGATGACACCACCACATTATAGAGAAATATCTACTTGATAGGACAGCCAGATGGTTTGGTCAACTACAGGATGTCCTCCCTCCTGCCTACAGATCTATTTATGCTTGTACTATCATGGAGATAGATTGGAGAGTCACCATGGATCCTTAGACAACTATACAAGATTTTTCTCATATCCAACCATTAGCATGGGCTTATGCAAGATGACCCAATGATATGAGTATCACACAAGCTTATGTCAATTGGTTCATGCAGCATGCCCCAATGAGATTGAAAAATCTAGTAGGTGGACATGGTAGAGGTAGAGGTAGAGGTAGAGGTAGAGGTAGAGGTAGAGGATGAGCACAACAACCTCCTCATGAAAATAGGTTCTAAGAGATGGTCAACATTACAGACAATAGGAGGGACTGCACGATGGCCAACATGATGGCCATGTTCCAAGGGAGGGACAACATGACGGAAAGGTTCTAGAGCATGATGGATAGCATCCACACTAGCCTCCCTTGAGGGTTCCTCCATTACAGTAGGTAGCACCCCCTTCACCACCACCACCACGACAGTAGCAGCAGGGTCCAAACCCTAGATATGTATAGATTCAAGCATTGAAATCTGAGAGGGAGCATGCCCTCCAAGAGAGATATACTACTTGTTAGGAATGAGATACTACAATATCCAATCAAGATAGGTACAAAAATTAGCGCGATCAAGAATGCCAATAGAGCTAGTAGTCATCCTTACAGTTGGTATAGGAGACTACAAGGAGGTAGCAGTTAGAAGCTATTGCATAGTTATAGGCACAGGCATAGGGATAGGTGGTATCTGCACCACTTTACAAAGATGTTGTAGTTGAGGCCCCATATTACAGGACATTATACTATAGAGGTATCCCACCACACTAGCGGCAACCAAATTATCTCACAGGAGTAGGGTTATGCTAAGTGGTTCAACAGGTGGGCCCTTAGTTTAGCAACCTTTAGGTGGACATCGACAACCTTCCTAGCATGATGATCAACAAATTAGAGGATAGTGTTGTGTTATATAGACACCTTTTTGATGTATAGCCTAATTGTTTATGTATATCAGTTAGTTTTGATAGCCTCATGTGTACATTTTGATGATATCATAGACTATTCTTGATTTGTATCATGATAGTCATTATTTTGATATATATATGAGATGACCTCTGGATGCGGAATTTATGATATGATGCTTCTTTATTTTATGCCATGTTTATGCTCGTGTATGTATGGATGCATATGTTTATGATATGTATGTAGATATTTATGATAATGTTTACCTTTGTTATGATGTGTTGTATAGGATTTGTGATGTGATACTATATGGATGTATGAAAATGCAATGGATGTTTGATCTTTTTACATATCTTTTTTCATCTGATATGTAATAATGATGCAGGATGTATATGCTATGAGATGCACTTATTTTTTTGTATTTTCTATGTTTCATGCTATGATTATGCAAGATGTATGTATGTTGATGGTTTATGGATGTAGGATGGATGCATTTATTTCTTTTGTTGACTATCACGACACCAGGTTAAAGATGTTAGCATGGAAAGAAGATAGAATAATAAGATGGATGGATTAATCATTTCTTTTGAGACTGATTCAAAAGTTCAACAGGCTATGATTATTTGAGACTTTATTGGATATGGTGATGGGAGATGATTTGCTTGTTTCTAGGATTGGGATAACTTCATCATATCATTCCTTATTTTTGATATAGAAAATAGACACAATGCATCAAGGTATGAAAACCATGATGGTGTTGTATCCAATGCGATGGACTTTGACTCTACAAATAGATAGGGGTATCCTTGTTCATACTTGACATACAAAAACCTTTTTTGACCATGTGAAAGAATAAGCCATCAAAGTAATGATATTGTAAGAGAGGGGGACCAACCATGTTTAAGGCCCCAGGTCATGAAGGGCCAAGATCAGAAGGCTTCCCTAACTTACCTCAACTTAAAGGGGTGTTAGGAAATTTGGGACAAGAATGATGAGGACTATAAGGTCCTTAAATCACTTTGTAGACTCGAAACATAGAATGGGGCTAGGTGAGCCAATTTTGGGTTCATCACTGCACCTCAGGAATCTCTCTACCTGAGGATAGAAGCGTGGTTCTGGGACAACATGGAACACTCGCATCTCTTAGTTGCGTTGGCATCCATACAACAAGAGGATTGAAGAGACAAGGTTAAACACTAGAAAATGGACTAACAACCTAGCTAGTGGTTTTTAGGAGAACAAAATAACACTGTGAAATACGAAATGTATAGACGAATATGATAAAGTAACTAAATTAATGCTAGGGTGACAAGAATGATCTCATAGAAAAGCTTGTTCACCAACTAGCTCCAAGTAACACATCCACCTACACACAATAAAGAGGAAAATTGTTGGGTGGCTGTATAGGGACATACCTTAGTCAGACCCCCATTTAGGTGTTTCCACCTCCACGAAAAGCACTACAAAAACAATAGGGTGCTACCCACCAAATAATAGAGGAGAGGATTAGAAAGCTTATCACCTCCACCAAGAGCTCTCAAGGCTAATGAAGGAGAAAATGAGAGGACTCAAGCCTCTACTGTAATGGTTTTGGTTCCACACTTGCTCTACAAAGTTGATGGAGTGTTGTTGCTACTACTATGGAGTGAAAAAGTGTTACTTCAATGATAGAATGTTTGGAGAGTGATCAAGTTGAGTGCTTAGAATGTGTATTGAAAGCTTAGAGGATGAGATGGAAGAATGAAGAATGAATTTGAAGGAGAGAATGAAGAAAATGACCATATTCAGGTTAGTTAGTCGAAGGGGGCATTACAAATCGACCTCCAATGGGAAGTGTAACACCTCTATAGGCTCCAGACACAAGAATCTGCCAGGGACGTAAGCGCGCTACATGGACGTCTGCATGTCACATGGGCTTCCCCAATAGTTATTCCTTTGTTGACACACAAAACAACTGCCAAGTGGAATGAAGGCAATAGGCTTATGTGGAATTTAGCCTTTGAATTTGGTTTTCTAAAGTGAAGAAGGGAAAAATGGGAATTTGCATAAGGGGTGAAAATTCAATCCTATATATTTTTCCCCCACTTTAGTGAGCACAAATATTGATGAGTTCTTTGGTAAAGTAGATCGAAGAAGTAGTAGAGTTAGAAATGTATACCTGAACCATCAAGGAAGCATACTACAATCTAGTGAACTCGAGAGTGTAGGACAAGAAAAGGACTTCATAGCCCCACAAAACTATGAAGTTGAAGAATGAAAGCATCTTACAGGCCCGTATACCTGAAAGGAGGCAACCCCCAAGATCTCTCACATGAAGGAAGCCTTGTGAAGTAAGCACCTTACACACCCGCAGACCTGCAAGGAAGGTGTCCCCCAAGATATCTTGCATGAAGGATACCCAAAAAAGTGCCTTACAGATCCGTAAACCTGCAAGGAAGCATCCCCCAAGATCTCTCACATGGAGCAAGCAAGGAAAGCACCCTACAGACCCGCAGACCTACAAGGAAGGTGTCCTTCAAGATCTCTCGCATGAAGGAAACCCAAGAAAGTGCCTTGCAAACCCGTAGACCTATAGGGAAGGCATCCTTCAATATCTCTTGCATGAAGGAAACCCAAGAAAGTGCCCTACGGACCCGCAGACCTATAGGAAAGGTGTCCTTCAAGATCTCTTGCATGAAGGAAACATAAGAAAGTGCCCTACAAACCTACAGACTTGTAGGGGAGTCACCCCCAAGATCTCTCGCATTGAGGAAGCTCAAAGGAAGCGCCCTACAGGCTTGTAGACCTGTAGGGAGGTATCCCCCAAGATCTCTCACATGGAGGAAACCCAAGAAAGTAGACTCCGCAGAGTTAGAAAGCGGCTTCATAGGTGCACCGGTAAAGTGACATGTTTACTTGTAGATAGAACATGTCAGAAAGTGGCCATGCAGGGAAGTAGGCAGATAGCCGCACAAACCAACAAAAATTTGGAAGACTTTCAAAGGGGTCCCTTGGGAACTCTGGTGTGAAGAAGGGGGTCCACTCAAGGGATGCATTGTTCAAAAGTGAAAAGGAGATGTCTTTTTCTCAAATCTATTCATCATCAAGGAATCCTTTTGAAAGATGTTCACTTCATCAAGGAATTCAAAAGGAAGAATATGCCTCCATGTGAGGGGAAGATCAAAGTTGTTCCCACTTCGAAGGAAGGTTTTCCAGTTCTTTCTTTATGAACCCAGGATGAAGGAAACATGTTCCATTAGGGTTTCAAGTTGAGAATGTGATTCTTGAAAAGAAGTTTGTGAAGATTCTCGAGAAAAGATCCATTGGCAACGAATGCATTTTTTAAAAATCAATATGTTGAAGAAGAAGCGTTACCACACATAAGAGGGACAAATCAAGCAAAGAAGAGAGAATGATAAAGGAAAAGAAAAAAAGAAAAGAACATAGACCCAGGACACAGGGGTAGCCTGATATTTCGAGGTCATAATTGCTCATAAATATATATATGTATAGTAATAGTATATAAAATGAATTGTCATCAACCCCCTACTATATCAGACCATGTGAAGAATGCATGAGAAGATAAAGTAAAAATAAAAAATTGGGTCAACATGGAAGGGAAGCCTAAATGCCCCCAATGCTTTACATCATCCCCAATTTATCAAAAATCAAGTCACAAACATGGAAGAATAATTATACAAATAGAGGAAGGTTTATGACACAAAAACCATTCATGTATCCAAGCACCAACAAGGATGACGAGGGTCATCCAGGAATACATAGCATGATTATGGGGGAACACATCACAACACACACACATCTAATCTAATGATAAAGAAGATTCCTCCTCTTAACACTAATCAACCAAGAAGTCATCCGCTTCCCACTCTAGATCATCATAGGGGGAAGGAGGACGAGCCTGTAGTGGTGGGATGTTAAGAGGAGGAGCATCTGACCCTCCCACAACAAGGGCCAAGGAAGAGGGTCTCACAAGGTCCTCTCCACCAAGATCTTATGAAGCTAAGGTCAATGATTTCATGAGGATCACCGACAAGGTTGGAACCTCATCTAGAGAGTTAAACATGCACTTCACAAGAGTGCTATGTTTTACCTCAACGAATGGGGAAGGTTTCACCTGAGGTTCACTATTAGGCTCACCAAATGATTCAAGAGCAGTGACAAACTTAGGGGAAGTTGGGACTGGTTTCGTCACTAGGACAAAACAAGTCAGTGCGGGGCCACCTTTCAGAGGTGGGCTCTTCTTATGTCCTCTATTGCTAGAAGGACCACACTCCACCTTTTTCTTCGTCAGAGGAGGTGAACTCCCCAAAGACTAGAAGAGAGATGTGGAGGAAGAGGAGGAAAGAAGCACAGTAGATACGACTGAGGCATTCGTCATATCCATAGGCTTCAGGAAAGGTTGGACATATGGTAGGGACATCAATAGAGGAGACTCCACCAAAGGAGAAATGAACACCTGCACCTTTGTAGGTTCAGGTGCATTCGTACTCACACCAAAATCTAGAAGCAAGATACAGCTAGTTTAAATGAAAGCAAAGGGGAGGAGAGAGGAGGATACAGTAGGAGGCCCTGATATAGGGGCAGTCATTTCCTCTTCTTTCCTCTGTAAAGCAGCATTGCTCAGCCATGAGAACCTTTTTTCAGTGCTTACGCTTGTGTGCAAAGTAGTTTATGTGACTCTTTGAACTAGAGGCCAGAGGCTATGAAGGAATGGAAGGCTCCTTCTTAGCTATGGGAGTGTCCACTATAGTTGTTTTTGGCTGGGGAATAGACTCCTGAACGAGAACAAGAGGGGTAGGTTGAGAAGCAACAAGCGGAGTTGGCTCAAGTGCCTCAGTAGTGGGCCTATTCCCATTCACTGCTTTGGGAGAAAGTGTGGTAGGAGGCCATGGAGGTCAGGACAAAGAGGACTCTCCATGGGGGTCTTTCTTCCTGTTATATTGAATGGGCTTGGACTCTGTAGGAAAAATAGGAAGCTCAAACATGGGATGCTTGGGCTTTCACCAAGCAGGCACCATAGGATTCTCTCAGAAACACAGAACGGAATCTAATAGTGCCTCAGTGGGGTGAGAGGAAGCATCAACCTAAATAGAGGAAGAAGAAGAAGGAGGATCTTGGGACCGCTTCTTTTCTTCCCTCCTATGTGCCTTGGCAGCATCACTATTAGCTTTTAGGCAAGCCCTATGTGAAATATCATAGGGCAACAAAGGGTATCTCACCTTCGGCCTTAGGAACCCTTTCTTATAATTTTGATATGTTTGATGCAGGAGGTCCATCGTAGGCGGGAGAGGACCAACAAGCGTAGGCCAAGAGTAGTCCAAGGAGTAGCTACCATGAGCAACTATCGGTTTATAACCAGTGTCATGAATTACATCCATGGAACCCCCATGGATAAATTTTAAACATTTATGCATGATCGAGGGCACTGTGTTCATAGCTACTAACTAAGGGATACCCAATTTCACTCTAAATAGTTTAGACCCAGGGATAATGTCAAACAGAAGCTTTATGGATTTAGGTCCAACAAAGACTGACAGGACAATACTACCCAAAGGGGGAATGAAAAGTTCGTCATGCGTGTGGATGGTGCTCGCAGGTGCATTGTACCCATCTTTATGTAGGAAGTTAATTAACATGATCTCCTCAGTTATAATGTTTACTTGAGACATCGAATCAACGAGAAGACCCACTATGATGTTTCCATTGATCTGCGCAGGGATGTAGAGAGGAGATGGTTCCCTATTAAAACCCATCGGCAGGTCCTATGAAGTGAAGGTTATACCAGTACCACTATCCATAGGTTGTGTAGAGGGGATAGGTTGATGCAAGAAAGAGGCCATTACGTACACTAGACAATACTCTCATAGAGTCCCTAAAGGCCAAAGGATAAGATGATGACCCAATTAAGGTTTTGTTACGCAACACCTTTGAAACCTTCCAACTACGCCAACTAGGGGTTGCAAGTTGGGTTGTAAGGTGATAGCCTCACAACAATCATACCTAAAACACTCCTAGAATACGAGAAAAGGATCTTTCAATATCGCAAAATGGAACCAAAATGATTCACGTTGGGTTTTCCAAAAATGTAAGAGAAGGGGACCAACCACGTTCAAGGCCCCAGGTCATGGAGGGCCAAGAGTGGAAAGCTGCCCTAACTTACCTCAGCTTAAAGGGGTGTTGGGAAATGCGGGACAACAATGATGAGGGCTATAAGGTCCTTAAATCACTCTACATACTTGAAACACATAATGGGGCTAGGCAAGTTGGTTTCCGGGTTCAACGTTGCACCTTAGGAAGCTCTCTACCCGAGGAAAGAAGCACGGTTCTAGGACAGTGTGGCGTGCTAGTGTCTCTCAGGTGTGTTGGAATCTATACAACCAGAGGACTGAAGAAACAAGGTTAAACACTAGAAAATGGACTAACGGCCTAGCTAGTGGTTTTTAGGAGAAAAAAATAACACTATGAAATACAAAATGTATAGACGAATATGATAAAGTAAGTAAACTAATTCTAGGGTGACAAGAATGATCTCATAGAAAAGCATGTTCACTAGCTAGATCCAAGTAACATGTCGACCTACACACAATAAAGAGGAAAATTATTCAGTGGTTGTATAAGGGTCTGCCTCAATTAGAACCCCGTTTAGGTGTTTCCACCTTCACTAACAACCAAGATATCAATAATGGAGAAATATATGATAAAAAAAGAAATGCAGTAAAGAACACAAAAATAGTAGGATGCTACCCACCAAATCATAGAGGAGAGGAGTAGAAAGCTTACCACCTCCACCAAGAGCTCTCAAGGCTAATGGAGGATAAAATGAGAGGACTCAAGCATCTATTGCAATGATGTTGGTTCCACACTTTCTCTACAGAGTTGACAGAGTGTTGTTGTTGCTGCTATGGAGTGCAAAAGTGTTGCTTGAATGTTAGAATTCTTGGAGAGTGATCAAGTTGAGTGATTAGAAGATGAATTGAAAGCTTAGAGGATGAGATGGAAGAATGAAAAATGAATTTGAAGGAGAGAATAAAGAAAATGGCCTCATTCATTTTGGTTAGTCGAAGGGGGCGTTGCAAATTGACCTCCAACAGGAAGTGTAATGCCTCTGCAGGCTCCAAACGTAGGAATCTGCTAGGGACGTAAGTGTGTCACACATACGTCTATATGCCATGTGGGCATCCTCGATAGTTATTCCTCTGTCGACACACAAAACAATAGCCAAGTGGAACGAAGGAAATGGACTTATGTGGAATTTAGCCTTCAAATTTGGTTTCTAAAGTGAAGAAGGGTAAAAGGGGAATTTGCATAAGGGGTACAAATTCACTCCTATATAGATACTAAGACACATAAGGTATAGAGAACCCAATATGTCCTAGTCATTGTTTTACTTGAGACTACTCCACACACACAAGATAAGTATTCACCGAGGTTGTACTACAAGAACATCTAACAACCACAACAAGCGAAAGATAATGGTCAGTGCCACATTCCTTTCTCTCTAAATCATTTTGATAGACATCATCGAGAGGTCATTAGAATGGATTAATAAGATAAATCATAAGAAAATATCAAAATGAACAAACAGTCAATTTTATTCATACCTCTTGCCAAAGTAACGTAACTAAGGTTATTTTTGATAGACCATTGATACAAATGTTAACCAACTTGTTTACCCATGATTGATACTTGATATTTTCACACTTTCAAGTTCATACTTCATTGATTGCCACACTGTTTCCACTTGTATTATCAAAGGTTGAAAATGATGATTGATTTATTATGAATGGAATTTTATTGTGGGTGTAAGTGAAATGGTATGGGTAATTTTGGAATTTTTGGAATATTTCAATGTTTTTGATGTTTTGCAATGTTTTGAGGTTGTTTTTTTATCTTTTGAGCTTATGTGAATGTTTAAGTTTTCAAAGTTATTTGACGTTGTTTAGGTTTTTGAATGTTTTGAGATGTTTTTGGATTTCAAGATTTTCCAAATACTTTTGTGTTTTATAAGTGTTAGGGATCCAAATCTGCACCCTAATTCCAAGCTTTGAACGAACTTAGCAGGTTTGGATGTAACATGGGACTGCTTTCAAGTTGTGGGTGTCCTATTTAAAAGAAGACCTCTAGATTATGGGTTGGCTTCCCCTTTTGATGTCACTTAACTACCAATTTCTGAGGTAAAGGGTAAGAATTGCATGAAAAATGAACCTAATTTACTGAAAATATCTAAGGTGATACACCAAAAAACAACTAGGGCCTGATAACAACCTATCACATTCAAATCAATTATCATAAAACTTGGTTTACACAACTCATTTTCAAATGCAATTTACATAAGTAATTTATAAAGAGGTCTATAAACAGGGATTTTAGAAGGAAAACAAAGGTTTCACAACTAACAACAATATTTAACAAAACAACATATAACCTATTAACACACATTTTCTGCTAAACAGATGCCTAAACATGAGACAAGTTTGCAAGGAAAGATAAATTTTCATAAGAAAAACTAATCAATCATTAACAACATACCATGAAACATGAAATGAGAAGTTAAAATGCTCTATTTTATTAATTCAAAGTGCTTACTATATCACAAGTCCATCTGAGTTACAATATTGCTCCATGAAAAATAGCTCCAAAACAAAGCTATCTTGTTGTTGGAAAGAAAGAAAGAACTCCAAAATGCCCAAAATGAATATACTTAAGAAAAAATATCACACAACTCTCATGCCTGCACATCTATAAGGTTCTGGTCAAATGAGGCACAAAATCCAAAAAAGAACCTTCCAAAATCACTCCAAAAGGCCTCTAAAATGGTGGAAAGTCAAGCTCAGACTCAAGTCATGCCAAAAGTGTGACAAAACTCCCTCCAAAGTAGAACATGTTTCTCCAAAATAGTCAAATTCTTCACCCCCACACTCTCCTCATGTCTGCAAGCCAATCATTTTTTCTACCGCCTTTGACTCATGCAATATGTGTGTTTTGAAAACACAATACTCCAAAAAAGGAATTAAAGATAATAACTTGATTAGGTGATTCATAATACATCACTTAATCAAGTTATTTTACATTTCAAAGCAAAAATAAGAGGGCTCCGCCATCTCATTGAATTACAATACATTTGCATGTGAAAAATACCAAAATGCTTTCAAATGCATTAAAAAAGGTCACAATTCCTCCAAGGCACTTGATCATTTTACTCTTCTCATTTTGCACTCCAAGGCCCTATGTGGTCAACATTCTTCTAATTTGAAAAGGAAAAATTAAAGGCTCAAGTTTGGCCTATATGAATGACCTCCACACTTCTTGGAAGGCATCTTCTAAGTCTTCAAGTATCATGATATTCATGACCAAAAAGGTCAAAGGCAGGTTACATGGGATTTGGCACACTTAGTTTCAAGTTTGAAACACTTAGCAATATTGAAATGAGGCATAAGACTTAAGGCATAAAATGCCTAAGTCATGGACTTACCATTCAGCCCCCATTATGCATTAATATGAGTTTCATTTTCTAAAACATGGGATACAAAATCCCATCGACATCTACAAGGGTCAAACCCCAATCATCAAAAGATTAAAAAAAAGTGAAAAACACCATCATTTTGCATCGAGCACTTTGCTAGAGACATACTACTACCAGTGTTTCACTTGCATGCATAGAATGTGGAGACTTTGACTGGTTTTTTGGTGGAATTTTTGATGGGAAGTGTATAGAAACACAGGTAAAGGCATTTTTGCAAAAAAATCTACATCTTTTTCCACCTCTTTGGAGCTCTTCCATTGATTTTGGTTGCGGCCTATAGTATTCTCTAATGAACTTTGCTTCATTTTTTCTCTCTATTATTGATTCACCTACTTTGGAAGCCATGAGAAGCATTAAATGGAGCCTTCTGTTTAGAGATAAAGCTTTGAATAGTAGCAAAATATGAACCAAAGCTCCAAGTAAGCCAACCACTCCATTCTGTTCATATTTTGAGCAAAATAAAGCTCATTTTGAGCCTCCACACAAGAATAATGCTACAAGATAGTTTCATTTCTTGTATTTGAAGTTTAAAATACCCCACCCCATGTGGGTTTTCGATATCCTTTAAAAAAAAGAACTCTTTTCCTGCGGCCATGAAAGAATTGGCTAGGGTTTTGATACACCTTTGTCGCTTTTTCTGTAGACAAAATTCCATGTCATCCTTCGAATATCTTTGTATTTGCATTTGAAATAACTAGATTGTATTTGAGAATGAAATGAAGAAACCATGGCCACGGCCTAAAAGATATAAAATGGGTCTCTTCTTATATTTATGTTCTTCTTTAAAACTCCATGATGGTTTTTTCAAAAACTTCAGCATTTGCAATTTTTTTGTGAAAAACCCAAGTGTGTTTTTTTTCATTTGCAAAAATTTATGATTCCTGTAAAACCCCAAGTGGGTTACCCTCAATTTGTAGTAAGATTGTTTTTTTACATAAACCCCCAAGTGGGTTTTGCAAGATCATAATGTGAATGAGGTTTCATGTGAGAGTGATCAACTCCTTTCCATTATGTAATTCTTGTTACCATGAAGGCTCTACTTGTATTGATTTTTTGTATTCTTCATTCTTGAAATAGATGTGAGTGTATCTGTTGCTACTTTCCCAGAAAAAATTTCACTTGAAGACTCTATATGTTCCATAGTTGAAAACCCTGAAGCTTGTTGGACTTGTTTTGTTTCACTTTGTTTCCAGGATTCTCTGATTTTAAATTTTGCTTGATCAATTCTCATTGTGACTACTGTTTGTGCCTCTGTTATAGAGTTGTCTTTCAAAACTTCAATACAAACACCTTCAGCATTATGTTTTTTGGATCCTTGTCCATGTTTGGGATCTATGTCATCTTCATTACATCTGATACACCTACACCATGACTCACATTGTCCTTCTTGTAAATTGACCTTTTATCTGCCAAATCTAGGCTGGAAATTGCCACAGAGGAATGAATGCTAGTGGTTGTCTTGTTGAGGAATGATGTATCTTCAGTGGTAAAATTGTATATCTGTGTAGAAAGATGACTTGAATTCTTTGGAAGTCCTTCAAAACCTACATTATTTGGTGGTGTCAATGATTTGTAGCATTTCCAGATTAGTGGATGTGATGAAGTATATCTTGTTGAATGTTACTATTGGTGACTCTTCTACATCTGTATGTGATTATCATGTTGCTTAATTAAATTCTAACTTCCATAATCACATTTTTTCTTTGAAGTACTATAGTCATCTTCTTCATCAGATGAGATATTCAATCGATTGTACTCATGCATCCCAAGGGTTTCCCTTGCATTGAAACATCTCTTCATTTAAAGTAGATGCACATTTCACTCTTGATAGTTGAAAGACAATGCTTCTTATGGTTGTATCTTTTGAATCTTTTGTACATCCAACTGTTCTATTGAAAGGTGGGTTGGCTTATGTAATACTAGAATGTTGAGGTTTAAGAAACCCTTCAGGACCATTAACACTGTAACTTTCATCATGTGTTGTGATGCTGACTTTTCACTGCCTCCAAGCCTCTTGTCTATATCTAAGACATTTCTAGGTGCCACAAAAACTTGATCAAGATTTCCAGCTTCTCTCATCCCTCTTTCCTAATTTTTTGAAAGGTCATCAAGATCATCTAAATACTCCTCAGGAGGCCTTTCAAGGTCAATAGTTTTCTTGCCCTATTTTATAGCTTGGTGGCTACTTGTGATGCATAGCACTGTCTTTTATTATTCATTCAAAATACTAGCTTATGAGTCTTCTACTTTTCAAATCTGACCATATGGATGAAATACAAAGTCACAAGAATAGTTAATAGAACCATCAAGATACACTTTTTGACAACATTTGAAACCAACATGTTGAGTCCACCAATGTTTGAAACATGTCAAGATCTATATGTGGGTCATACAATATATGTATGTAAATAAATGTAGTCGTAAAACCTGAAACATGCTCATGCACATGGAGGTGTAGAAGCATAACTCCATGAGCTTTTATCCTCCATGATACCCTTTAAACCTACAATTTGATCTTCAGGGGATGCATCTATGTCATATAAAACTAGATGTCAATTTTGAAGCTCTTGACATTGATCGTAAAGGTATCTTTATCTTAATATGATCTTGCAACTTTGTCATATCTTCCTTTCAATGATAAAACTGCAGTCTTTTGTTTCATTTCTCATTGTGAAGTTCATTGTTTTATACAATGAGCATATACAACGCATATCCATTATTCATTTTTATCAATGTGCCTTTCTTCCTTATGCATTGCATTTTGATACAACAACTATATTGTGGCCTTAACCATGCACCTTCTTGCTCACCTTGTTCTTTTTGATGTTATGTTCCATTTTTTGGACTTCTTATTTGATGGCATTGTCTCTCCATATCACTATTATGTATACTTGTTCTCAAGGCATTGATTCTTATCATTTTGAACTTGGGTTCCTGCTTTCTGGCATGCAATCTTGATCCATGTTGGATCATTTATGATGACCAAACCTCTACATAAAATATTATGAGCATATCCACTAATGTTGTCCCTGCATTGACATGTAGCATGCATTTTTTTGTCCCAACCTTCATGGCTTCCATAACGATGCTTGCTGCCCCACATGTTTACTACCCAATTTCCACAACAGTTGTTTACCTTTTCAATCATGTGCCACAATTAACATTGCATCCTCACTTTGATCCTAGTAGGAAGACACATGTCACATATTTCGGTGACCTGAAAGCTCACCATCCTATGTGATGTGTGGTTGTCCAATAGGGTTAAGGTGAGAGGGAACTGACAGTACCTTGGATTATTCCTTCCTGCTGCCCCATATGCTTCATGATGTTTTCAGGCATGCCTTGATTTCCTCTTCATTATTTAAGAGATGCATAATTGAACTTGATGCATCTATGATTGGACTTGATGCATCTCAAAAATCACTTCTTTTTATAAAATGGATCATGGATCCATTGAAGAAGATTGAAAGACATATCCAGTAAAATGTGTTGCATCTTTTGAATTTGATAATGAAAGTTGATCAACTAGTGTGAATCCATATTGATTTAATGCATTGATAACATGTATATATTTGATCAAGTTGCTCAATTTCCCATTTCTCTCAAAGCATGTTGAGCTCTACCCTCATGGGAGCAACATTTACCCCACATGTTGTATTTAACTAAATCAAAACAGTAACAAGACTTGTCCTAAATCTGCACATGAAGCAAACAAGTTAGAAAAATAGATTTATATTTTGGATGTGTTTGATGACTTCATTGTTTTCCAAGACATCAAGGTTTGCATGCTTATTTAATGAACTTAGGGATCATTTTATACATGCATAGGTAAGTGTTTATGTAAGGTTTGATATCATTCATTGCTTAGAGCATTGATCTAATGTCATTGTGATTGCCATATGCAGGAGCTAGGACCACTACGGAGCTAGGAAGGACACAAGAAGCTCGGGGCAACAACACGGCAAGATGACACCTTCAAAACTAGTCATTCTCAGGCAATGGCTGGTCTCCATCCTTATATGCACATTTATTTGTTTACTTATTCATGTATGAACTATTCTTTATTTTCATTGAGTAAGTAAAGTTAGTCCCTTGGCTTATGAGGGACATGTACACTTCATGATTATCAATAAAGATTACATTTGTAGCACATATGGTTTTCTTTTCTCATTTGTTGTAATTGCATCATTGGAATGAAAACGTAATCTATTTTATTTGACAATCTCTATCATGCATATTGGCTTGACTTAGCAGACTATGGTTTATCTTTTAAATGTTTAAACAAATGACACAAAAAGAATAAACACTAAGTTACCTGATTTCAGCTGAAAGCTAAAAATCAGGTAACATTTTTGGTGACATCTGTTATATGTTTGCCTGCTAAACATGAGACCAAATACCTAACCTTATCCATTGGGCATGGGGTCACTCAGAAAGCTAACATGACTTGAAAACAACATTATAAATTGTTGTAACTCATTAAACCAACAAGAAACACTTTGAAAACTTATTGAAAACCCAACACTGCAGAATGAAAACTATCACCTAAATGTGCAAAACAACACTTAGGGAAAATTGAAAAGCATTAACTAATGAAACTACACTAACCTACTCTAACCAGCAAGCAGCTAGTCAAACAAAACCATTGACAAGATTTGCAAAATAACACTTTCTAATCAGAAACTAATGCATTACATGATTATGCACTGCTGAAAGAACATGAAACACATGCAAATATTCAAAAGATTGTTGTAATTTTTCATGAAATATGTAAAGAAACTCACTTACACCTTGATCTTGATCATTCCTATTGTCGTCCTAAACTGGACAAGTGACCTGAATTCGATCACCTTTAGCTGCAACTCCAAAATCAACTTCTTCTTCAATTGCATCCTCATACTTGGGTGCAAGCATGACCTCTAGTACTTCAATGGCCTCCAAACTGGCTAAATATCTAACGAGGAAGCCTCTTGAAATGACAAAAGTTGAACTTGTATTATTGACCTCCTAATTGAGATCTTGAAGAGTAGTATCTAGCCTTTGCTCTTGTTCAACCTAAACAATACTCGCATGTAGCTCAACCTCCTGAATATCCAAATCAAAATTTTCCTTTTCAAATGAGGAATTCAAATGTCTAAACAATGAGACAGCCTCCTCCAACACACTTTCAATCAATGCAATAACCTCAAACTCCTCTGTACACCATAAAGGAGGTTGCTTACTAAGATTATGCAAATCAACTCCAT
Organism: Sequoia sempervirens; assembly: GCA_007258455.2. Classification (NCBI taxonomy): domain Eukaryota; kingdom Viridiplantae; phylum Streptophyta; class Pinopsida; order Cupressales; family Cupressaceae; genus Sequoia; species Sequoia sempervirens. Next base: position 314,769,268 of record VDFB02271358.1, on the reverse strand, counting down.
GGGAGGTTTTTTGACTTGAGAGAATAGACTCATCCCCACAAAGACCACATTCTTCCTTTGGCTCCATGTCTATTTCTGCTGATTTATTGATACAAAAGGGGTTGAACATGGTTACCTCCACTTCTTGTTCTTGTTGTTCTTGATAATCTTCCTCCAAAGATGTTGGCATAGCATCTAGACATGAGTAGAAAAACTCAATTTCAGCTTGAAACAGATCCTCTTCATGCTTTTCATTGCACTTTTGTGTGGGAGGACTGATATTGTTCTCATGGCAACTCTCTTGAGGAAATAAAACCTCAAGGCCTTCAACCTCATGTTGTTGACCCATGACCAGATTTATGCTCTCCTCATCATGCTCAATGAAGCATGGAAGATCATCAACTGAAGCTATGAAATCATGGCCTACATCACCCTTTTCAGCCTCTTTAGGTTGTTGTCTTGATTCTTGAACCTGCAACTGCTTGATGTCTTCTTGCTATTCTAAAACAACATTTGGAGTGGGAAAACTCACACCTTCTTCATTCCAAACTGTACATTGCTCTTCTTGGTCAACCTTTTCCACCATTTCACCTTGTTGTCTTGTTGGAACATTTTCACCATCATGGAGAACAACAGGAGGATCATTAGCTAAAACATTGCAAAAAACATTTTGAGAAATCTTCTCCTGTTTATCCTTTTGTAGCTGTAGCCTATATTTCTCCATGGCTAAATGCAACAAGTTCACACTCCTAGTCTCCTCCATGTTGAGTGAGTTGTGCAAGCCAAGGGTCTGCTCTTCTTTTACTTTTTGGAAGTTAGAACATGGTTCCAATTGAATGATAGATGGAGGAACCTTACAGGGTGGAGAAAATGGCTCTTTCCAACTTGAAAACCTATAGGTGGAAGGCTTGTTGGAAGGGCCACTCAATGGATCAATAGGTTCTCCTTGTCTAAAGCTAGGGAACTTGTACCTAGGAACTTCTTCACTCATAGGATGATTCAACATTGCAAGAGGAATTGAGCTAAAAATAGGAAAGGAAGGGGTTGCTTGAGTTTCATACCTTAGTTGGCATTCCTCTCTAGCCATCTGCTTTACCAAACATTCCTCATGTTGTCTCCTTTGAATCTTCATCTCCTGCTCTTGAATGTATGCTTGGAAGGCTAACTCCTCTTGATGCATGTCAGCCTCCTGTTGTTGCATTTGATACTCTTGTTCTTTATTGATCTCATCCAACTACCTACGGAAATCTAGCAATATACTGTCAATATTGCTAATCCCCATATTTTTAGAATTTCGGGGCTGAAAATGAGAACATAACTACTATTTTGGAACAAGGTATCCTTCTTGAGGCTAGTTCTAGGCATATACTGATTGATATTGAGATTGAGTAGGAGTGGGAGGGTGGGAAACAGAATGAGGGTGTTGGTAACTTGTTGTCACAGGGTTATTTGAAATAAAACCAACAAGTTGTTTAGTGTGGTATGGCTGGTAAGAGTTCATACATGTATGATTTTCATGGAATGGTGAGTAATTGGAATTTTCATGATATGCTAGGTGATATGACATGTTTCCATGAAAAATGGACATGTTTATTCATTCAGAAGCTGGAACATGAGAAAAAAATTGATTTACTTGAATCTAACCAGCACTTGATCATACTAAAACCTATAAAACTTCTCGGAGTCACAAGGTATGTAAACAAAATTCCTCGAAAAGGCTGATACTACTACTGTACACACCAAACAACATTAACAAAATACATAGAAATGAACTAAGAAGCAGTTCACCTGTCCCATTGGGCATGTCAAAACTATTAGGGATCCAAATCTTCACCCTAATGCCAAGTTGTGAACGAACTTAGCAAGTTTGGAAGTAACATGGGACTGCTTTCAGGTTGTGGGTGTCCTATTCAAATTCAAGCCTCCAAATTATGGGTTGGATTCCCCTTTTGATGTCACCTAACTACTAATTTCTGAGGTAAAGGGTAAGAATTGCATGAAAAAATAACCTAATACTGAAAATATCTAAGGTGATACACCAAAAAATAACTAGGACCTGATAACAACCTATCACATTCAAATCAATTATCATCAAACTTGGTTTAAATGACTCATTTTCAAATGCAGTTTACATAAGTAATTTATAAGGAGGTCTCTAAACAGGGCTTTTAGAAGGAAAATAGAGGTTTCACAACTAACAACACTATTTAAGAACACAACTTATAACCTATTAACATACATTTTATGCTAAACAGATGCCTAAACATGAGACAATTTTGCAAGGAAAGATAAATTTTCACAAGGCAAAATGTTCAATCATTAACAACATACCATGAAACATGAAATGAGAAGGTAAAATGCTCTATTTTATTAATTCAAAGTGCTTACTATATCAAAAGTCCATCTGAGTTACAATACTGCTCCATGAAAAATAGCTCCAAAACAAAGCTATCTTGCTACTGGAAAGAAAGAACTCGCTCCAAAATTCCCAAAATGAATATACTTAAGAAAAAAGATCACACAACACTCATGCCTGCCCATCTAGAAGGTTCTGGTTGGATGAGGCACTAAATCCAAAAAAAAACCTTCAAAAATCACTCCAAAAGGCCTCTAAAATGGTGGAAAGTCAAGCTCATACTCAAGTCATGCCAAAAGTGTGACAAAACTCCCTCCAAAGTAGCACATGTTTCTCCAAAATAGTCAATGCTTCACCCCCACACTCTCCTCATGTCTGCAAGCCAATCATTTTGTCTCCCATCTTTGACTCATGCAGTATGTGTTTTGAAAACACAAGACTCCAAAAAAGGCATTAAGCTAATAAGTTGATTAGGTGATTCATAATACATCACTTAATCAAGTTATTTTACATTTCAAAGCAAAAATAAGAGGGCTCCACCATCTCATTGAATTGCATTACATTTGCAAGTGAAAAATATCAAAGCAATTAGAAAATCACTTAAATGATATTTTTATATTTTGAAACAAATGCAAAAACAATAATGAAATGCCAAAATGCTTTCAAAATTAAACAAGGTCAAAATTCCTTCAAGGCACTTGATCATTTTACTCTTCTCATTTTGCACCCCAAGGCCACATGTGGTCAACATTCTTCTGATTTGCAAAGGAAAAATTAAAGGCTCAAGTTTGGCCTATATGGCTGACCTCCACACTTCTTGGAAGGCATCTTCTAAGTCTTCAAGTACCATGATATTCATGACCAAAAGGTCAAAGGCAGGTTACATGGTATTTGGCACACTTAGTTTCAAGTTTGAAACACTTAGCAATATTGAAATGAGGCATAAGACTTAAGGCATAAAATACCTAAGTCATGGACTTACCATTCAGCCCCCATTATGCATTAATATGAGTTTCATTTTTTAAAACATGGGATAAAAAATCTCATCGACATCTAGAAGGGTCAAACCCCAATCATCAAAAGATAAAAAAAAGTGAAAAACACTATCATTTTGCATCGAGCACTTTGCTAGAGACATACTACTACCAGGGTTTCACTTGCACACACAGAATGTGGAGACTTTGACTGGTTTTTCGATGGAATTTTTGATGGGAAGTGTATAGAAACATAGGTAAAGGCATATTGTCACAGAAATCTACATCTTTTTCCACCTCTTTGGAGCTCTTCCATTGATTTTGGTCGCAGCCTGTAACATTCTCTAATGAAATTTGCTTCATTTTTTCTCTCTATTGTTGATTCACCTGCTTTGGTCACCATGAGAATTCTATTTAGAGATAAAGCTTTGAATAGCAGCAAAATGTGAACCAAAGCTCCAGGTAAGCCGACCATTCCATTCTCTTCAGATTTTGAGCAAAATAAAGCTCCTTTCAAGCCTCCACACAAGTATAACGCTGCAAAATAGTTTCATTTCCTGTATTTGAAGTTTAAAATACCCTACCCCACATGGGTTTTTGATATCCTTTAAAAAAAAGGACTCTTTGGTTGTGGCCATGAAAGAATTGGCTAGGGTTTTGATACACCTTTGTCACCTTTTCTGTAGACAAAATTCCATGTCATCTTTTGAATATCTTTGTATTTACATTTGAAATAACTAGATTGTATTTGAGAATGAAATGAAGAAACCATGGCCACGGCCTAAAAGATATGAAATGGGTATCTTCTTATATTTCTATTCTTCTTTAAAACTCCATGATGGTTTTTTCAAAAACTTGAGTATTTGCAATTTTTTTGTGAAAAACCCAAGTGGGTTTTCATTCATTTGCAAAAATATATGATTCCTTTAAAAACCCCAAGTGGGTTACCCTCAATTTGTAGTAAGATTTATTTTTTACAAAAACCCCCAAGTGGGTTTTGCAAGATCATAATGTGAATGAGGTTTCATGAGAGAGTGATCAGCTCCTTTCCATTATGTAATTCTTGTTACCATGAAGGCTCTACTTGTATTGATTTTTAGTATTCTTGATACTTGAAATAGATGTGAGTGTATCTAATGCTACTTTCCTAGAAAAAATTTCACTTGAACACTCTATATGTTCCATAGTTGAAAACCCTGAAGCTTGTTGGACTTGTTTTGTTTCTCTTTGTTTCCTAGATTCTCTAACTTTAAATTTTGCTTGATCAGTTCTCATTGTGACTACTGTATGTGCCTCTGTTATAGAGTTTTATTTCAAAACTTCAATACCAACACCTTTAGCATTATGTTTTCTGGATCCTTGTCCATGTTTGGGATCTGTGTCACCTTGATTTCATCTGATACACCTACACTGTGACTCACATTGTCCTTCTTGTAAATTGACTGTTTATCTGCCAACTCTAGGCTAGAAATTTCCACAGAGGAATGAATGCTAGTGGTTGTCTTGTTGAGGACTAATGTATCTTCAATGGTAAAATTGTCTATCTGTGTAGAAAGATGACTTGAATTCTTTTGCAGTCCTTCAAAACCTATATTATTTGGTGCTCTCAATGATTTGCAACATTTCTAGATTAGTGGATGTGATGAAGTATATCTTGTTGAATGTTATTGTTGGTGACTCTTCTGCATCTGTATGTGATTATCATGTTGCTTACTTAAATTCTGACTTCCATAATCACATTTTTTCTTTGAAGGACTATAGTCATCTTCTTCATCAAATGAGATATTCAATAGATTGCACTCATTCATCCCAAAGGTTTCCCATGCATTGAAACCTCTGTTCATTTAAAGTAGAAGCACATTTCACTCTTGACAATTGAAACCAATGCTTCTTATGGTTGTATCTTTTGAATCTTTTGTACATCCAACTGTTCTATCAAAACATGGGTTGGCTGATGTAATACTAGAATTTTGAGCTCAAAGAAACCCTTCACGCCCATTAACACTGGAACTTTTATCATGCATTGTGATGCTGACTTTTCACTGCCTCCAAGCCTCTTGTCTATATCTAAGACATTTTTAGGTGCCACAAAAACTTGATCAAGATTTCTAGCTTCCCTCATCCCTCTTTCCTAATTTTTTGAAAGGTCATCAAGATCATCTAAATACTCCTCAAGAGGCCTTTCAAGGTCAATAGTTTTCTTGCCCTATTTTACAGCTTGGTGGCTACTTGTGATGCATAGAATTGTCTTTTATTATTATTTCAAAATACTAGCTTCTGAGTCTTCTACTTTTCAAATCTAACCATATGAATGAAATACAAAGTCACAAGAACAGCTAATAGAACCATCAAGATACACTTTTTGACAACATTTGAAACCAACATGTTGAGTCCACCAATGTATGAAACATGTCAAGATCTATATGTGGGTCATACAATAAATGTATGCAAACAAATATAGTTGTAAAACTTGAAGCATGTTCATGCACATGAAGGTGTAAAAGCATAACTCCACGAGCTTTTATCCTCCATGCTACCGTTTAAACCTACAATTTGATCTTTAGGGGTTGCTTCTATGTCATATAAAACTATATGTCAATTATGAAGCTCTTGAAATTGATGGTAAAGGTATCTTTATTTTAATATGATCTTGCAACTTTGTCATATCTTCCTTTCAATGATGAAACTGTAGTCTTTTATTTCATTTCTCTTTGTGAAGTTCACTATTTTATTCAATGATGATATACAACGCATATCCATTATTCATTTGCATAAATGTGTCTTTCTTCCTTATGCATTGCATTTTGATACAACAACTAAATTGTGGCCTTAGCCATGCACCTTCTTGCTCACCTTGTGCTTTTTGATGCTATGTTCCATTTTTTGGACTTCTTATTTGATGGCATTGCCTCTCCATATCACTGTTATGTATACTTGTTCTCAAGGCATTCATTCTTATCATTTTTAACTTGGGTTCCTGCTTTCTAGCATGCAATCTTGATCCATGTTGGTTCATTTATGATGACCAAACCTCTGCATGAAATATTATGAGCATATCCACTAATGTTGTCCCTACATTGACATGTAGCATGCATTTTTATGTCCCAACCTTCATGGCTTCCATAACGATGTTTTCTGCCCCACATGTTTACTACCTGATTTCCACAATAGTTGTTTACCTTTTCAATCATGTGCCACAATTAACATTGTCTCCTCACTTTGATCCTAGTGGGCATACACATGTCACCTATGTCGGTGTCCTGAAAGTTCACTATCCTATGTGATGTGTGGTTGTCCAATAGGGTTAAGGTGAGAGGAGAATGACAGTACCTTGGATTATTCCTTCTTGCTGCCCCATTTGCTTCATGATGTTTTCAAGCATTCCTTGATTTCCTCTTCATTATTTAAGAGATGCATAATTGAACTTGATGTGTCTATGATTGGACTTGATGCATGTCCAAAGTCACTTACTTCTTTTTATAAAATGGATCATGGATCCACTTAAGAAGATTGAAAGACATATCTAGCAAAATGTGTTGCATCTTTTGAATCTGATAATGAAAGTTGATCAACTAGTGTGATTCCATATTGATTTAATGCATTGATAACATGTATATCTTTGATCAAGTTGTTGAATTTCCCATTTCTCTCAAAGCATGTTGAGCTTTACCCTCGTGGTAGCCACATTTACCCCACATGTTGTATTTAACTAAATCATAATAGTAACAAGACTTTTCTTAAATCTTCACATGAAGCAAACAAGTTAGAAAAATAGATTCATATTTTGGATGTGTTTGATGACGTCATTGTTTTCCAGGACATACAAGGTTTGCATGCTTATTAATGCACTTAGCCTGGATCAGTTTATACATGCACAAGTAAGTGTTTATGTAAGGTTTGAGATTCTTTCATTTCTTAGAGCATTGCTCTAATGTCATTGTGATTTCCATATGCAGGAGCTAGGAGCACTATAGAGCTAGGAAGGACACAAGCATCTCGAGGCAGCAGCAGGACAAGATGACACCTTCAAAACTAGTCATTCTCAGGCAATGACTGGTCTCCATCCTTATATGCACATTTATTTGTTTACGTATTCATGTAAAAATGGTTCTTTATTTTCATTGAATAATTAAAGTTAGTTCCTTGGCTTGTGAGGGACATGTACACTTAATGATTATCAATAAAGATTACATTTGTAGCACATATGGTTTTCTTTTCTCATTTGTTGTAATTGCAACATTGGAATGAAAATGAAATATGTTTTATTTGAAAATCTCTATCATGCATATTGGCTTGACTTAGTAGACTATGGTTTATATTTTAAATGTTTAAACAAATGACACAAAAAGAATAAACACTAAGTTACCTGATTTCAGCTGAAAGCTAAAAATTAGGTAACACTAAGATTAGATCAATACCTAAGGGGAAACTAACCTAACACTTTGGGGGCTCATCAATGATGGCCTTACCTACGTAAGCACAAAGATGACATAGTTTGATTGACTTTTACCAATAACCATTTATTGATGACATATGAACATTGATGAATTGTCAATTTATTATGATGGACTCTGAAAGACTGACCTAATGCCTTGGGGGCTCATCGATGATAGCCTTTCCTATGTTCATGCTCAAAGACATCGTAGTTTGAAAAGTGATTTTGACTTTTTCTACTTTTTAGACCTGTTTAGGGGTTTTGATTTGATTCAGATGTTTTTAGATTTTGAAGGTGTTCTGAATTTTTTTTTCTTTTGAACTTTACAAGTTTCTGGATGTTTTTGGATTTTTGAAATGATATGGATTTTTTTGATATTTTTGAAAATGATTCAAATGTTTTTGGATTTTTTGAGCTATACAAATGTTTTGAATGTTTTTGAGATTTTTACTTTACAATATTTTGAATGTTTTTAGATTTTGACTTTACAAGATTTTGGATGCTTTTGGATTTTGATGATTTTGCAAATATTTTTGAGATTTTGAGATTTTATGAATGTTTCTGGATTTTGAGATTTTATGACTATTTTTGGATTTTGAGATTTTATGACTATTTTTGGATTTTGAGATTTTATGACTATTTTTGGATTTTGAGATTTTAGAAATAACCTTAAGGGGATATACAAGGACCCGATCCAATGCAAGTATAGGAAGATGCCCCAAGTGTGATGTGATAGAATACCTTGATATATGTAGAACAAATTGACCTTAGGATTGTGCCAAGTAGTACTAAAGGGGAACATGATACTTAATATCTAGTTATGATATGGACGCAGATGGGTGAAGAAAATAAATAGAATAAATATGATAAAGGATGATGGATGGAAGATGCAGGATAATTTGAAGACTCAATGATGGATGGAAGATGATGCTTATTTATGCAAGGCACCTGTTTGCTAGGTTTTTATCAAGGTACTTTCCCAGAGTTCCATTGAAGTGGTTTTCACCAGAGGATGATTTTTCTCTTTATTGTTTTCAATCCTTTTTCTATTTTTTTGGATTTTTTGTTTTTTGGATTTTGGATTTATACCCTTCAAGACTAAGGCATAAAAATTCTTAAGATGTGTGTTATTGATAGGCTCCTACAAGGATTCTCCTTCAAGTGTGGATAATTGATAGGCTCTAGAACCATAACTAGCTATGAAAATGAATGGTCCTAACCAATTAGGTTCAAATTTCCCTTTCTTATTTAGATCAGGAATTCTTTTGGTTCTCTTTCAATACAAGATCTCTCACTTGGAAGGAACGATCTTCTTATTGTAACTCCTTTTAATTCGGTTTTGATAGACCTATAAATGATTCAAATCCTCAAGATGATGTTCATCCAACAACTCCATCTTGTTCAATCCACATACTCTATGCTCTTCATCGGTAAGAATATGTTGCAATGACACTCTCAGCGATGGGAGCTTAACCTCAATAGGTAGGATAGCTTTAGTTCCATAAACTAAGGAATAGGGAATGGAACTTGTAGGTGTGTGGATATTATTTCGATGGGCCCATAAAGTGGAGTTCAACTAGAGATGCCAATCACAACCAACTTCATTGATTGTCTTTTTGAGTATCTTTAGGATATTTTTGTTTGAAGCATTGGCTTGTCTAATTCCCTAGGGATAGTATGGGGTGGAAAAATGGTGTTGGATGTTAAATTTTTGGCATAGCTCACAGACATCCTGGTCTTTTAAGGGTGTTCCATTATCTATGATAAGATCTTGGGGAACACCATAATGAAAAATGAGATAGTTCAAGATGAATTTAGATATTCTCTTTCCTATGATATAGGTCATAGGTATTGCTTCAATCCACTTTGTGAAATACTCAGTGGTTGTAATGATAAATTTATGACCATTGGATGAGGTAGGGGTGATTTTCCCTATGAGGTCGAGTCCCCACTATGAGAAAGGACAAGGTGTAGTGATCGTCCTAAGCTCTTGAGCCAATGCATGGATGAGGTCCCCATGTTGTTGATATTGCACGCATTTCTTAACAAACTGATGAGCTTCCTATTCCATGATAGGCCAATAATATCCTATCCTCAACAGTTTCTTATCCAAAGTCGCACCACTTGAATGCGACCCATAGATGCCTTCACATACTTCTTTTAACATAGTCAAAGATTCCTCTTGGTTAAGACACCATAATAATGTCCCTTCTAGACTTATCTGATAAAGGTTATCACCTAAGAGAATAAATTGGGATGCTCTTCCAACAAAATTTTTCTAAGGTTTTAAGTAAGGTCATAAGGGAGGATAACTCTATGTAGGTAAGTAAAGATATCATGATACTAGAAGGAACCAGGACCAACAATTTCACACATGAATTCATATTTTGGTACCTCAAACGTTAGGATGGGAAGTTGCTCGATGAATAATTTTCATTTAAAAATGTTGTGCAACATATCTAGCAAGGACCCAATAGTAGCCATAGCATTTGTTTCTCAGTTGTTGGCTCCATTTATCTTCTTGAATGTTATGTCAATGAAGAAATCCTTGAGATTTTCCACCATATTTTTATAAGGTGTGAGCTTGTCATCCTTGGTCTGGTAGTCATCATTAACCAAGTTCACAATCAGCTAAGAATCTCCATAGACCTTCAACTCTTGGATTTTTCATTGTATTGTGATCCTCAATCCTGTGATAAGAGCCTCATACTCGGCGATGTTATTAGTAAATGTGAAAGATAAATGATATGACTTAGTTATATAATCACCTTGTGGGGTGATGAAGAGGTTGTCTACTCTAAATCCATGTTATGCATGTGTGAATCATCAAAATACAACTTCCATTGCCCCACTATGCTAAGGATAAATACTGACTCATCGAGAAATTTAGACACCAACAGATTTTTTGCATAGATAGGTGACTTTGCCAGTTGATCTATGATAACCTCCCCATTGATAGCCTTTCAATCTATGTACTCTATGTCAAATTTTGTGAGGATCATCACCCACTTGGCCATACATCCTGTGAGAGTAGCCTTGGATAGCAAATACTTCAATGGCTTTATCTTAGAGATAAGATTTACTTGGTGAGAAAGCATGTAGTGCCTAAATTTTTGTGAAGTGAACACCACTAGTAGGCAAGATTTTTCAATGGATGAGTAGTTTAGCTTGTATCCCACCAAGGTTATATTGATGTTGTAAATAGCTCTCTCCTTCACTATTTCATCATGTTGAGCAAGAAGAGCACCTAGAGTTGCTAATGTAGCTAAGATATAAAGAATAAAAAGTCTACCTTTTGTTGGTGGCATAAGGACAAGGGGTGTTAGTAGGTAATCTTTAAGTTGTTGGAATGCTTTTTCATAATTTAAATCCCATTTGTAAGCTATCCCCTTGTGAAGAAGGTTATCAAATGGATGACACTTATCTACTATTTGTGCTATGAATCTTCTAATAGGTTACAATCTCCCTTGTAAACCTCACAGTTGCTTTAGTGTATGTGGTGGTTCCATATCCAGGATTTCCTTGACACTGGATCTACTTCAATTCCTCCCTGTGACACAATGTATCCTAAGATTTTTCCTAAAGTAACATCAAAGACACACATTTTTTTTTCAATTCAACCATACCTTGTACTCTTCAAGACTATCAAAGATAGATCCTAACACCTCTTGATGTTCCTTCCTTTCTCTTGACTTATCTAGAATATCATCCACATAGTCTTCTAAATTCTTGTGAATCATGTCCTGGAAAATCAAATTCATTGCTCTCTAATACGTGGATCCAACATTCTTCAAACCAAATGGAATCACATTCCAACAATACATTCCCCAAATACATGTAAACATTTTTTATGTTGATCTTCTTTGGCTATCATGATCTCATTGTACTCTGAGAACTCGTCCATGAGTGAAAGCATCTCATGTCTAGTTGTTAGATCTACAATGATGTAAATATTAGGAAGAGGAAAGTCATCCTTAGGAAATACCTTGTTCAAATCTCTAAAGTCGATACATATTCTTATGCCCCCAATGGGTTTTGAGATTGGTACAAGGTTTGAAACCCACTCAGGATAATATATTGGCCTAATGAACCCCACATCAAGAAGCTTTTGTAATTCCAATTTGACCAATAATGCTATCTGTGGATGCATTTTCCTTAGCTTCTGCTTTACTAGTTTAGCATGAGGATAAGTCGCAAGATGGTGAAAAACTACTTTAGGATCAAGGCTTAGCATGTATGCATAGGACCATGCAAAATTCATCTTTCACTCTTTCATTCAGGAATGCTGCCAAGTTCTTTTTCTCTTCATCAAGGAGTAATTCTGCATAAAAGGTGATTTGTGGTGCCTCCTTTGTCCCTACATTGATTGGATTGGATTTCTCGGTGCAAGCACTGTTGATTTCTCTTGATGTATCGCACTAAGGGGAAGATTGAATCTCTCATCCTTGGGTGTGTTAGAGAGGTTTTCACTATCAGATGCATCCTTTATTTTTACTATTTTATGATCATAAAGTGCCATAGTTTGGTTTTCATTGAAGGATCGAGACATGATTATCATATTTTCTATTTTACAACTGAGGGGCTCAATCATTTCCCCATAGCATGCTTGTGTATCTAGTTCAATGTCAAAACCTACCTTGTGATCCTCATATGGTGTGTATTCATGGATCCCCATGAACTTGGATATAACTCTATCTTTTTTGAATAAATCAAGAATAGGTGATTGTCATTGGTCCCAATTTATAAGTTGGGTATAGACTAGTTTCAATTCAATGATTCGGCTATTGGAAGCAAAGGATGTGGTGGTTATCATGAATGTGCAAGTATCCTCAAATAAGTATGTGATATCAAGGGGAAATTCATTGAGGATATCATTATGTGATGTAGGTACCAAAGAGGAAGGTTCAACTCCCTTAACAAAGCACCCTTTCCAAGAAGGGTCACTTTACTTGTGGTACATCCAAAACCAATATTCTAAGGTCATTTCTCAGGAGAAAGAGGTTCTAATAAACCATTATTATTTTGACCAAGCTTTTAATTCTTGTTGTATCCCCAAGCCTTCATTAGTTGCAATCCTTTGTTGTCATCCTCTATTGGAAGAATGGGCTTTGGTTTGTTATTTTGATATAGCAATTCCTATACATTTTCTTCATCAATAATTTCTTTGTTAAAATCTCCCCACTTTGTGAAAGTGGTAGATGTCATCTTGATTGTCTTTCATACCCTGTCAACAGGCTCAGGCTTCCCATAGGATCTAGGAGAAATAGGCAATTCTCCAATTACAAAAGAGTCTTTTTTCAAGTTGTAGTCTCCACAACCATTGTATTTGATCATTGCTTTGGCATCAGGGATGTTCTACAAGATGGGTGTATTTTATTTGGAAGTGGAAGCTAGGGAAGATGGGTCAAAGAAAGAGGAGGGTATCAACACTTCATCATTCTTAGGAACTTGGGGGACCCTATAGTACTTTTCTTCTAGGTTCTTGCAATAATATAAGGTTTTGGGATCACCATGGATTGTGATTTCTCTATCTTCATAGGGAAGCTTGATGCATTGATAGTAGGTGGAAGCTATGGCTTTCATAACGTGGATCCATGGATGGCCAAGGAGTATATTGTATGGAAGGTCAAGGTCAAGAACTTGGCAAGTAGATTCTACAATTATGGGTCCTACTTGGATGGGGATTTTGATTGTGCCTTTAGAATTCAATTTTTTTATCATCATATGCTTTAATGGTAACCCCTTTTTTCCTTTTCATTAATAGCTTCAGAATAGCCCAAGTTCTTGATCAACTAAAGGGTACAAATTTTAAGGCTAGCACCTCCATCCACCAAGACTCTTTTGACTTTGTTTTTATGGATGAGGACCTCAAGATGTAATGCTTTATTATGTGATGGTTGTGTGGGAAGGTCTTACTCATAAAATGTGAGAAGATGAGGGGTGGTGATGTGTCTGACCATAGCTTGAAATTGTCCAATATCAAGATTATCAGGTATGGATGATGATGACAAAGCTTTTTCTAGGATGCCCCTATGTGTCAGAGATATTTTCAATAAATCTAAGGTAGAGATTTGGGCAGAGGTCTTTTCCAATTATTCCAAGAGGCTATAGTCATTAGAATTTGACTTCAGTGGTGGTTCCCTAGGTTACAATGGTGCTCCTTAAATGGTGACTTTTCCTCTTCATGTGGTGACTCCACTTTGCACTAGGTCCTTTGATGGTGATGAGGGATATAAAATGATCACAAGATGCTACCACATTGTTGTAAACATGACCTACATTGTGGTAATCCTTCCCTCTGCCATTATCATTTCCATTATTATGGTTCGACATTGGATCCTTGTATAACTTAAGGTCTTTATTTCCTGGTTGTTGATCCACACTCACGTCTCTGTTATCAATAAGATCTTGAATAACATTTTTCAATTTCATGTAATTTGATGTTTTGTGTCCCTTGATTTTTTGAGAATCACAAAGATCCTCTTCTCTATACCATGGAAGTTTGACTTGAGGCTCTTGAAAATTCTTGTAATTAGGGAGTATGATGACATTAGATTGCACCAAATTTTGCATTATCACTTCAATAGTTTCCCCCAAAGGTGTGTACTTGCATTGTTGAGGATAATTGTTTCAAGGTGGTGGTCTTCTTTGAGGGTTGGAATTGTTGATCGTTTGTTGATTATTTTGTGGCTGTGTGATTTTTTTTGTGTTTTTTGTTTTGGATTTGTCTATTTTGGAGCATTAAACACCACTTTTGCATCAACTATGCCATCATTAGTAGCATTCTTGTTTTTGGCCCATATACGGGGTTTGTCATTGGAACTAGATGATGGAAGATTGTCTTTATATGCTTGTGATACTCCTTGTGAGATGACAGATCTTTTAATGTTAAGACCCTTGGGGATAAGTTCTTCGTATGTCAATACACATTGCATTTTTAGTTGGAAGGATAATTTTGTTTATATGTTTGTAATAATGATCTCTACCTATTGCTTTATGGGAATTGGCCATTTACATTTACTAGATTTATGCCTCCATCATTGCAAGAAGTTTTCAAATGATTCACCCTTGTTCTATTTAAGGGTATATAGTGTTGCAAGTATGAGAAAGTTTGGTGGTGTTGTGATTAATGTTGTCATTAATGTACACACAATTCATTATGTTTTAGATTATAAATGTATAGTTGATATGCTGCTAAGATGTTGTGAGTACATGGAGTTATCTTTATGACATTGCAGATGTTGGTTTGATGAGTTTTTGAGTGCTTTTGAGAAAATTAATAAAAAAGTGAAGTCAGAGTTATGAATTTGTTCAAAGTGTGCTCCAGTATGTGCTCTACATTTCTCCTGTGTTGATCCTATGCTAGTGTGGATCAAAACATTTTCTAGTGGTGATTTAGTGGTGATATCTCCTAAGTTCTAGCTTCTAGTGTGTGAACTGTTCTAGCAGAGTTGGTCTTGTGTGGACTGGGAGAAATGTGCTTCACAGTCCCCCGCTATTCTATTTTAGATCTTGTGGATCTAGCATATGTCTTGTAATGGTGTGATCATGGTTCTAGCAAAGATACGTGTGGTTTGATGATCTAGAAGTCAAGTGTCAAAGTTGTTGTATGTGTTTGCACAGTCTGAATGGACTGATGGAAGAAGTTCGATTTTCAAAGATTGTTGCACTTGTTGTGGATGTATCTGAAGGAATTTGAGATTTTTTCTCATGCATAATGAAGCATGTTGTGTCATCTATGTGTCATCTTCTTGTTGGGAAGAATGTACATCAATGTTCATTTGTGTTTTCATTAGGTTTGGTCGACCTGGTATTTACACTTCATCTGGAGAATTAAGTTTCTATTAAGGAAGTGTGTGGTTGATCCAAGACATTATTTTTGGTCTTGGTTAAATGTTTTATTGGTCCACTCTCATTCCTTTCCATCGTGGGAATATTGAGCTACCGACCTAATTTGAATTTATGAAATGAGGTTTATGTGGTCGACCTTGGAGAAAGTATATAAGGTTGAAGATGGTATAAATGCAAGTCGAATTGTAAAGAGTGGTGTGTGTGTGTGATGCAAAGTGATGAAGTAAGCCACATATCAAAATGGTAGAAGTGTGTGAAATTGAGTTGAGGCAGTAGTTCTTCATTGTGTTGGATTCCTGAAGGCAATGAGTTGATGGTTTCTGCAATCTTTTGATCAAGGTTGCTAATGTGTGTTAATTGTTGTGGTGGATCTGTTGTTCTCTTTTGTATCAATAGGTAGTGAGCCACCCTATTGGAAAGTGAGTCCTTTCTATAGGTAATTAGCCTTTGTATTTGGACAATTAGTCCTCTTTTGGGCAGTGAGCCCTTGGTAGTGAGCCTTTGTTTTGTTTTATAATCTATTTATATTGTGAGTTAATCCTCACCATGGTTTTTCCCTCATTGGTTTTTCCACGTAAAAATATGGTGTTCATTGTGTTGATTTACTTTCTGTTATTTGTGTTTCATTCTCATACTTAATAATAGAATAGTGTGATTGTGGAATTGATAAGTATTAAAAGTTTTAATTTTAAATTTTTTGACAACTGATTCACCCCCCCTCTCAGTTGTCTTGCGCCTTTTAACAATTGGTATTAGAGCTTGGGTTCCTTGGTGTAGAGCTTAACCTCTTAAGGAAGATCTAATGGCGCATAAGTTGATGATCCCTATGTTCGATGGATCTTATTATAGTGATTGGAAACTGTAGATGACAGGATATATTTTTTCTCTTGGTTACAATAAATGGAAGGCTATCGAGATGAAGTATACTGCTCTGACGAATGGTCCTACTACTGTAGATGAAGTTTTTTCTTATGAAGAGAATGAGAAAGCGAGGTATACTATTTATATTGCTTTATCTAAAATTGAACGAACTAAGGTTCTTTCTTTGGATATTGCTTATGATGTCTGGAAGAATTTGGAAAAACTGTATGAAGGAAATTGAAGAGTAAAGTTGACAAAGAAGTTGGCTGCAAAGCGCAAATTTGAGAATTTGAAAACGGAAGAAGGTGAAGAGTTTACAAGCTATTTCTAGAGGGTTGAGATGATATCAAATGAAGTTAAGAATCAAGGGGAAAGCTGACCAATGAAGATATTATTGAAAATATCTTGATCACCCTACCAGATTGCTACAGTGATAAGATCTCAGTCATTGAAGAGATGTATGATTTTATGAGGTATACTAAAGAAAAGTTATTCGGCACCTTGCAAGCATTTGAGATGATAGGAAAGAAGATAGGAAAGAAGAAAATACAGAGATAACATTAAGGAAATGAAGATTGAAGATGATCCAGAGAGTGATGGTTCTGATGAGTTGGAAGCGAACTTCACTAGGAAGTTGAAGAAAGGTACCAAAGAGTATAAAGGTATGTTGCCCTTTAAATGTTTAAGTTGTGGTAATATTGGTCATTGTGCTTCAAAAATTCCAAATAGAGCTATACATAAGAATAACAAGGATTATAAAGATAAGGATAGAAAGGAAAAGAAATAAAAGAAGTTGTATTATGTTAAAGAAGCTAGAATTTCTGATGATGGATCTGAAAATGAGGTTGATGATAGTGAATGCCTATTTTTAGCTTTGGAAAACAAATCTGTATTTGCTAACCCTAGAAAATGTGCAAGAAAGAATGCTCCAAAGAACAAAAAGAATAAGATGGAAGGTACTTTGGTCACCACCTTTCATGCAAGACATGATAAAGACTACTGGGTGATTGATAGTGGAGGCTCTAATCACATGATCAAACATTAAAGTAAGTTCACTAAACTTGAAAAGTATGATGGTGGTTTTGTCATGTTTGGTGATGATTCAAGATCTAAGATTTGTGGGAAAGGTTCAATTAGTTTTAATGGAGTTCACAACACTGATGATGTATATTATGTGAAGGGTTTGAGGCATAACCTTTTGAGTGTTGGAAAAATGTGTAGCAATGGTTTTAAACTTGTGTTTTAGAATAACACCTGTGAAATAAAAAAAGGATCCAGAAATGGAGATATGGTTACTATTGGAAGGAGAACTCATGGAAACATCTTTCAACTTAAGGGACTTGATGGTCAATTCCTTGTATCTCAATTCAATGAAATTTGGTTGTGGCACCAAAGAATGGGACATGTAAATTTTGATAATGTGGTCAAAATCAGTTCAAAAGAGATTCTCTGAGGTTAGCCTAGAATCACAAGGCCTGGTAATACTATTTGTAGAAGTTGTTAGTTGGGGAAACAAACAAGATGCAACTTTAAGGGAAAAGAGCACTCTACTACTAGAATGTTGGAGTTAATTCACACTAATCTTTGTGGTCTGACTAGAACAAGAATCTTAAATGGTGATAGGTATTTCATGCTTCTTATTGATGATTATTCTCGAATGACATGGGTTTCTTTTCTTAGAGAAAAGACTTGGGCTCTAGATAGGTTTAAAGTGTTCAAAGCAAGAGTGGAAAATGAAGTAAATTTTAAAATCAAATGTTTGAGATCTGATAGAGGTGAAGAATTCACTCCTAGTGAGTTTAATACATTCTATGAAAAGCATGGCATAACGAGACAATTTTTTGCTCTGAGAACCCCTCAGCAAAATGGGGTAGTTGAGAGGAAAAACAAGATAGTACAGGAAGCTACAAGAACCATGATGAAAGAATCAAATGTACCAGATGTATACTGGAGAGAGGAAATACACACTGCTATTTATGTTCTTAATAGAGTTCAGATCAGAGGGAACATCACAAAGACTCCTTTTGATATATGGACTGGAAAGACTCCTACTATGAAGTACTTCAAGGTATTTCGAAGTAGATGTTACATTAAAAGAGATGATGAAAATCTTGGAAAGTTTGATGCTAGATGTGAAGAAGGAATTTTTCTTGGGTACTCTACTACTAGCAAAGCATATAGATGCTTCAATAAAAGATTAAGGAAGATTGTTGAAAGTGCTAATGTGAGAGTTGATGAAGACATACGTAGACCTATTGAGATAAGTGCAGTTGAACCTGATGATCTTATCTATGGACATGTACCTAAGGAGAATAAGGAAAAGGAAGAAGAAGAGAGAGAAGAACAGATTGAAGAAGAAGAAGAGAATGAACTAGAACCTGATGTTAAGACTCCCAAGTATGTGCAGAAAAATCATCTAGAGGAACAAATAATTGGAGATAAGAGTGAAGGTGTGAAGACAAGAAGTAAAGTTGTAGCTAAGGTAAATTTGTGTTTACTCTCTAAAATTGAACCTAAATTTGTAAGTGAAGCATGTGAAGATGAGAGTTGGATGAAGGCAATGAAAGAAGAAGTGCAGCAAATAGAAAAGAATCAGACATGGGCATTAGTCCCTAGACCTATGAATAAGAATGTAATTGGTTCAAAGTGGGTGTTCCAAAATAAGTTGAATGAAAATGTAGAAGTTGTAAGGAATAAGGAAATACTTGTATGCAAGGGATATTCACAAGTTGAAGGTGTAGATTTTGGAAACATTTGTCCCTATGGCTAGAATGGAAGCTATTAGAATGTTTTTGGAATTTTCTACCCACAAGGATTTCAAAGTGTATCAAATGGATGTTAAGTCAACATTTCTGAATGGTGAATTGGAGGAAGAAGTGTACATGGAACAACCTGAAGGGTTCTAGTTATCTAACCAACCGAACATGGTTTGTAAATTGAAGAAGGTGTTGTATGGACTGAAGTAGGATCCCAGAGCTTGGTATGCAAGATTGGATAGATACTTGAAAAAGAAAGGTTTCAACAAAGGCTCTGCTAACAACAATCTTTACTTCAAAGTGCAAGGTAACAAAATGTTGATAGTAGTTGTATATGTTGATGATATCATCTTTGGTGGAAATGAAGGAATGTGTAAAAGATTTGCTAAAGAAATGCAAAAATAATTTGAAATGTCCATGATTGGTGAATTGAATTTCTTTCTTGGTCTTCAAGTGAAACAAACTGATAAAGGGATATTCATTTCACAATCTAAGTATGTAAGAGAACTGTTGAAGAAGTTTGGAATGGATGACTCCAAATTGGTTAGTACTCCTATGGTAACCAAATGTAAGTTGAGAAAAGATGATGAATTTGCTAAAACTGATCGAATCAAATACAAATATACGGTTGGTGGGCTGTTGTATCTTACTACTACCAGACCGAATAGTATGCATGTAGTATGTCTAGTTGCCATATTTCAAGCAGATCCTAAGGAGGCACATGTTATAGCTATAAAGAGGATATTTAGATATCTTAAAGGTACACCAAATTATGGCTTATGGTATCCTAAGGGTGTTGATTTCACCTTGAGTGCTTATACCAATGCAGATTGGGTTGGATGTGTGGATGACCGAAAGAGTACCAGTGGACGTGCTTTCTTTCTTGGTGGTAGATTGGTTTCTTGGTTGAGTAAGAAATAAGACTCAGTTTCTCTATCCATTGCAGAAGAAGAATATATTGTTGCAGCATCCTACTACACACAGGTTTTATGGATGAAGCAAACTCTGAAAGACATTGAAGTAATATGTGATGAGCCTATTCCTATCTTCTATGACAACACAAGTACTATAAACATTTCAAAGAATCTGGTTATGCATTCAAGAAAAAAACACATATCTATCAAATATCATTTCCTGGGAGAAAAGGTGTTGGAGAATGAAGTCATACTAGAGTATGTGACAATAAAGGAACAAATTAAAGACATATTTACTAAGGCTCTTCTGAAGGATACTTTTGAGCATCTTAGGGAGAGGTTGGGGGTCATTGGCCTCTCCAAACTAAGTGCACATGAAGGTGCATCAGTCTAGTGAATTCACAAATTCTTCATTTACCTGGACTGATAAATGGGTCTACTCTGTAGGGGGAGTAGAAAAGGTTTTCACTGTTGTAGTATGAGTTGAATGGGTGCACTCCTAAGGGGGGGTGATCAGATTCCTTTGATCTTTTCCATTGATGTCAAAGGGGGAGAGAAAGTCGTGTGAAAAATAGTTGTAGAAGAAGAGAAGGTGTTCTCCTGGGATATTGTGTAAGATGTTGTCTTTGATGGTTTTTCACATCATGTGTTTCCATCAATGACAAAGGGGGAGATTGTTGCAAGTATGAGCAAGTTTGGTGGTGTTGTCATTAATGTTGTCATTGATGTCAACATAGTTCAATATGTTGTAGATTGTACATGTATAGTTGAGATGTTGCTAAGATGTTGTGAGTACATGGAGCTATCTTTATGACATTGCAGATGTGTTGGTTTTATGAGTTTCCAAGTGCTTTTGAGAAAATTAATAAAGAAGAGAAGTCAAAGTTATAAATATGTTTAGAGTGTGCTCTGGTATGTGCTTCACATTTCTCCTATGTTGAGCCTATGCTTGTGAGGATCTGAAGGTTTTCCAATGGTGATTTGGTGGTGATATCTCCTGAGTTCTAGCTTCTGGTGTGATGGTATGTGCAAGTTATGTTCACCGATGTGTGAACTGTTCTAGCAAAGTTGGTCTTCTGTGGACTGGGAGAAATGTTTCTGCTCTATATTCCTCCGCTATTCTATTTCAAATCTTGCATATCTGACATATTTCTTGTAATGGTGTGATATTGGTTCTGGCAAAGATACGTGTGGTTTGATGATTTGGAAGTCAAGTGTCAAAGTTGTTGTATGTGTTTGCACAGTCCAGATGGACTGATGGAAGGAGTTTAGTGTTTGAATATTATTGCACTTGTTGCGGATGTATCTGAATGAATCTGAGATGTGTTCTCATGCATAATGAAGCATGTTATGTCATCCACGTGTCATCTTCTTGTTGGAAAGCATGTACATCAATGCTCATTTGTGTTTTCATTAGGTTTGGCCGACTTGGTGTTTACACTTCATCTGGAGAATTAATTTTCTATTAAGGAAGCATGTGGTTGATCCAAGACATTATTTTTGGTCTTGGTTAAATTTTTTATTGGTCCACTGTCATTCCTTTCCACCACGGGAATGTTGAGTTGCCGACCTAATTTGAATTTATGAAATGAGGTTTATGGGGCTGACCTTGGAGAAAGTTTCTAAGGTTGAAGATGGCATAAATGCAAGTCAAATTGCGAAGAGTGGTGTGTGTGTGTGTGATGCAAAGTGACAAAGTAAGACAAATATCAAAAAGGAAGAAGTGTGTGAAAGTGATTTGAGGCAACAGTTCTTCATTGTGTTGGATTCTTGAAGGCAATGAGCTGATGATTTCTAAAATCTTCTGATTAAGGCTGCAGATGTGTGTTAATTGTTGTGGTGGATCTTTTGTTCTCTTTTGTATCAGTAGGTAGTGAGCCTCCCTATTGGACGGTGAGTCCTTTCTGTAGGCAGTGAGCCTTTGTATTTGGACAGTGAGTCCTCTTCTGGGCAGTGAGCCTCTATTTTTTTTATAATCTCTTTATATTGTGAGTTAATCCTCACCGTGGTTTTTCCCTCATTGGGTTTTCCATGTAAAAATCTAGTGTTCATTGTGTTGATTTACTTTCTGTTATTTTTGTTTCATGCTCATACCTAATAACAGAATAGTGTGATTGTGGAATTGATAAGTATTAAAAATTTTAAGTTTAAATTTTGTGACAACTGATTCACCCCCTCCTCTCAGTTGTCTTGTGCCTTTTAACATATAGTTCCTCCAAACTTATTTCCATATCAAGATTGTAGGAGAAGTGTGATCCAAACTGATCTATTAGTTCTTGAAAAGTTTAGATTCCTAGAGGTAGGTGTGAGAACCATTATATGGCTTGGACTCCCAAACTGCTTGGGAAGAGACACATCAAATAAGAGTCATTGTATGCCACTTCCATACATGCCACATAAAATTCCTTTATATGATCTAGATTTTCATGCCTTTTGTATTTGTCAAATTTGGGGATCTCAAATCCTGGTAGGAATGGTATTATTATAATATTACAATAAAAAGTATATGGACATAAGTCTCATGCAACATATTATTTCTTTGCTTCCCTGGCTTGGATATCTTGAATTTGTTGTGTAAGTGTTCTGATTTGTAAAGAAAGGTCATCTTGAGGATTGTTTGGTCATGCAACATACATTTTGTATTGAGGAATGGTAGATGAATTGTATGTGGTATTTTGGTATGGTGGTGTGTTTGTGTTGAATGTATTGTATGGGGTGTATGATGGATTTTTTTGATATTGTGGATTTAATGGCAATAAGGGTGATGGTGTATTGTATGCTCCATGTGAATTATGGTTGAGGAAATTTTTTAATTTTTTTATATTGTTGTTGTTGGTTGTAATACAAGCCTTTTTGTTGTTGTTGTACAAGCAATTGTTTTTGTTGGGAATATTGTTCTTGTTGTGCTTGTAATTGTTGTTGGGCTTGTTGCACTTGCAATTGGGATTTTTGAGCTTTTTTACCTTGAAAGACTTGTTGGGCTTGTTGATATACAATAGATTGTTGGTGATCCAAAGAATTTTTTCCTTGAGGTGATGGAATGGTGTTTTTATTTGGGACATATTGGTTTGATTGAATGTATTGGTTTGATGGGATGTGCTGATTTTGTGAAGTTTGTAGTGGATTTTGTGGAATCATGTTATGAGTGGCTTGTGTTGGAGGATTGTGTTTATTTTGGTATTGATGTGAGACCAAATTTTGATTTTTGGATACTTGATTTTGATTTGACACATGTTGGTTTTGTTGTAGGGGAACTTGTCCTTGATTTTGTTGTCTTATAAGTCCTTGTAAGATTCAGGATTGTGATGTAGGGGTATAAGTTTGAGGACCTATTTGATTTTTCATTTTTTGGGGCATTCCTTGATGTTGAGCCAAAGGCTAAGATGCTTGATATGACACCACTTGGTGTTGCAATGTTTGTGGAAAACCTTGATTTTGGACCAATTGATTTTCATTCACGTGATTTTGGGTTAGTGAATTTCCTTGATGTTGAGGTACTTGATTTTGATGGTGTTGTGATGATTGACCTTGAAATGTTTGATTTCCTTGGTTTTGATTTATTTATCCTCAGAGATTGACTTGGGGTTGTTGAACACTAGGTACATTGGTTTGAACACTTTGGGCATTAGATGTGAGTGGAGGATATGGTTGTGCATGAAATGTTGATGCAATGTTTTTGTTATGGGGATGTGATGTAAGTGGAATATTTGGATGTTGAGGGTGTTGAGGGATGGGGATATTTAGGGGGACGCTTGTATTTTGAGTACCCAAGTTTGTGTTGTTCCCTAGACTTTTAGTGGGACCAAGTTGAATTCCTTGTTGAATTGCAAGGCTAGATGAATCCATCCTAGAGGTTGTAGGTTGGCTTTGTATGTGTGATGAGGATGGTTTTGGGATGGATTGAACAACATTATGGACCAAGGGTTGTGTGATATATGTTTGAGAGATGGATACAACATTTTCCAAGGGTTGTTCCCTAAGTGTATTCAAATCAAATGTGGAAGGGAGTTTAGCTCCTTCTTTTGCTAATACCAACATCTATTGGGTTGGATTTAGTTTCATCATGGTTTTGACAATATGATGAACCTTAGGATCTTGTTGCATCTCAAGTATCTCCTTTTTGGTAAGTTCCAAGGGATTGTTAGTGACATCTTCTATACAAACCCCCATTTCTTGGGAAGGTTGAGATGGTTGTGGTAGATTTTAGGGTGGAGTTGTGAAACCTATAGGATTGAACTCTTTCATTGAAAGGTTTTGTTTGTTTGGGTCACTCATGGTAGATAAATTTTAGTTTTGTTCTATTTCTCTCTCGTGTTTTGATCTTGTTGTTACCATAAAACTTGTATCAACCTTTGGAGTAGTGTGATGTGATTTATATTTTCAAAACTATTGGGTTGATTCATTTTTTTCTAAAACTAAACTTCTAAGGGATTTAGGACCAATTATGATGATGAAGGGATGAGTAATGTGAATGATAAGGAACTCTCAATTTTGGACAAAAATAGACTTAAGTTTTGATATGTGTTTGATGAGGATGGTAATGAACTTGCAAATCCTAGATGTAGACTTGTGACTTTAGGATAAGTTTGTTCAAAAGGGTGTGTGTTAATCCAACTAGATGTATGAAAAGGGATGTGTTTCCAAACACATAGCAAAATTGGGTGATGTTGGATGAAAACTTGGTCTAAGAGATTTTTTTTTCCAAAATTTAAATTTGTTGGTGAGATGAGATGTTAAATGATTTGATGTTGGATGCCAATGTGTTGGTTGATGTTTGATCCTATTGTTTAAACCTAAGAGGGACTTGTGAGAAGGTAAAGGTGTTGAGAAACATGCATTTTCCTTTGAGTGTTAAACCTAAAAGATCAAATGATTTTGGATAAGGTAACTTTAGTGTAATGTTTCAATGTGTGGCATACCCAAAATTGTTTTAATAAAAACAACTTTCAGCATGTATTTCCTTTTTTTGCCTTTGTTTTTGGAAACCAAAAATGTTTTGAAAATATGACCAAGGTACACATGCTTTGTGGTTCAATTCTTAAAATTTAATTTAACCTGAAATTGTTTTTACCACATGAAGGTCTTGATTATGTTTGAATTTAAGATGTCTACAACCAAACAAATTATTTTCCATAAATCTCAAAATTTGTGAAAATCAAGATGCTAAATCATAGTCCCCTAGGTTGACTTTGAAATAACGAGTAGAAATATGAAGCCAAATACTAGGAATCCACTAAGATATTGTTTTAATAAAAGAAAGATATACTTAGGGACATGTAGTAGTATAGTGTTCTTCAAGTGTACTCAATTATATTCAAAGGGTTTAACATTTTTGTGACCATGTTGATATTTTTTTTTAGTTTAAATGTCAAGCAATGTGTTTACTAACTCAATGGGTGAGGGGGATATTTTGTAAGCCTTCTTCCATAAGTTTCACTAGTCTAGCTCGAACAAAATTAGTCAATTACAACCTAGAGGAGTAAAGGTATGTTTCTTCGTAGTGGGCTTACCTCACCCCCAAAAGATTGATGTGATCCAAATCTATGGAGGGGTCGAATAGGACATACCAAGTTCATGTACCATATTGATACCCCTAGATTTATAAAAGAGAATGAACTCTTAAGCCTTACGCCTCAACCATAAATCAAATGTGGTAAGTAACTTATGGGAATGGTGCTATTCCCATGCACTACTTTGAAGAATCATTTCAGAAAGATTGAATTGGTCTCAAGATACAAAGGTATGTAATGACATAATGAACACCAGAGGTAGACTTCAGACAGGACACACTAAAATCTATATTTTCCTCTAAGTGACCCATACATTCACATGAGTAGACCTGCAAGGTATAACGTCCCTAAATTTATGCCACTTACTTTCGTTTTCACATACTTTATATAGCCTACTTGTAAATGTGTTTGAAGGTCACCTTGAGTTCTCCATTTCAGGATGTATCTCAAGTGAGGCCCTCTCTAATAAAAGAAAAAGGAATGGTATTTCTCTTCACCCAATCTCACATCAATTGCAAGGGGCGAGGATACGTAGTAAGCCTTGGGTGACTCAAAAAGTGTAAAATAAAAGTGTTTCTATTCACCCAAGATCACACGAAGTGTAAGGGGAGGGGATACACACTAAAAATTCACCAATAAAAGTAAGAAAAGTAGACAATTGTTCATTTTAGTGCACTAAAGACAAATGTGAGGTTAGTTTTAAGCACCAAACTAAGTGTGAAATTGTTTTGTTCAATTTTATAACCCAAGGGAAAATAAGTTTGTTTGGTTCAATTTTAATCCAACTTGAAAATGCAAGTGTTCATTATTAAGTCCAAATTGAAGTGTGAAATTGATTTTAAACCCAAAATGAAATGTGATTTAACTACATCATGAAAATAAAAGGCTCTTAGGTCATCCTTTTCATAAGTATTTAGAAATTCTTTGAAAATTTAGACAAGATAAGTGTTAATGAACACCTTTTTGCTTCACTCCATGCTTTCATGCTCTAATTTAAACCTGTAAGCTATTAGTACTAAAACTAGCAAACACAAATCAAAAAATCATTAGGGTTAGAAACCAATTGAAATTGAAAATTTGGATTAAACTTGAAATTTTACATCTTTGGATTACCTACAAGTGCGCTGGAGTTTCACAGGTGCACCACTTTGTCTCAAGACAAGTGCATTGGAATATCAAGTGTGTTGCCATGTAAAAAACCTACACAAAAACCAAAAAGATCAAATGTGTCGAGAAACAAGTGTGTTGGTCTATCAGAAACAAGGGTGCACCAATGCATCAAGTGTGCACCAATGCAACAAGTGTGTGGCTCTAGCTTGATTTAAGTACACCACCCTACCTCAGGAACCTACAAACACAAAATTCTCAAGAAAAATTGATTAAAATGATGGATTAGGTCCATTGGGTGTGTCAAATATTTGAATATGATTATAAATTAGACCAAATACAACTAAATTAAGTAATTAAATACATCAATTATCCTAATTAAACCATATTCCCAATGAAATTCTTTAAATATTACCTAGGAAGCAATTAAAACATCAAATAACATAAATGAATTAAATGAAAGCCTAACTAATACTCAAATCTCATCCCATTGGGGCATTGGTGTTGAATTGATGTGGAATGATCAACCCATTCCCAATCCATATTGATGAAAAAAGATTGAATGATGCTTTGATGGAGATTTGAGGATGAAATGGATGTAAAATTGCTAAATGATCTCAAAGATGAAGATAAAAATGGCTATAGTCTATTTGCTCTCAAAGATTGTGGATGAATTTCTCATGAAGTGGAGGCTATTTATAGGAATTTAAGGTGAATCAATGGATAGGATCAATTTGGTTAATCAATGGATGCAAATTGATGAGAAGAATTGGCATGGATCAAGGATTTCAATACATGGAGGAGATTGAAAGATCACATGATTGATGAAATTAATCAAGGGTTGAAATTGATTCAAAGAAACACAAATCCTTAATTTTAGGAGGAATGTGCAAGATATTTCCATGTTGGAGGGAAATTATTTGAATTTGAATTGGAGGAATATTCCTAAGAATATTCCTTTGCAAGTGGGAGAAGTTGGAGGGATTAGAAATATTAGCCAATTAAATAATTAGAATATTATTTAATTGTGCAAGGTGAGGAAATTTAAAGATTTAATTAAACAATTAGCTCATTTTATTAAAAGAGGGAATTAATGAAATTTAATGAAATAATTAAGATAATTTAATCAAATGAGAGG